>CM067491.1:11507268-11555773 GCA_034552555.1 Semaprochilodus insignis
TTTCAGTAGAGCAGTATATAAAGTTCCAGAGTGTGTTTTTTGGGACACGGCCTCAGTAAAATAAGTGTTAGTCTTGTCTCTGTCTTCCAGCATAATGCTACCAATAAATAAATATATACATAAAACCCTCACAGGGCACATCACTACTGAGGTTATTAAAAAGAGTAGTATTGGTGTACAAAGAGGAGTCTGGTAGGTGGAGAAATGCCAGATAAAGGGAGTGAGATGAGGTCTTAAATGGACTTGTGATTAATATATTAATATTTGTGCCTTTTACTTTTAGCATTTGGCACATACAGAAGAGCTAACAATTCATGTCTAATCACCAACCAATTCATATCTAATCACCTACCAAGTCCAGCATTACTTTGTTTGAAATCACATACATACATATTTATCAGAAGAACTCAAAAATGCAAAATTGAAAGAGAGAGCTAGCTGTGCTGTTTCCCTCCATTCTCATTCCTTTTCCTGTTGGCTGTAAGGAATGCACCGTTTTGGCAAAGAAGACGACAAGGACACTAAAGGGTGAAAACACTTAGGGAGTAAGGAACTGCCTTCTAATTTACTGACCCAGTGAACCATTGTGAGACCCATGAACTTTAATGTGATTGCATGCTGGATTTTTTTTGTTTTTAAGTTTTATTGAAAAATTATCCTGTGCTTTACTATCACAGTGATGTATCAGTGAAGAGCTGTTACCTTTGTCCAGATGAAGAATCTCCATCTTCATATTCTAGTGGATGATTAATAAACTTTTCATTCTTCATGGAAACACAGCTGGGTCCTGGAGAGTCTGATCCCATTGTCTGGATTTGGCTGTACAAGAACATGACATAACACAAGTAATTAACATGCAGTATTTAGATTTTTATGAACATACTAAAGAACATGAGAGCAAAAAAAAGATTACATTACAAATGAGTCTAAAGTAGCCGGGTGAGTTAGTCTTTAGCGCACCAATACTGATGACATAATGAAAAAGATTAGATAACTAGATAATGTAATTTTGCCCTCTTGAATCACAAAAAAACAACTCTCTCTCTTACCAGGAGTGTTTCATGGCTGTGCGAAGGTCTTTGTCACCTTTCTCAGAGTGACTCATCCTGCTGATCTGGTTCTGAAAGACCTGTCACCCAAACAGTATATCAGTGCACCTACACACACAAATCTCAGTACAATGAATAATGTGTAGTTTATGTAAACTACACATTATTCATTGTAATGAGATTTGTGTGTGTATTAACTGCATTAGCCACCAAACTGCTTTAGAACTCCTTACTTATCTCCTGCTGCATGTGAACGGTACATAATACAGTTAAGGAAAATGTGTCTGACTATTATTCCTATGCAATTAATAAACTGTAAGTTATTAGCAGTGGCTAATGAACTGAATATTAAAAAAAAAACTTTTTAAAGAAATGACATTAAAAGAAAATACATTTCCAGAAGTGGATGCCCTAAGGGTAACACAACGAACAGGTTCACACAAATACTTTGGATTTCTTTTTTCATACTCAACAAGCTGAAAGAACTATCGTACGCATTTCTAGTGAGTAATAAACAAGAAGGTTATTTAGGAGGAAGAATTTAATTTAAGAATTTAAGAAGATTAGTATAACTTTAGAAAAAGCTAATTTACTGAGATCTGTTTCCTGTTTGGGTATTTTGTAAAAGCTCCTAAAATAGTTCCATAAAGTTTTTACTTAAGCTCTTCTGCTAAAGAGGGTATAGAAACACATTTCCTACCTTTTCTTAACAATCTGTGAAGCAGAAGTCCTGATATGTCCTCATGGTGTCAAAAGAACAACGTTGTCTGTGTATTATAAGTAAATCGTGTCAGAGCGAAGGAAAATCGTGTCCACATTTTTGTTTTACTTTTCCTCTGTAGAAACCGGTTTCACAGCCTCATTTACTTCACTCTCAGAGTTTCAGTCATAGGCATAGGAACCGGCTGGAATGCTGAAAAACAGCTGCGTTTGTCCCACCCAAAAATGATACAGTGGGGAGAGAAAAAACTGTAACTTTTATTTTTAAAGATGTGACACCAAGGGTAAGTTTTACCAGCAAACAGTGCTGGATCTTCTTTTAGCCTTTGTTAAGTTGTGTTGAGGAGACGCTTCAATCACCAGCTTAACTGTTTTTTTGTGATTTACTCAGTTTTCACCTCATCTGAGCATCTGGTCAGTAACTAGAGCACAACAAATAGCAAGAGAGGCCAATTATATCTATCAAAACCGCTTGTGTGAGGGTTTGGGTAGCTTTGGGTAGTCTAAGTTGTCAGAAAGCACTCCCAAACATCCAGTAACATTAGTCTCTGTCCACGTCCCTAACTGCTCACTGCCGCACTAAACAGTGTGTAAACCTAGTGCACTAACATTAGACGTGCTCTCAGTAGTAAATAAAGAGTTGTTAAATGTGTTATTTGGGACGCAGCTTCACAGTCTCACAACCTCACTGTCTAATGTTAATGTCAGTATTAGCTTAAACTCATTTCAGCTCATTTTAGCATAACGCCACCAACATATTTTACACACAAGAACAAGAGCACATCCTAAGTAAGTAAGATTAATTTTTTTATATCATATATATATATATATATATATATAAATAATATTGAAAATATATCAAATAAAATACTCAGAATGGTGTTATCCACTAGACCATCCATGCTGGTGAGTGATATGTCTATAAAATAATCTTTGAAAAGAACTGACATGCCAGTTCACTACTGAGCATATGTGCATAAGCACAGCAAAATATGTTATTTGTTGTTGCAAAAAATATATTACGCTTATCTTTAATTTCTACAGTTAACCTTCTGCCTGTCAGCCCATCACTCCTTGGCATATTCCCATCACAAAAGACTACAGCAAGACCATGCTCACTCCTTCACATCGCTCTATCCATTGTACCCTACCTCCGTTCCTCCCTTCGCAGATCATTTACCACCAGCAAGGTGACATCATCACTCTATTTCTGGGATCTGTGACAAACTGTAGTCCCGTTCTAGAGTGGTTATGTCATGGTCCGGCACTAGCTTCTCAGTGGCGGTGCTTGGGTTACGGATATGGCTTTACGGAGTGGACGTAATAACTCATTCACTCGTCTGTGCTCCTCTCTGAGCCCGGGGAGCAGTCTGAATGTAAGACACACCAGCCATAGATCAAGCAGGGTACTGCTGCCACTGCCACTACCTGCGTCTCTGGAGCCTGCCAGAGATTAGACTGGCACAGGGTATAAACCTACAGCAATAACAAATGTTAAAAATCGAGTGCCAATTGAACGTTATAAGAAAATGGCTGTTCAAAGCTTTAGCTGCAAAACAAAGATATCACCCATGTGCGTTAGTGTAGGAGGAGAAAAGGGTGTGTCAGGTGTTCCCTATCAGTGAACACAATCCACAGTTTATGCTAACTGCACAGTAATCCGTTATGAGTTGTCAATATGTTCTGTAAACAGAAGAATATGTCCCATATGTTTCTGTTGCTTGTCTCACAGGATCACACTGAGTTGTTAAGGAATCTCAAATAGACTTGCTTATGTGGTTTATGAGAGCTTATTTGATTGTTTCACTGAACTACTGCTTTTAGCTGGCTTTGTATTGCAATGTACCACACTGCTTCACTGATAACTGGAATAATAGACACTTCCACTTGCCTTTATAGGGGTGAACCATTCCCTCCTTCATGTGAACAGTGTCATCAGCCTCCAGCTGCAGCGAAACATCACCCACAGCTCGCACCAGCTCAGCAAAGAAATCCGCCACCTCTCTGCAATCCTCCAACAGCACATAACGATCCTGGCGGTTAGTGAAGTATGAATCGCTCAGATTCGCCCTGCAAGAAAAGATAATGTGGATGATTACTCAATAGACACTTTAACTATAAACACACTGAATCGTCTAAGTGTTTAATATATCAATATATATTAATACTGTAAAGTATATTTCAGGTAAAACAAGCAACATTTAGACGCCATGTGAAACAAACATTTATAATTTTAGCATGCTGAACTTTGCTTGCATAATTCTAGAACTGTATATATTTACATTTGATGACAGATGCATGAATGTGTTGTTTCTGTCCATACCCACTGATGATCAAACTGTCGTCAAACAGGTAAGCTTTGATATGCTGCACGCCAATAGTCTCATTGAAGCGTTCAGGAACTAAAAGGCGCAACAGACCCCGCAGATCTGGAGTGTGGTATAGACAAACCCTCATCTGCTCTGGGAAACGCTGCAACAATGGCAACAGCATTGTACGAGAATTTTTCTTTCCTGGAGAAAACACAGAGGCATGTTGGCACATAAATACAAACATAGGCAAAACTAAAACCATGTATACAGACAGAATCCAAGCACTGTATAGGGTCACATGCCTGCAACTGACACAAGCAAAGCAACATGAAACCAGAACAGCAAAGTATGATTACTCGATTTTAGTCCCTGACAGAATGAACATTTTGTAGAGAAGTACAGCTGATATGACAGAGACAAGACACAAATTCCTAAAAAGTTCCCCCTCTTGCCACAATAAGAGCCCTGTACATGGGAACTCTAAAATTAATACAGAGAAAAAGTACGCCCCTCAATAAGCAACGGAAAATTACGGAAATACACCCTTAACATAACACACTGCTATAGTAAGGAAGTAGAAGGCTTTGTGGGGTTTCCCCTAAGTGCTTTATCCCTTATCACTCTTTCTCTGGAATTAAATCATAATGACCATGTTATAGCCTATCAGATGCGGGCTGTTGTGTTTTAAATAGGTTAAACATGAGGGTAACACATGGCCAGGGCAAGTGAGAAGAGACGAAAGCATGAGCAGGGAAAACAACAACTGCTCACTAACCTCTTGATCCTCTGGTGTAATCCAGTAGTATAGACACCTTTAAATCAGCAGCTGGATTTTCCTGAGAGCGCTTAAGTGCCTCTTCCATACAATCAACCTGCAAAGTAAGCACAAGAGGAAAATCATTACCAACTATTAATGTTCAGGCACTTTTAGTTTTAGTCTTATTAAAGTGAAAAGCAATTGCCTGCAAACATAATTATCCAGCCACTAAATTCATTAGCAGTTAACAGCTACGTCTGTGACTCGTGAACTGAAGGAAAAAGGAAAAAAAAAAAAAAAAACAACACACTCTTCATTCAGCAAATCTCATAGACAGTTCCAGGTCTAATTAAACAACAGGTACACAATGAAAGCATACAAGATCTTGCTCCAGTGGTCCTGTGCCGAGATACAAGGATGCCATCACCACTCGCTTCTTGGCTGTCTTGATACGTGCCTAGAAAACACAAAATACCTACACTTTATAAGAGACAACACATTAATGCATCACCACAACAGACCATGACACTACTAATACTGCCACTATAATTGCTATTGTTGTCTATTGTATAGATTTCCAAATTCTGTGGACTGTGTGACTCCTCATATAGGTTAGCAAGTTCCAGAAGCTAATTCATGCAGCACCTACATTTCTGAGGCATCATAATGGCGTCATCATTATATAAGATTTCCTGCACTGCACCTAAGCAAATCATTTAAAACCACACAACTTAGCCATGGGTGTGTCTGTACTTTCTTGTTTCTCTGTTATTTGTGTTTATTCTAATAGCGTTCTGTTCTAATAGTATATCTGAGTAAATAGCAACTAACTATCTAGATAGACAGCTTTCTGAATAGAATGTTCTCAGGTGCCTAAAACATTTGCCCTGCACTTTATATGATTAGGTCACTCATGTGAAGCGTTTGAAGGGGACTTCATATGCTTATGGTTTTTCCTCTTTCCTTTTGTGTGTCAGCTTGTAGCTTTTTGTGTATCAACTTGTAGCTTTTTGTGTATCAACTTGTAGCTTTTTGTGTATCAACTTGTAGCTTTTTGTGTATCAACTTGTAGCTTTTTGTGCATGTAAACAGTCTGCAAAGTTATAAAGCCCAAAGTACATGCTCGTGGGCGAAACTCTCTCTCACAGAAGCACCTTTTCTGACCTGAAAAGCAAAACACCTCATTGGAATTCCAATCCTTTACTCTGTTCTAATGTGATGTCATCCTGTAACACAATCCTCAGCCTCACACAACACACAGTAAGCTAAAAACATAAAACTCTAACCCTCTGAAAGGCCCTGGTCCAGTCTAGCTTTAAGATAAATCAGGTTCACCAACTTACCAACATCTACCTGACTCATGATCTGGCACAAACTGACAAAACTTAAAATTATGAGCACTGATAACAATACCATAATACTTCCCCTTTTAGTTTTGTACTGTGCTAACTTTTAATACTAATGCTTTTTTAGACCATGACTGGTCATGTGCATAGCTATAATAGGTGGAATGTCAGTGAGGTGGTGCACTGACATTCCACCTATTATAGCTATGCACGGTCACAGTGCAAATCTCCTGGTTGAGCGGCAAACCAGCAGGTCCTTAATGCACCAATTACAGATCTACAAAAATGATAAAACCAGACACACTAGATACCAGATCCAGCTTTTACTATTGCATGCATGCACACACCTTCATAGCATGATAGAACTCATCAGGAGAGTGCAGGACCCGAATGCGACCCCCAGGAACTTTATATGCAGGCACATGGTCAGCGATCCAGTGAAAGCGAGAATGTAGCCCTGCAGCTCCAGTAGAGCCTGGGGGCCTTGAGGAGGCTAGTGTGGGGTCTGCCTCTGCCAGGAGAGGAGCCAGGAGGAGCAAGGAGGACCTATAGGACGGGCAGAGCAGCAAGGAAAAGCAATTATATACACAACATAGCACAGTATGTACACAACATACCACTTAGTATATAATACGTTTTAAGCATGTTTATTGTTTTGTAAATAATATTTTAGTCCATTCAAAGACAAACAGGCAATAAAATTGTTTTGGTCTTTATCCACGGGGTGGTGTTGGCACTAAGAGATCTGTTTTGTTTTTTTTTTCTTTTCTAGGACCAAAGCTTGTCAGTATCAGTGTTGGTAGCAGTAGTCGATTAGTATAGTCAACACTGTAGGATAACACTATTGCCCTGCACACTGGAGACCAAAAGTTTTCTTTCCTGTCCAAGCAGTAGTGCCACTGCTGTAAAGTGATGTTGGGCTAGATTCCTGGAAGCAAAGGAGACATTTGGTAAGTGTTGTAAATGTTTCTAAACTCAGACAAATGGTGAACTTCATTCAAATAAAGAAAAAAAAAAGTTTCCGTTTTGAGGTAAAAAATAATCAGTCACAACAAAACAATGTCACGCAATGGATTTGTATTATAAAATAACAAAAAAGGGCTGAAAAGAAAAGGTTTAAAGGAAGAACGCTGCATCCTATGCAAGAAAGGAAGTTAACAGTTATCATCCTGTTTCACCCACTTAAACAAAACAGCTTTAGAAAAACTACCTCTTATACCATAAAGAGGAAAGACAACTCTAAAGGTTTACACACGGAAATGTCGAAACCATGATCAAGTTTACATCTGAAGTTAAACACTACTATTTCAAAAAGTGTGGCAGAAAGAATGAGCCATCATGAGATCATTTCTGGTTAATGTATTTCATCAGTTTCCTCTGATGCGATTGTGAGTTTTTGTTCCCATTTCACCTCCTACTGATGACAGCAATGGTCATAAGGAGAAAATGAGAGATTTGCTCTTGTTTTACCTAGACATCACCACGTTTAAGGAATAAACAAGCTGGTTAGAGTGTGAATTCCATTAATCATATAAATGTGATCAGTAAAATAATCTGCGGTTTTGGCCAACTTATAACAACGATTCACAGTAACTTGATAAACATTCCTGGCCTGAAACAACAACATAAACTAGTTTAATCTACTTCCAGTAAGGAATTCTCAACATCAGTTACAGGTCATAATGACTTCATCTTCTTGCTAAAGGGCGGCAATGCTCTGGAAACAGACAGAAGAACTGTTTTACTAATACAAAGCCAAATACCTAACAGGAGCATTTCCACAAGACATTGGCAGATGCATCTGGGTCAATGACAGGGGTTTTAGTGGTTAGAAAGAATGTTAGTGAGATCACAAAAAGAAGATCCCAGATAACTGAAACCTCAGACACCTAAAATGTATTCTCTGTGTGAAACTGCAGTATTACAAAATATCTGGCAACATACTAAGTGCCAGATCTTTCCATCGGCAACCTTTATGTTGTGTGAACAATTCGTGATGACATATATACAATCTCATTACATTAACTTACAATACAAATTACGAACATTGTTATCTTCTCCTATCAAGTTTCCTTTTCGGAGATGGGTTGGTTAAGACAGCGATGCTTATCTGAACTTTCTGTGTGAGCAAGGTTACTATTTACATATTTTGAGGGATAAACAAGCAGTGGATTTGTTTGTTTTTCTACCAACACTTTTGAGCTGAGCAGCACAGCTACTTAAACAGAGAAGCAGCGCCAAAAACTACAGTACTCAGATGACAGGAAGGCAATAACATGACCTAGGAGAGACGGCATGAAGCCTAACTCTTCAACACTACTCAGATCCACTGCCAAGCACCAAGGTCATCCGGAGTTCACCACAACCCAATCCCAGACATGTTTTTCTCAACTGAACCCAGTCTCACCACACAAATACAGTTAGACCTCCAATTCTTATTGCAAAACAAGAGGAGGGAGGAATTATCAGGCAAAGAAATCATGACCCTGCTCAGGATATAGCCACCCCAAAAACAAATAAAAACAAAATATGACAGAGGGCACGTATCGATCAACAGTTATTTCTACTACTGTGACCGACTTGATCACAGAAGCCAAACTCATCATGCAATCAGATTACACATGCATTCCCACCAGACTTCAAACTGATATCTGGGAAACAAACAAAACATTAAGCTACAGCTGCAGTACACTTTAATACAAGGTACAGACTGGCCTGTGAAACATAAACAACTGGAATATTAATTGATATAAAATGATGACTTCAAACACTTGCCAAAATTAATAATGAAGCTCCAGAGTGTGTAATGAAGGCTTGGTATCAATTAAAATACAACACATAGGCCTAGCTGTCCCTCTTTTGTTTGCTAAGTTCTGTTACTTTGAATTTTTCCATTGGTGATCAGAAAGCTTTCAATACATCATGGCCTTAATCCTACACGGGTTAATACTTTGTCAAGCAGACAGACTAAATGTAAGCTTAAGATGGTACAGACACACATTAATTATTTGTCTCTTTAGAACTTAAGAAATTCAAG
The DNA here is from genome assembly GCA_034552555.1 of Semaprochilodus insignis. Classification (NCBI taxonomy): domain Eukaryota; kingdom Metazoa; phylum Chordata; class Actinopteri; order Characiformes; family Prochilodontidae; genus Semaprochilodus; species Semaprochilodus insignis. The sequence continues at coordinate 11,516,490 of CM067491.1, forward strand.
AAAATTTGGATGTAAAAACAACAGCACAATGTTAATGAATGATTGGCCTCAATTTCAAAATATTTATAACCAATTTGGATTTTTATAGACATTCATCCATTTTCACTACCAGACGCTTGCATTCACATCACATACACAAGAGGACCGAGGACCAGGCTTAAATGCAGAATAGTGGTCTCCAATCCTAGACCTGGAGAGTTAAGCTTCAGCCTTTATCCAATAAGCTGGCTCAAATTCTCAAATTCTGTTATCCAGACAATCAAAAGATTGATAAGCTGGAGCAGGTGTTCCAAACTGGGGTTGAAACTTGGCTGTGCAGGAAGGTAGCTCTCCAGGACTAGGGACAGGGACTCCTGGTGTAGGGTTTACTCTTTTTCTAGGAGGGCTGAAAAATTGTTGTACAATTACAAATACAAACAAAACCATCAATACAGCCCCAAAAACAAGCAACCTGGAGGTATAAAGAAGAGTACTATGGGATAGTGACCACAAATTCCTTATTTTATTTAAAGAAAAATCAAAAGATGGTCCAACAGATGAGTAACTCTGCAAAGAGAGGAAAAGCTACCACATACTGGAAAAACTGCAGAATGCCACTGAAATGATAAAATTATGAAAAAACAAGTTGGCACAAAAAAGGAGCTGCCGTAAACCACACCTGCACACTTTCTATGAAGACAGTTTTGCACCTTGGAAAACCATTGCCACAACTAGTACAGTATTCATCACTGATGGTGTGGCTCTTAATTATTGTGCACTCTTGGCAAAAGACAAAAAACATCACGCTTGCAGTCCCACATATAATCACTTCCTGAATAACACATAATCACTTCCTAAATCACTTCACTAAACAACCCATGAAGAACCACTTTTTTAGAGGTACCCTGGATTCACAGGACCACATAAAACCATATATAAGATCTAAGCAAAAGTTAAAAGATGCCAGTAAAGGATAAGTGATCATAAACACATTGCCCTGTTAATAGCCAAAACAAATACAATTGAACATGCATAATACATACTGAAACTGAGGTTCTGAAAGAAGCATTAACTAACAGTGGCTGGTGTAATAGAGCCTCATTAAAGGGACCATAAGTAAACGTACAGAAACTACCAAAGCACACACTGTATGGTATTACGTATAAGCTTGTCAAACACAATGACCAGGCACTGCAGTCCCCAGATCACATCCTAGGATGAGACTAGGAAGCTGTTACACTCATATATTCGAATAGGCAATTAGCACTTAAAGGTAGTTTGATTATGTTGAAGGAGAAGAAGAGGGGACAGAAACGACAGCGAGGTTGGGAGGTAATTCAGCAGATTCAACAGAGAGAGCTGTTAAATGACATCAGGTGACAGTAACTTGCATAAGACGAGCGATGGGGTTATTTCATGTACTAGTAAAAAAGATCTGACACATACAGGTAAGCAAATAAAACTACATATTAACGTTAGTGCCTCTTAAATGCAAGTTAATCTAATTTAAATGATGAGTTTTATTCTTGATCGTTATTTTAACTTTCAATGCTGATGTGGTAATTCGCGAAAATACCGGCAAACTAAATGTAATGCTAAAACTGACTTGATCATTATTTCCAATGATTATTCACCAAATGCTAATCGGTATTTATCTGAGCTTGTAGCAGCAGTAAGGTGAACTAAAGCAGGTCTGTGTCGACATGTTTACAGCCGAACTGCCGGAGGAACAACACTTAAACCACCAACATGCCCGTTAATCTATCGCAGTATCTCAATGTAAAATCTGAATTTACCCTCTTCTCCTGTCGTGTGTCCTAAAAAATCTGTCAGAAATCCTGCTGAAAGCCCCCAAAAGAGCAGGAGTGTACACAGAGTACACAAGTCTCCTCCAAGTCATGGGGGCCGCCATTTTTCCAAAGCCTTCCTGAATTGTCGAATAAACTTTATTTGTACGAGAGGAAGAACACTTGCAGCCTGCAGGCGGTCGCCGCAGTCACTTATAACAAACATGGCACTTATAACGATGAAAGCACAAGAATAAAATTAGTATTATGTATGATCAATGAAATGTTCTTTAAATAATAAGAAACGGTCTTCTGTTATTTTATATAAAATAATGTGCATAATTATATTTTCCTCATTTAAACATGCTGAGATTTGTTTTCATTCTCTAATATAAAAAGCTAAATAAAAACAAAAATATTTATTTATTTGTTTGTTTGTTTATTTATATTGGTGCCATTTGGCTCCGCCCACATCTGTACCTATTTCGACAAAAAGAAGCTCTACAGACAATAAAAATTGATCAAGATTGTCTAACCTACAGTTAAACATCACTCACTTTAAAGTGCTATCTTCTCCCTATAGGTGACGTACGACAGCACACGTACGAATTATATTGTGCCCTATAGGCATGGCATGCGGTTTTTCAAAACTGTAGAAAGCTGATCATTTAAAAAGCGCATTTTCGATGGTATTGCATGTCTGAAGGCCAAATCATTTATGCAATTCTTCTGCCAACAGTTAAAACATCAATTTATGAAAATTACAAAAAAGCAAAATAAATCTAAATCTAAATGTATAATACTGAAAAAATAATAAATAGGAATATGGTATGTGCTCGAAACTGTGCAGCTAATTCTGCAAAGGCGCTTTAACTTTTTCACCTTGCAGCCTGGCGGAGAGAGAGGGGGGGGGAGGGGGAGGGAGGACTGCCAATACCAGGAATCGTCCCGTAGAAAAAGGTCACGCTGATTATTTATTGGCAGTCTGCCAAGAGTGTGAGAGAAAGTGTGTGTGTGTGTGTGTTTTGTGTGTGTGTGTGTGTGTGTGTGTGTGTGTGTGTGTGTGTGCGCGCGCGAGCTTGCTTACTGGAAGAAGAAGAAGAAGGGGTGGAGCCTTTTTGAAAATATCAGTCTGCTCTCACTCGATGAGAAGAACAGTACTTCCACTACCCCTCGTCTGGGGGAGATGTGAGAAGGTTTACCCGCCGACTGAATCCAAACTCCAAATTTAGAGGCATAAAAACACACTTCCACGGCAGCATCCCTCGTTTAAAGGATCCCACACGGAGCGCTACGGCTCTCTGGTTAAAAAAAGAAAACAACTTCGAGACTGGGCTCGGAGACCACTTTCAAGGTAACTGGAGCCGTTTTGCTCGTTTAGTGTTCTGTATGTGCGTGTTAGCACTGCACTGTGTAGACTATCCACTAATAATAGCAGCATGTTTCCAATGCGTTGTGGATGAGGGTCCCTGCTTCTCGCATATAGGTCTACTTATCCCGCTACAGTGTAAGGCAACGTTGGGGGGTGAGGGGGATGTAATGTTGTGTTATTAGAAGAATGAAGTCTGCTAAATAGTCTGCCATCGTCTTGCTAAACTCTGGCGTCATGGCTGGATCACTGGACCCTGGCTGGCGCCTTCACTTAGCAGAGGATCGGTAGCCCCTCTCGGCTTTTGTGTCCAGCTTGCAGGGTGCATTTACAATGCAACACGAGAAAGAGCCCGTTTGGCATGAATGAGGAATTGGGTCATTCACAATGAACTGGAGGACCTCATTCACATTATCTGGCTCTCCAAAAGCCAGTAGGCGATCGAAGTGTTGCCTGTATCAGGTGTACATGCGCGGCAGTGCAGCAGTTAACTAAAGATGAAGTTTCGATTGCACTCCAGTTAATCTGTCTGAATTTATATTATGCAGCATAGGAGATAGACTGCATTCAATCTCATGCGAGCATCATGAAAGGGGTCTGTTGATTCTCTGAACTCATTGGTCATTTGGCTATTCACTAACTGCTGTGGATGAAGGAGTCCTCTCATCATCTCAGATGTCTTGAGTTTTCACATCAGAGATGAAGATGAGCCGGGGCCAAGAAATGCTGAAAACCTCTGACGTGTTCTATGCAAATACTGACATGCTTCCCTTTTCCTCCTTTCCTCCATTCAGCTGCATTCCTTACCCATTGAGACGTCATTGCTTCTTGATGTTGAGAAGGCAGTGGAACTCTGGGCTTTGTGTTGCTGCTCCCCGGTGCACGCGCGCCCTGGCTGGGACGGCCCCTCGGTCCTGGACCCCGAGCCCCAGCGGCGGCTGGGCGGGACAGGGCGCAGGCAGAGCGCCATGGTAACGCATAGCAGGTTTGACGGCGCCATGAGCAGCAGCCCCTTCCAAGGCGGAGTGCGCCTGTCCCCCCACCGCTACAAAACCTTCAGCTCTAGGGCACAGTACCAGATGGTGCTGGCGGCCGTGCGCAAGCTGCAGGAGAGCGGCTTCTACTGGAGCGCCGTGAGCGGCAAGGAGGCCAGCTCCCTGCTGAACGCGGAGCCCCCTGGCACCTTCCTGGTGCGGGACAGCTCCGACCACCATCACTTCTTCACCTTAAGTGTGAAGACGGCCACTGGCACCAAGAACTTGCGCATCCAGTGCGATGCATGCTCCTTCTTCTTGCAGACAGATCCCCGGAGCTCGCAGGCTGTGCCGCGTTTTGATTGCGTCCTGAAACTTATACATCATTACATGCCCTCGGCCAGAGGAGCAGGAGCGACCACGTCTGTGGTTCAGGCTGGAGTGGACAGCGTCGATGGGAGCAGCGGGGTAGATGGGAGTACGTACTTCATCTACTCTGGAGGAGAGAAGATTCCACTGGAGCTGCTCCGGCCGCTGGCCTCCAGCATGTCCAGCCTGCAGCACCTCTGCCGTAAAACGCTTAACGGCCACATAGATGTGTCCGCTAAGCGCGACCAGCTGCCTCAGACGCTTCAAGAGTTCCTAGAGGAGTATGATGCACCCATCTAAACAGCCACTGTACGGATCTGGAGCGTAGATGCTGAACCAGATGTGTCTTTAGATGTGCAGAACTGTATGGGCAGCGGCAGAATTGACCAGCAAAAGCCCACAAAAAGATGGGAGAGTGGAGCAGAGCCACAAGCCCCAGAGTTTGATAAGGGTGTGAGTGGTTTGCTCCGAAGAGCTCTTGGCATCTGTCAGTATTGCAGGCCAGCCGTGGCCTACCGTGCCTTTGACCTCTGTAGTGTGAACTTTGGGCAGTGGGTTGCTGTGTGTGATGGACAGCACAAAGTATGTACAAACTGTTGAACTTGGAGCAGAGCAGTTGATCGTCGTCTTTAAGCCCCTAGCTTTTTGTTCTTGGGTCTGTTCTGAAAATGCAGATCCTGTTGAAGATTAACACAGGGGACACAAAGTTAGTACAAGGGTTAAGTGTGCTGCTGTGGCTGACTTCCAGCCTTTTGCCATAGGAAAAGCTCTCTCACACCTTCTCATCACCCACTGACATTTTGACTGCTGAAACGAGAGTTCTGGCTGTCCGTGTTCGAGGGAGTGCCCAGAGCTGGGTGTTTGCAATGACATATACATTTCCACTGGGGCTTGCCAAGCATAACTGCCTCACGAGTAGACGCAGGGAAGCGAACGGAGCGGCTACTCACTACTGGCACCGCTGTGTCAACACTGGCCACTACGCGGGGTCACAACACAAGACTGATGTTTCAAAAACACATTAAGACGGAAAGATCAAAGTAGACAGGAGAGGCCTGTTACTACAGGCGGTTTCAGCCTCTGACCTTACACTTCTCTCTGAAGGAAAACTCAGTGGACTGTTTTAACTTTGTTCTCAACAGGAACCAAGGTAAACAGTTTCAGTTTTGCAGGGAAATGTCCGACAATTATAGAACAACACGCTAGTGATAAAATTACAATACAATACTAGCTTCCAAGAGCTGACAGTTTCATGTACTGTGAAGCAAAGCCAAGCACAGTATGCAAGACCCTTACTTGCTGGTCCTGGAGTTTGACACGGAGGAATGTGTTCCTCTAAAAGCAGGGGCATCCGTTCAGACTGTATGTGCTAAGGAGTAATCAGTCATGCCTCGTAACCCTCATTCAATAACAATGACGTAGTGTTTCTTTCAGCAGAACATGCTCTCTACAATTAAATGAATGTATGGTGAGTCAATGGAAGGGCTTATGGTTCCACTTAGTAGTTCTTGCTTTTTTTGTATTTTGTCCAAGATACGATGTTTACATGTGTCACCACAAGAGGACAACATGTTTTGTACTGTCTTTTATAAAGATGTGGCATCTTAAGGTCTAGTCTAATGACCCACAGTGCAAGCTTGAAAATCAGAAAAAAAACAAAGGCATTACAATAAAAAATGCAGCAAGGAACTTTGCACATATTTATATTTATAAAATATTTCAATAATTTATATTAAAGAGTACTATTTTTACAAAACGGATCTTGCTGTGTGCTTTAACTTCTTGAGAAAATGTTGTCTCATGCATCCATGCACACTTTGATTCTTGTCCTGTTTTTGGCTTTTTTTTCCTTTGCTTGAGCGTTCTGTGTAGAAAACAGATTTCTCCCCTTGCTACACACAAACACATGCACTGATGGAAATACCACAGCAACTCTCTCTCATAAACAAAGAACTGAGGCTCACTTTTTTTTCACTCCTTCATGTTTTGTGTGTTCTCACAGGATGTCACCTTGTGCTTTCTCTTCAGCTCAAAGCTCTCTGCACCTCCTCTCACCTCAGAGCTCTAATAACTTCCTTTATAGCTTTATCCTACGACATCACACTGGTCTCCCGTAAAACACCTGTATAGCCATTTAACATCAAATCAGACTCCAGCAGTTTTCACATTTAATAAGTGTAATATCTCCCATGAAAATGTAACATAACATGTATACATTATATTACATGAACTGAATTTGCTGCTGTATTTAAACTCATCGGACTGTTTTTCCCCTTGCTCTGAGGACCGGACTCTGAGCTCTTAATGATGCCTCATTGATTACTGACTCCCTGATTGATTATTTTGCACTGTAAGTAAAAGCTGTTATCAGATTTCTTTCTTCTGATTATTGTAATTAACACACTGTAAGAGTAGTAGCCAATGAAGTCCCACTTAACGGCAAAGTGAAAATGAAATAAATAGTCTTGGATGGATTCCCAAATCAAGCTGGGTGCATGAAGTGGTAAGACCTCAGTCATAATCTATCTGAACACTTCTAGGAGAGCAACGCAGCTAAAGCTATATGGGCTCTAAGCCAATTTCTTCCCTAAAACTGAAAAGCAGAGTAGTTATTACCATTACCCTGCTATTATAGAGCACGGCTCAATAGAGTAATTAGTTGTGCTGTTTGTTTGGAGAATCTCAGTTTAGGCATGACTCACTGTGTAAGACTTAAGTAATATAATAAGAGTGAGAATCTTAGGTCACAGATTTTATCATTACAGCGGATGAAAACCTATCCTTGATGCATCAGCGCTAATCTATGAGCATTTCAGAGATTTTAGTCTTAACGACTTTCCATTCTCATTTCAATGTTATCTTAAGCAGCAGGTGTTTCTCTTCACGTGTTACACGTCTCACATTTTATTTGCATGGCTTCAACATATAATGCTCATTTGCATCAAACCAGGCTGGGTCTTTTTAAATATGGCATTTCCTGCTAGTATCATGATAAGACATGTAATTGCAATATTACAATAAAATTGCTTTTATAGCCATTCCCAGAAAGTGGAATACAAGTAATTTGCTAGGAATGAATGTGGCTCGTGTTACCTCTTTAGTGGGAACTAAGTATTTCATCTGCAAATATTGTTGCAAATACTTTTATACATTCCTCCTTCCAAGCTGCTCAGAGTGATGGCAATGTGGTCACTCTTGTTACAAGAACTGTCATCTGTTTGGCTTCCTCTTTCTTTGCACATCACAACAGCACCATTATAGCTGAAATACTAGAGTTCCAGGGCATTTTATAATACTGAATACTGGCTCAAACCGCTCAAGGCAAAAGCTGAATGACAACATACGAGAGTTCCCAGCTCGCAATAACCATAATAATAAGAGATAGTAGAGGAAGCTATGGAAATATTACCACAATTCCATCATGATTTCAGTGCTTATAGTAGATATGGTTGTAGTACTCAGGTCCAGTCTCGGTCTTGAGATAAGGTGGACGCGGAAAGTGTTCTCAAGACCAGTTAAGTGCAATGCCTCTATCAGAATATAACAGACGATTCTCAACATTTCATGACGATTTAATGATGGTTGAGGACCTAATAGATCCTTTCTATGATGGGTATTATTTGTTTGTTTATGCTCAATGTTTCATTGGATCTGATGGCAAATTGGAATGTTATTATTATGTGTTCATTTAATAATAAACATGTATATATGTTGTTTGGTTTATATTCAGTTGACTGTAGGTGGTAATTCTGAATAAGTAATAGAGAAGAAGGGACAGAGAAATGACGTCACCATGATTTGCTTCAAACTTACAGTGCAAAGTCTAAGACTAAGAATATAACAAAAATGAATCTTGTTTTAGGCAATATGTGATTTAATGTTATTTTTTGTAAAATATAATTGTATGTATTATAGATAATATCTATCATGTATGATGTAAAATAAATGCATCATATATGATCAGTAATAGGAGTAATTAAATATCCTATCTTTTCTTTTTCTTTTTTTTTTAGATTCTAAAAAAAACGAAATCTGGTCTCTGTCTTATCTTGGTAACGCCACTCCTGATCTCTGTCTTCATTCAGACTTAATATGTGCAGAGAGGTCTTGACTACAACACTAGTTGAAGCAGTACTCTTTACCACCAATTGGTAATAAAAGTAGCCTAAATGGCTGTGTTCTGCATATCAACCAGAAAACAATATTTTTATATGGAATCTATGACAATATACTATTGGTGGCCAAATGACCTGAACATTACATCCATTTGTGCCTATTGAACATCTCTATATATACACATCTGTACTGGTGCTGTAATACCCTCTACTCTGCTGAGAAATCTTTCCACTAGATTTGGGAAAATAGCTAAAAGGATCCATTTCCAAAGAGTGTTAGTGAGGTTGAGCACTGATGTTGGGTGATAAGGCCTGGCTTAACATCAGCATTACACTCTTCACAAAGGTGTTTAATGGGTCAGGGCTCAATGCAGGGAAGTCAAGTTCTTCTATACCAGATACAGCAAACCATGTATGGACCTTACTTTGTGCCCAACGGCATTGTCAAGCTAAAACAGAAAACTGGGCTTTCACCAAATTGCTGGCATCAGGTTCTCTAGAATGCCACTGTATGCAGTAGTATTAACACTTCACTGGAATTAAGGGGCCTGGCTCCAACCATGAAAAACAACCCCAGAGCATTAATCCTCTTCTTCTGAACTTTACAGGTAGCACTATGCATTTAGGCAGGTAGCATTATTTTTAGATTAGTCTGTCAGACTGCCAGATGATAAAAGGTGTGCGCTGAAATTGTATTTTTGTGTGTGTACTAAATTGTATTTTGAATTGACTGACAAAAATAGTGCAAAATTACTTGGAAAAATCTGTTTATTTACATTTGCTTTAATTATAAGTTCAGATCGTTGTTTTCTGGTATCTTCCCATTGAAACTAGCCATATAGAAGATATGAGGTTCACATTAGCTACATATATAGAGACATGTAAAGACGTTCTGGGGAGGCGCCATGCTCCCGGTAAGGAGAGAGACACCATTCTAAATGTTGTTGCTGCTGGGTTTAAGATGTATGTGTTACCTGTGTTTTATGGTGTTGGTCTGTGGAGTCATTAGTATACTTTTTCCAGTATGTTAAATTCAGCAAATAGTAACTGTGCATTAAAAAGTGCAGAGGTGTGTTCTCTGTGTAGGGTGTGTTCAATTTTTGTCACTTAGCAAATCAGCAAAACATGTTATTTTACCAGTGGTGCCCTTTGTGCATATGACTGTATGTTACTATTCAAAATAATTTGTCACATTAAAAAATGCTGCTATTCCGTAACAACTTATGTAATGTAGACCGGATTTAAATATTATATGCTACATGCATCAAAGCTTTATTAGAACAACATGAAGTTATTAAATGGTAAATGATATACCTTATAATTTACACTCATCATCAAAAGAATAGCTGCACCCAGAAGGGAGTGTTGGATTGCAATGCTATTGGGAAGGAAGATAAAGATTACCAGGAACAATAAATGATGATAAATTTAGACTGATATTGGTGATATTTATTGAGGTACACATAAAGAAGTAGAATCTCAGTATTGCTAATGCAACATGCCAGACATTGTAGAGGTTCTTAATGGTGTCCTGTGATAATCCATCCGATGCAGCTTGAATACTCTCACATTATGCGGTAGGGATGGAGATGGAGTGACAACAAACTGTTCATCTTGGCGCTGACCACGGTGCCTCCACATATGGATTCACTGGTCGTCTCCACTAAGACAAAAGCAGGACTCGTCACTGAAGATGACCCGCTGCCATTCTGAGTCTCTCCATGACAGTCTGGCATGTCACCATTGCAGTCTTTGACGACTTCGATGTGGTGTTAAGGGCAGTCTTCGTAACGGTTTGCGTGCATGTAGTCCTGCGTTGTGGTTGTTGGGTCAGTCAGGTACAGCAATAAGGCCCATCCTTGTTTATGTCACATGCGCGGCTGAGCGTGAAACTTGAATCATTCAAATGGCTTATGATGTCAAACCTACCCACCAAGTTTCATTCCTGTCAGCTGATTCCTCGAGGGTGAGTGTATATGTACAGTCATTTTTTGGCATGTTATTTGCCTGAAGATTTGACCACCAGTTTTCAAATGCAAAGCATTCTCGATCTTAATTTTATTATTACTGTATTCTTAATTTTACATAACCTGTGCAGTCACTATGGAATCATCTTCAGCTCTGTTCGTCATTCTAAATACATCTAACATTTCTTCATTTTGACAGCTTCCAAATTATTAGTAGAACTGGCATTGTACATAGCAATGCAATCATTTTATACATGTACCTATAACAAAATTGGTTTTATATTAAGGGAAAGTCTTTTGAATCACAGTGTGCATTAGATCAATGTATGTTTGCATTCAAATAAAAGAAGGATTTCATCCGAAAAGTACAGTTTGCAGTTTAAATGCAGTTGCATGTTGACTAATACAGAAGACCTGCTTCACTTGCATACTTGGAATGAAGAATGAAAATTGCATAATACTTCTGTTCTTTCTTCACCCTTACTTGTGCTTGAGCATTATGGGTAAATTCCACGCTCATTAGTACCAGACATCCAAACAGTAGCCATGGTGTGTGCAAGAGTGTGTGGAGGGGCCAGGCAGAAGTACACAAGGAAGAGAGAGGTAGACTGTGTAGCTGGTTTATATTACAGGAAATATTTGGCAAAAGACACACACACAGACACACACACACACACACACTATGATTGCTTCTCACAACTCCTCTATCTGCTAGTGTATACTTTTCATGCCATTTGGGAAATCTGCACCTTTTCTTTGCTCTCCTTTTAAGCCCCTCCTCTCCTCACTCCATCTCTTCCAAGGTCTAGAAACAAAAGCTGCTGTCAGTGAGTCCATGACTTAAACAGTCAGAGACAACGCCCGCCAAACACAAAGCCCCAGGGCCATGGAGTTCCCGACACGACCAGCCCCCCCGCTCCCCCCACCCCCCATCAAAATACAGTATTGCTTTTGTGTACACAAAATATGACACACACACAAAACCCACAGCAGATGATTTCCTCCACATATGACACAAAACACCCGCTGCAGACAGAGAAGAAAAGATAGCAGGATTACCATGCAGGAAGTTTACATTTCCCAGCTATCAACAGCTATCAAGGTGTAATCAGGGCTTTCCTGTAAATCATTTCTCAATCTTTTTGTGCTCCACCATTCTGATGGGCTTGCTGTGAACATTAAGGACCTGTAGTCTGCTAAGTTTGAACTGTAAGAACTTGGATTTGGCCATCGTTGTTGGAGCAAAAACGTACATTTACATTTTTGTTATGTTTTTTGTTGAAAGTTGAAACATTTTGCGGGGCATATATTGTGTGGAAATTTCATGGTGTATAGATCAGCAGAAATTACGCATTTTTTAACCTTGAAAACCAAGAATGATTTTTCCATCTTATGAAAGGTATCATATTAATGCTTTTATTTAGCATTTTAAATTGTTCTCTGGTGTATACATAGAAGGTTTGTGACTTAGAGCTTTCTATGTTACCTATACTAGTTTTCAAACTCGATATCAACACAAAGTCAATATAAAGTTGTTAGTCACAATGAAAGTTTCAATTTACAACAGCTTTATGACCTTTAATCGTCAAAAAGTGGACAGCATCACATAGCATTACTTACTAAGTAGCCTTTGAGGTTGTGATATTAATAAAGGTGGAACTGCACCTCTCTGCAGTGTCTACAGTGTGAGACACTGAGCTAAGCTGCTTGATATTGTCAGGTTTAAGAAGCTGTCCGGAGTGAAACGTGCAGAGCAAACTAACAATTTTGAATTAGAACACTGGTTTTCTATTTGGCAGCTTGATTGTAGAATTTCATGTTCCACCTTAAATAGTGCTGCAGCTGGCAAATAGGAAACCAATTTCAGCCTTGCTTAAAGATGAACATTGACTATGCCAATAGAACATTTCATTCTCACTTTCTTGTAAAAAAATAACCTTCAAAGCATGAAACTGTAAACTTCTTCACATAGTCTGCCATTTGCCATAGCTCCACCGTGGCATGTAAGTTTTGGAGGCGAGTCGGGACTGTTGTTTAACAGTTCAGGATTTTGGAATTGGCTCGTCTTTGTAAATGTGGGTTATATTGCTATAGCTATTCTGTGTGAGTGAAAGTGCATGATTAAAGAATACTACAAGAATTCATTTTTAGTTTGAACTGACAAGCCCATTTCTTACAGTGCATTTTCCAAATGCAGAACTCAAACTTGACTTTACGGCTTAATTTAGTTATAAGACTGAAGGAGAGACTTTAAGCTGTGAGTTCTAGATGAACCAAAAGTAACCTGAATAAACATGTTTTAGAGCTCTGCTTCCTGTGTTTATACTAGCATTGCTTGCAAAAACCCCTCATAATTGGCCCAGCGCTCATATATTGAGTCAATATTCATATAGTGAGATGAGTTTACTTTGAGTCCTCAAGGAATTTTCAATAACAAATATTTCAATACAGAATAGTTCATGTAAACAAAAGACTGCAACATTCCCAGTATGGTACAGAGACACATACGTTTTGAAAGGAAAACTTACCCTTGATATCTTTGGAGAGCTAACAATGCACAGCTGGCCTGAGAACAGTTTATGGTGCCACTGTTTGGATAGGTTAGGCCCTGTAGGTTTGAGTTTACTGAAAAAGCAGTGTTCTCACTTCTGCTATGTGTTTGTAGTGTATGTGAATGGTGTGTGTGTGTGTGTGTGTGTGGAGGCCTCACTGAGTGACTAGGAGTAACAGGACTCCAGAGGGTTTGTGTGTGCTGGGAAGGAGTCCAGTCCTCTCGTGTGTCAGTCCCATATTGTGGTTGACCTAACAGGAAAGGAATGTGAGGCTGTTTTTTATACATCCTGTACAACTGCAGAGGCCCAGGGAAGACTGTGCTTTGAGTGTGAGTGGTTGTATGTGTGTGCATAGGAGAGAGTGTGAGAGGAATGTGGAATGTGTATGGAAGTGAAAGCTTTACTTGTGTTGCATATTCATATTTACGCATACCACTGTCAACAGTATCAAAAAAATATATATCCAGTGCGTCCAGTTAGTGCACAACACACACTGCACTTAAATGCCCCTATAGATACAGAGTATCATCCCTTTATTCTCAGGCCGTTGAGATGAACAAAATGAAGAAACCTTCAAAATAGATTAACTGATTAATTTTACTGCTGTTTCTTCACCACGCCCCATGTGTAGTCTTAGATATAGCTGATGTGACATTCCTGCAACATGCATTTAGACTGCACAATCATTTCCACAGGTCCAATGACATCAGCATCAGGAAACTGCTATCAAAACATCACTAAATTCAACGGCACTGGCCGGACAGGGTGTGTATGCTTTGATGTATCTAGATGTTCACATGGTGGCTTACACTGTGCATGCAGACAATTCAAAAGTTGTTTGTATTACATCACTGCAATGTGAGTTTACTGCCAGTGCCTTGAAGGATTTCCTGGTAAGATAGATGTTGGTTGGCCCCATGTTCTTTATAGGCAGTGAGAAGTTATCACAGAGAGAGAGAGCTGTTGTTTGAGCCTGTGTGCTCTAGAGCAGTGTTTCTCAACCCAGGTCCTGGAGACACCCTGCCCTGCACATTGTACTGGATTCCCTGCTTTAACACACGCCCTGCAACTCTGAAAGGGCTTGTTGATGAGCTGATGAGTTGAATCAGGAGTGTTGGGAGCAGGGAAAGCACTAAAATGTGCAGTGCAGTGTGCCTCCAAGGACCAGGGTTGAGAAACACTGTTCGAGAGATAGGAACAGTTTATCTCAACAAACAAGCTGTTGGTTAATCCTACACGGTTTCAGAGTGCTTGCAAATCAGATTTGTTTCTCAAATCCAATCTTCTGAGACAACTGTCTAAACTAGCCTTTTTAATCTGCATGGGTTGCTGTGGTAATGATGTAGGTATCATTAACTATGTACCAGCTCCTAGCACTTCTGATTTGACATTGTTGTTGTTTGTTGCATTTTGAGTGATGCAAAAAACACTTATGAAATCTGATCTGAGCAGCAAGAGCATCCAAACTATAAAAATCATCTGTAAAATTCTGCGTCTCAAACCACCTCCAAATGCGGTTTAGATCCAATGTGCAAAAAGCAGAGTTCATATGTTTTTTTTTTGTTATCCAGACCATTAAAGATCTTACTGGATCCAATCTAGATATGCCATCAGATGGGGGCTGGCAGTCTAAAAAGACCTTATACCCTGCACTAACACATCTGACCCAATTTAACAAGTAATTACCAAGTTTCCTATTAGCTGCAGCAATTGTGTTGTAAAACTATTCAGAGCAATGAGTCTGCAGGACCAAAGCTGAAAACCACTGGCTTAGACCTGGTTGAATGTATGTTCTCTAGGAGCAAGACAGGTTATCCCAGTGATAAAGATGCTGGTCAGGCTTATGTTCTCTTGAGGCAGAGGAAGGCTATACCAGCAAGAATGGTGTTAGTTGGACCTATGATCTCTAGAGCAGTGTTTCTGGTCCTGGAGGCTCACTGCCCTGCACTTTTGTCTGCTCCCAACCTGATACAACTAATCAGCTAATTAACAGCCTACTATTGAGTTAAAGTGGCTGTGCTAAAGCAGGGAAATTAAAATGTGCATGGCAGTGCGTCTCCATGATCAGGATTGAGAAACATTTCCTTAGAAGCATGGAGAGGTTACCCCAGTGAAAGAGGCATTGGTCGGGCTTATGTACACTAAAAGCAGGGAGAGGTTATACCAGCAATAGACGTGTTGGTTCTTTATAGCAGTGTTTCTCAACCTTGGCCCTGGAGGCTCACTGCCCTGCACTTTTTGGTATTTTCTCTGTTCCCAACCTGATCCAACTAATCAGGTCATTAATAACTGATTATAGAGTTAAAATGGCTGTGCTAAAGCAGGAAAACCACTACAATGTGCAGGGCAGTAGGTCTCCAGGACCAGGGTTGAGAAACATTGCTTTAGGGGCAGGGAGACGTTATCCCAATGAAAGAGGTGTTGGTTGGGCTCATGTTCCCTAGAGGAAGGATTAGGTTATCCTAATAAGAGAGCTGTTGGTTGGGCCTATGTTTTCTGCAGGGGTTTTAGTGACGTGGGAGGTCACAATGTGCAGGCAGGGATGAAAGATGGCTTGTGGGAGAGATTTACAACAGGGACTCTGTGGTCAAACAGTTAATGGCTTGTGGCATTACGTGAGTGTGTCTGCGTGTGGGTGAGAAATGGGAGAAAAGAGGGTTATGGGGAAGAAGAAACGGATGGCTACGTCTTGAATTCCACTGAATTTCAAGGTAATCATGCATAGCAGAAAGCTGAAACAGTGCTCGCTTTCCTCACCCTCAAGCACTGAGGACACTTCATCCTCTCCCCTCCTCCCTTTTCTGTTCTTTCTCACTGCGTGCCTACTTCATCAACCTCCTATCTTTCTCTTCCTTATTTCTGCCCTCTGTCTCTGTCGCCCCCCAGCCCCCCAACACACGCACACACTCTCACACACACATACACAAACTCTAACCCTTCCCTAACTAACACACATGGTTCCCATTCGCTACATACCTCCTGTGCCATCAGAGCCTGGTTTCCAGGAAAGAGGCTCTTTAATTGAGTTGACTCTTTACTGCTCGCGCATTGTGCGTGCGTGTGTGCGTGTGAGAAAGAGAGACCGAATGAAAGAGAAGGAGAGAGAGAGAATAAAAGAGGGGGTAGTGCATGTGTATGAGAGCTTAAGTGTGTGTGTGTGAGAGAGAGAGGACACAGGCAGGAAGGGGAGGTGCAGTGCGGGAGCTCATGCTCAAACTCACGTTCCTTTACTGTAAGAACTCATTTCCCCCCTCCTTACCGCTCACTTTTTTTTCTTCCTTTCTCCCTGCTTTCTTTTCTCTTTGTTTTGAACAATGTCCTGACAACAGAATGCCTTTTTCTCTGCAGAGACAACGTGACCGCTTCAAAATGATTCACATTTAATATATGACCTGATATCATGCAATAATAAAATTACATTAAAGGGTAATGCAATGATATAAGCATTAATCAAAGTATTGAGATGTATACTCACACTCATAATTACAGTGTAAAATAGCTAAAATGGCTAAATGTGCATTGCTGTTGCAAGGAGCCATAATTGGTGCCATAAAAAAAAATTGGCTCCACACCTAAAGATAGTTCTTTAGGGAACCATTATTAGAAATGAGATGTATACATTTGATAAACGCTTATAAAGTTCCCTTTAAAAAGAACCTCCCCATACTGTACCTTTAAACAGTTCTTGGCACCCACTCATCTCATTTACAAACATGCTGGGTTCTTTACCGCAGCATGATTGAAACAAAAATGTAGAAATGTATGAAAAAAATCCATTCATCATTTTTGTGATGCAATATACCCCAGAGAAGACAAGCAATTTGTACGGTAATGCAATACTCCAAACAAACATGGGGCACCACATCACCATAATGTTGTAGTGTCCACCCCTACCATTAGAAACAATGAAATGTAAGGAAGTCTCTCCTCATCCACAGAAGAAACAAGGAGTTCAGCATCAAACTTCATCCTTTTACTCACCAAGAGCATCTCCAGCAGTGGAAAGCAATGTCAGTATCCTTGTTTTGTTTTAGTTTATATCACTTCTTATGTTCGCTGGCAAACATGGTTTCTTGACGGGAATGGGAGGTTCAGCTATCATTGCGTTTACTGTTCCTTTCATTGGCTACCTGTGTTTAAATGTTCTGATCACTAGCAGCACCTTCAATATAACTAACGTCAGTAGATATCTCTGCTACACAAAACACAGACATCTTTGACTTTATTTCTTCACATTCTGGTGGCATTTTTAGGTCATTTTGGAATGTTTTTAACTACAATTTCAGGAGTCCATCTCTTAGATTTTAAACAGGCTGTTTTTGTTACTGTGCCTTTAAGACTGAAATACACTTATCATCAAAGAATAATTGCTCCCAGAAGGAAGTGCACAATTGCAATGCCATTCAGAAGGAAGTTAAACGTTACCAGGAACAATAAATTATGAAACATTTAGACTGATAAGGGCAATATTTACTGAGCTGCACAAACAGAAGTAGTGTCTCTCAGTATGGTTTTGGCCTCCATGTTTGCTAACATACCAAAACCTGCTGCCATTCTGAGTCACTCCATGACAGTCTTGTACAACACCATTGCAGTCTTTGGTGACAGCCGAGCATGAAACTTAAATCATTCACATGCGCAACTGTTCTTTTGATGTTGAGTGTATGTAAATGACCCCTGCTCTGATTGGTTGGCTGCTCTGTATTGCGCCTCATTCAAAAAGCAATTCAGGCTGCAACACTCCTTCTAAGATCAGTGTAAATGGGCAGAGATAAATCACTGTAGGCTGAATAGATGGATGTAGGTAAATGCAATGATTTTTGTTACATCACAAAAAGAGACAATTCAAATTCAGTGGTACATTTTAAAACTTTACCAGTGTTTATGTACTACATCAAAATCTCTCGTTTAAAAAAGGCCCTTTGCCTTAAAAAGATAAGAGCGATAAGAGGATATGAGATGTGAGAATACTTGAGTCATTGATGGCAAATGTTGGTGACATCAAACAGCAGGTTTCAGAAACAGCTGCGTTAACAAAGCGGCAGTGAAAAAAGAAGAACGACAGAGGCGGAGAAAAAAATAAAGAAAACGTCGAACGCAGAGTATTCTCGACTCGAGCGGACAGGAAACCTGAGAGATGAGGGGCTTCCTGTCTGCTTGGTTAAAAAGGAATAAAGGTGACACCTGAACATTTCAGTAACGTTCCTCACACATAAACATCAAACCACTCACCGCACACACCTACAGCACCACCAAAAACAACACACACACATCGGTTGTACCAAGAAATGAAGTGCAAATGTGTGCAGACAAGCACACGCGCACATGGCTTTGTCTTAACCAGTGCATTTTTGCAGAGAAGAGGTTAGAGGGTACATGTGGGCGGAATGAGTTTCGAAGAAATCTCACAAGGTAGCGTGTGATGTAAAGACACCCCAGAGGAACACGAGGGTAAGACAGAGAGAGAAGAGTGGTAGATGTGTTAATATGAACTGGTAGACACATCTGCTGGCTGTTTTGTTTGACTTCTGTTTCACCTCTGGTTCTGTGGCGGTGAAGATTCAGCTTACTGGAACACGAACATGGGCTGCGTACGTCTTTTTCTATTCGAGCTGATATCTGACCTCATTTTTCTCCTATCCCATTACCAAAGATATTCGTATAAGTGTGACCACAACCCACATTTACAGCTTTAAAGAAAAACTTGGTTTAGGCCACATTTAAACCCTCATATTTCCTGAAAACGGAGAAGCCACAGCAGAATGTGCTGCTTCCTAGATATATGGAAGCTAGAGTTTGGGTCTTTACAGGAATACTTGATAGTTTGTTGGGAAAGGCTGTGTTTATCAGTTAGTGCTTTGAAAAATATTATTTGTATCCTGCTGAACGTTAGTGCTGTATTCATATAACACACTATTCTTACCATAATCTCAGGCAGTAGGTAGGTGCACTGTAGTGTTATTGTCATTAAAGGGGATCTATTATGCTTTTCTGTTTTTCTTTTTCCTTTAGTGTGTTTCGTAGCTTTCTGAGCCCAAAAATTAAATGAACACTGTAAATGAGTACAATAGGTCCTCTAATGTATTTACTCTAATGTAATTTTTCAAACTATGTATTAGATATTTTTGCATGTCCAACCAATGCAGAGAAATAGGGCTTTCTCAAAAGCTCTGTATTAAATTACTCATAAAAGACAGCAGATGTACTAGAGCAATATTTAACTCTTT
Organism: Semaprochilodus insignis; assembly: GCA_034552555.1. Lineage (NCBI taxonomy): Eukaryota > Metazoa > Chordata > Actinopteri > Characiformes > Prochilodontidae > Semaprochilodus > Semaprochilodus insignis. The sequence continues at coordinate 11,535,829 of CM067491.1, forward strand.
CATGGATTGTGTCCCCATAAATTGGATTTTTAAAATTTAAATTATTGCATTTTTGCATATATTTGCTGTCTATCCAGTTTTTTCCCCCCAAATTTTAGTTTTCTGCAATTTGAACTCAGCAGTTGTCCTTTACATTGTGTGAAAATGTTGTGATGAATGGACCAATAGAAGCACTTACATTTAACAATGAGCATGAAATGGTTTTAGGTCGGCTAAGTCACCCAAGGTAAATAGGAAGTAAAGTAGAAACATGCATTTGAACCAAAGCAGTTGGCGTTGCACAAGGATGATTGGGCTATAAATACCTGCAGGGTGTGTGACAGGATTTATAGATTGAGAAGAGACGGTAGAGTGCAGTGGTAGAGTGTCTCGTTCGATGTGTGGAACATGGGTTTAAAGCAAAAAGGAGTTTTGGCAGTGCCAAAGACCATATTGTGAGGGAAGTAGCTGAATTTGCGGGTATATGAAAGCATACGGTCATAAGGGTACGTCATGATAAATGGACCAATAGAGGCACTTATATTTATATTAATTTACATGGGAAGTAAAGAGGTTTTTGCCCTCTCCTGTAAATATGCCATTTTGGAGATAATTATTTTTCGTTGGACAGCAGTGATATGCATGACATGGTTTTAAATCTGTCACCTCAGTAAAATGGGAAATAAATTACAAACATGCATTTGAACCAAAGCAGTATGTGTGCGTGACACTTCTCTGGGTCATTTAGACATTCCTAAGAAATAGCTTGTTGAAGTAGCTCTACTTCTGAACTTCTACTGAAGTATATTTTTAACTTCTATTTTGTAGGTCATGGTAATAGTTCTAATTGACCTCGGTGTGTGCAGCAGACCCTAGTATGGAACATCACTACTTTAGTCAAGGGTCAGCACTCACTGTTGTACTGTTACCATGAACAAGAATGTCTTTCTCTGTAAGAAAATGACAAAACAATTCAGATTCAATAGTCAAGCTTTTTAATTGATTGGGGCCACATATCAGGCAGCAACTGGAAAGATCTGTTGAACTAGAGTTATTTTGTCAGTATTTGGTATCACTGCTGAAAGTATGATGCATGTTCATTAGGCACATTGTGATAGTAAAAATGTTGGAGGACTTTAGACTATACTGATATATGCACTTGATACCAATACAGATGTAAAATACTTTGATTCATCCTCATTGAAACAGGTATTTGATCACTTTGACTCAAACTTGTGTTGAACTTTGGTGGGAAATGTTTAAAGAAGCCTGAGTAGGAGATATTTCGTCTCGCATCATTGGATCAATAGAAATGGATGAATTATGATTAATAACTCAACCCGGTTATACCACACATAGTTTCAGATACATCATTGTACACTGAATTCAGTTAAGATTGCAGTGATAAGAAACAAGAGATACTGGGAAACAGACATGCTGTGAGCTATGCTGTACATATGAATACAAGAGGGTGATATGACTAAAATGTAACATCACAGAACTTTTTGATACGTTTGATACGTTGGAACAATACTACCAAATACTACCAAAAACTATTAATATAATGACTGGTGAATTCAATTCAAGTTGATGACACAGTCATTCGTAGCTGAGAGCCCAAAGCACGTATCTCGTTTTGCTGCCTCTGGGTGGTTAGGATACTAGTCAGTGCAGGTGCCAGTGAATGTCTCATTCAATGTGTGGAAAATTGGTCGGAAAGCAAATGTTAATGGGCATGCCAAAGTCCATAGTGTGGTCCATAGTCCAAAGTAGCTGAATCTGCAGGTGTATGGAAGTGTACGACCATGCGGGTCTACCAGCAGTGGCAAAAATCCCAGTCTACAGGAAATTCTCCTCAGAATTGTGCCAGGGAATGCATCCACCAAATCTGGCCCAACTGAACAATTCTTTGATGCAAGAGTGCCTACATCCAGAAACTTGTGCAGTTCATGGCAAAACAAATCACAGCTGTTATTCGTGCTTGTGGAGGTATTACACAATATTAGTAATAATATTATATTAATAATAATAATATACATTTAAGTCACAAGTGAGCTTTTATATTTATGTATATTATATATACAGTATAAAAGTACTGTATCTATAATATACAAGCCATTTTATAAAATGTGTTTAGGGAGTGTATTTATACACTAAAACACATAAAACTGGTTTCCAATCAAACATGCCATCAGAGTTGACTGACCCATTATTGGATTTAGGTCTGGACTGTGTGGACTGTGCCGAGTCTATTTACACACAGTGTTTTCTTCTGTCAGATCTAATCAATACTTTTATATCTGCTGCCAGAGTACTCTTCATAAAGTCATCACCTAGAACCCTCTCCCTCAACAAACATGGACACACAATGTTTGTTACACATACACAAACACATAGAGATTTCCAGACATACTGTGAATAGCATAGTATTGCCTCATTTTACTAATTTAGTCTTAGCACAGATGACACGAGTATAGGTCTGTAATGGCGAGTTATTCCGTTTTACTGTATAATATTGATGGAGCTTCATCACCATTCTTCACCATTTTTCAATGTTGTCCTTTTTGGCGTCCTTGCTTGAATAAAAGAACAGGACTATGATCATCTATACGCATATACGTCTCCTATTGGATTTTTTCTGGCAATATCACTGAGAGGAATGATTATGGAAATACTATTTTTGCAGAGTGTTTTTAATGTCTTGGGACATACATCTTTAAGCCAGACTGAGCTTAAGCCAGACATTTCCCTGGAACTGCACAATGAATATCTCCATGCACTGTTTGCATGTTCCTCTCACATTTCGCATGGCCCTCCCTCATGTGTGCAAATGTTATTCTGCATGTGTCTGGTTTTGTTGGCCCTTGATTTGGAAATTTTCGTTTTGAAATGATGAAATTTTAGTACATTTGTTTTCATGGTACTAAAAAATGTGTTTTTAAGAAACCTCTTTTAACAAAGACAGAACACGAGGCAAAAGAATGTTTACAATTAGAACAATACTCTTTTAACTCTTGGGACAAGGGCACAGATTTACTAAAGTTTTGTGCTGCTGCATCTTAAATTGGGGCTGTCACAATGCACATTAAGCCCAAATGATCAAAGATCCAGTCGCAGGGGCGGTCTTTGCACAAGGAAAAAGGCCCCTATGAGCCAATTAAATATACTGCATGTTTTGAAGTTGAATAATGTACTCCTAAATATATAAATATATAAGCATTTAATATGTCTGAGCTGGAAATGCCCCAAACTCATTTTTAGTTATTATTCTGACCAACTAAGCCAAAATCTTGAGAAAATAGGTTATTTTGACCTAATGAGTCACAATTTGAATCTAAAACAGATGGTTTCTGATACTTTAAAAAGTTTTTTTTTTTTTTTTTTGGTTCTGGTGGAAATGGGCATCCATACAAAAACTATGTGAGCCAAACACGTGGTTTTATTGTGCTGGTCATGTGAGTTATGTCTGTATTTCTTTGCATAGAAGTTCTTAGCAGATAACTTGTTAAATGGGCCACCCCCACCAGGACAAAGTGTAGGTAGACCGTCAGTAATTAGGGGCTATTTTAGTAAATCTTCCCCCAGGTGTGTGTGTGTGTGTATGTGTGTGTGAGGAGACGTGGCAGAAAATATGCTGTGACTTTGTTTTCTAGCCTGCAGTAAAATAACTCCCTTACAGAATGTTTTTGTGCGAAAGAATATGTAACATTTGTACATTTAAACTTTCATGTTCTTTTTTGCCTCAAGCTTGTCAGTCCATTATTTCACTGTGCATTTGAAATCCTGCAACTCATGAGCCAGGAGTGAGTGGGCAGGGCTACTGTCTACCTGATTAGCTGCAGTCTTCATTAATCCATCGTTAAATTCAGTCTGATTGTGAGCGCATATTGCAGTTGCATTAGGGCATGTTTTGCACTGTGTTTCTACCTTTGTGTACATCTGGCCTGAGACTGTTCTAAAGAATGTAAGGTAATAAATAGAGCCAAGATGCAAAAAGCATTTCATCATCCTTCAGCCTCTACAAGTAAAATGTACCAAATTAGAACCCAACCTTTGGCCAAATGGTGACCCAAATTCCGTAATTCAAAAAAGTAACATCCAAGCCATAGAGAATTGAGGAAAGAAGAGAGGAAAATGTCGAAATCAACTTGCTGTCTCTCTTTCTGCTTTTCATGAAATTGACATTTCCAAATACAGTCAAAGAACAAATGATGTATGCTTCTGTTTGAACTGTTTCTCAATTCCTGTTCTTCTTCTTTTTTTTTTTCTTTTTCTGTGATGCAGTCTGGAAAAAAGATTGCCAGAATGGCAGCGTGCTGCAGGCAGCAAATGACGCAAACGGAACAGCCGTAAGACAATGTGCCTTCCTTCCCAAATAAGCTCCAAAATAAAGCTACTACAAAAATAGAAAGTTTCTCAGTCTGCTGTGCTAGACAATGTACTCTCATAAATAGAGGAATAACACTAATGACGTCTTACTACTGTTTGGTACCAAATTAAATTGGTTGCATTTTACTTGGAAGGCAGACATGCCAAAAACTGCAGGACCTGTCAAGATAAATTTGCTTAAATGCTTAAGATAAATTTGAATCAGTTAGCATAAAGGAAATAGGAAAGAGAAATGAGCACATAAAGAAGACACCCCTCTGCTCAGATGTGTCATTCCCAGCTGTTGTCTGGAAAAGAGGAAAGTCTTCCCCTCCCGACATCAGTGAGTGGCTGTGACTCAAGCTCACTTCCTCTAAGTTATCCCCCTTCCACATGCCTGCTGACCACACAGCCTGATCAGCTCTGCAGGCTTCTCTTGTAATAAACAGTCATAAGAAACCTGTAGAAAATACTGTGCGCCCTAACGGTGCAGGAATTTTAACTGCAGTGCATTACAGTAATTTAACCGCCCTTCAGCTATCATGCATTACAGGCTACATTTGTTCTTAAGAAAAGTTGCTATGGCGTTGCTAAGCCCCTCCTTTCACAGATACATAACTTAATTAACAAAATATTTATACGCATTACCCAACAGCCCTTATTATTCTTCTATTCACATTCAGTCTTTATTATCATAATTTGAGGGGTTCAAGGGGTTTACCTAAAATTTAAGCATGGCTTTTCCATTACTCAATTTCTCAGGAATTTCCAGTGATTTTGTGCTTGCTCTTAAAGCAAACATATTTATTTATTACTCCTCATTCCTTTGTCCAAACCTCACTATGACCAAACCTCACACTGAACAAGACAAAAACAACAGCCTTGCCAATTTTCCTGGAAATACTGAGTTTACCCAGCATCCATCAGGCAGGCATGTTCCCAGATGTCACGTTGATTATGTGACCAAATGGATACAGCTCAGTAAGCCTCCCCAAGAGATTCAGGGTGTACGGGTTATTAGGTAAGAGAAGCCTATTGTTGGGAAAATAGAACAAACCCCATTGGAAATGGCCTCCTATAGTGAACAGAATACATTTTCCTGGCTGTCCTCAGTGGTGATTGTGGCCTCTGTGTTGATTATGTTTGGACAGGCAGGATAGACCAGTCTCCTACATGCTTTGTGTGTGTTTCTCTGTGACTGACTGACCTGGTTTACCAGAAACACCATGAGATATTTCCTGTACCGGGGACAACCTCTGCTGCTCCTTAAGCAAGCTTAATCACATTTCCTTAGATCAAGTGAACTGTACTTCAAAAGAAAGGTGATCCAGACCAGGGCCTTAGCCCCACATTAGCATTTTGCTAGACCTAAAAACAACATATTTTGAGAACCCCTCCCAGTAGTGCCAGGAATAACTGGATGGACAATCTCAGTATTTTCTTCTAATCAGTTCCTGTTGCCTTGTTCTGATATGAATTTCCTTTCTGTTTGCCTTCCTAGTGGCTTACATACTGTATGTTTACATCCTAAGATATTATTTTTGGCATAAGTTATAAAAAAGGAGAAACACAAGATATCTCACAACAAGGCAAAAGAAAAGACTGCTGCAATTTTTTGTCAACACACATAAAAGCATACACACACATACAGTGCTGTGCACAAGTCAGAGAGCACTTTCATTCAGTTCAGATTTTTATTACAGCTTTCATTCTTCTTAAGAAACTTGTTTTCAGCTTTTCAAAGAAATATTCAAGGATACTTTTCCATACCTTCGGTCTTAGAAGTTGGTTGTATTTTCTGCTTCTCACAATCTAAGTCAGTAAACCTGAACTCCAGTGCTAAGATCAGGGCTCTAGGGTGCACAGTCTACTGTTCTGAGAACCCCAGCAGTTTATTCCTTCTGTACTCTTTATCTGAAGGTGACAGTTTTGGCAGCCTACCTGGTCTTGCACAACTGTCTCTTTATTTTATATCTGGTAATATCTTCAAGATATTCCAGTTTTGGATCCTCAAAATTCTCCTTCCTTATCTTCTATCTTCTATCTAACTTGTACTCGATTATGTTTAGACCGGAAATTAAAGAAATGGAGTGTACTCTGACCTTTGGACTGTCCATTCAAAGTCCATTCAAATGTATCTCCACAGTACAGAAAGAAGTATTTCCAATGACCCTGATTCAATATATAAAAATCAACACTCAAAAGGCATAAATAATGTTTGTGCAAGTTCTTATTGTCTAAATAGTTCACATCATATGTGCTATGCATAGCCCTATGCAATGCTGTATACGGCAGCTAATCAAATAAATAAACCGTACAATGGCAGAACAAGCATTATCAATAGAAAGCAATGGGTAGGTCTCAAAAGATACGCACTGAAGCAGTGCAGTAAAGTGTGTACTGAAAATACGTCATTAGTGAAAGAAAACAGTGTTAAGTGTTCTTGGTGGAAAGTAAATATAAGTCCTCAGTAAAAAAAAAAAAAAAACTAAGGGAGAGAGAAGTTCACGGAATACACAGGTGATGTATAAGTCCAGTAAGTCAGGGGAGGCCAATTCCAGTCGCTGAGGGTTGGACTTCAGCGCAGTCTGGTGATTTTCCGGCTCAAACACACCTTTTAACTAACTGCTGGGTTGAATCAGGTGAGCCTGAGGAAGGAAATGCTTTGGACTAAGGCCCTCCTGGACCACAACTGGACACTAAGACAGTATGAAGTATCCAGCCTGATGGCTGTCCTGTGGATTGGATACACTAGAAGCCAAACAGCAAAAGACAGAGAAATGGTCTATAGCTTTGATGTACAGAGTCTGTTTAACAGATGTAACACCTTATAAAGACAATAAAATGTAAACTTCCACTTGCAGTACTTATTAGCTTCAGACTGAGATTACCAACTGTTGTAATTATATTAATACAGAGTAAAATGAACACACCTAATATAGGGTGCAGGTTTGTTGTTTTTGCCAGTCGGTTGATTTGACAGACCCTTTCCTCCACTTTGAATCAGACCCCTTTCAGCAAGCTGAGATAAATGATATATCTTGAGATGTTCTTGCAAACTGGTAGTGTTACCTGTCTTGCTCATAATCTGTTTTGTTTTCTGCACAGACAACATAAAACACTGTTAACATCCAGTGGTTCTTATGCGTTTGGAAACCAAAATAACATTATAAATTATTAAGCAATATCATAAGCTAGCCCAGATGATGATTACATGATGATTATATGGTACTATTAGGGTACCATCAAAGCGTAATTAGAAATTATGGTAATGTGATCCTAAGACAACCATGAGGCCCCATGGCAATTTCCTTCAGATATTTCAAGTGACAATACAATATCACGGCCTCAATAAATTGTTGTGTAATCACAAATGACAAAACTATTTTAGGACTTGAAGCTAATGGGTGTGACCAAAAGAAACTGACAGCTATATGGAAATTCTGTTATAGTTTATGTGCCTGGTAACTGGAAACACTTTGTGGAGGATATCTTCAAGGGCAAAACTATTAAGTATTAGTATAGTTTTATATTCCAAAGACTAATATTTTTATTTCAGGAGTATAATCAGTTGCAATTATAATATTAAGTCATTAACAAGATGTTAAACAAATGTGTAATTAATGAGTAATTATACGTTAATAATAATAATAATAATAATAATAATTTATGTTTATTTATAGAGCATGTTTCATACCGTTGGCAGTTCAAAGTGCTTTACAGACTGTTGACATCAGTCATAGCAGAAATTATGTGTTTCAATTATTTCATATATTAGGTAAAACATTCTGTATATCATTGTTACAGCATTTTCTTCTTCACTGTACATTTCTCTCGTTTGCTAAACTCTAATGACAGCACTTTGGCTCACTGTACACTCATGTCAGAGGAGCAGCACACACAGGTTAATAATATATTGTAAGCCGGGCAGTCATAATCAGATGCCAGTCACAATCCAGAGGACACACTAGTAGTTCTGTTGGCCATTTTTTTGGACAGCTGCTGCAGTCAGTCCCAAACTGTGTCACTTCAGCAGAAGAGCAAAGAACAACTGCCACGACTCTGTCTGGAAATCTATAGTCTTCGAAAACAAAAGTCATCTCCATGGCAATGGCAAGGTTAGCATAAGACACCCAAATGAGTTCCAGAATGATGGATGATTTCCCTACACTGTAAGGGTGTACGAATTCAAAACAGAACAGTGTGGGACATGCAAGATCTGGCTTAGAAACATGCCCATGAAAACTACCATGTGTTCAGCTATGGCATTCAGAAAGTTTGACGTCACTGGCTTTCACTGAAAAGTCTGGAAAACATCAAACCTTATACCATGTCACGATAGCGTTTAGACAACACTTAGTGGAGCAAACTTTTTTCAGATGCAGACACTGGAAAATGAACCCCAAAAGAGCTTGTTAGAGCAAAGACACTCAAAGGGATGTCACGCAACTGAATCACGCCACCCAAATAAAGAGGATAAAACTTTTTCTGATACTTTTAATAGATTTTGGTTGTAACTAACACTTCAGATTATATACCTCTTGGGATTTGTCAGCTACACAGTTACAAGTTCTTGTGAAAGCCTCAATTAAATGCAAAAACACAATTTCAGAAGGCCTATATTGGATTGTACAATACATAATTTGACTTCTTTTGAGTGTATTTTTCTTTCACCCTTCATCAACTCTGAAAATGAGCTACAGTACCGTGACCATAAACGCGGTATGCTAGCCCGTCCGTCACCTCTTTGCTAACCAAGCTCAAATTTGCTTTGCGACTCCTGTTCAGAGGTGAAATAAGGACAGTGCCAAGGCCATGCAGAGGGCGTGGGGAGGGGGGCAACAATACTAGACTTACAGACTCTCTCTGACTCACTCTCACACATGTCATCCAGCAGTCGCACATCACCCTAAACTGCAGAGTCAGAGTCATTTCACAGCAAAGCAGAGTGGAGTACAGATCATATCTAAACCCACAGAGAAGATATAGGGTAACCACTACAGTAGGAAATGGAAAGAACCCAGTCATTCAGTGTCATAGAGGTACAGTAAAACCATTGATTTCATTTGAATTTGATCAGTAAACTTACAGAAACTATTGGCTTTACTTGACCTAGATACATAGGCTGGCAATATGAGACAAACCTTCCATAAGCCTGAAGAGAGATCAGTGGTCATTTCAGATAAAAGTAAGCAAACAGGTCTTCTTCACTTCTCTGTGAGGATTTTGTGAAAGGAAGTATGAGAGCAAGACTAAGTGAACTCTCAGCAGGCTTTAAAAGGCTAAGGGAGAGAGGAGAGAGGGGTCTGAGTCACCTTCAGGAACAGATGTGTCCTCACACGCTACCCTCGGCCTCCATGTGCGCACACCATGCGTCACTGCTAAAACCCCTCCACATCATCATCCACCACCTTGGAATTTCAGCCCAGCCACGGTTAATAATTATGGAGAAGTAAGTATGTATATATTTAGACAAATTGATTCAAAGCCAGGCCAGGCATGGCAGCAAAGTAAAGTTCCTAATTACTCTTGCACTTCCACTTCGGTTCAACAGTCAAGCTGTAAAACATAGTAGATAATAACAAATGTGTTATTTATGCCCAAACCTTCTTACTTTCAGAGATGGAAAACTTCCTTTTCCAGGAATTGCACTGTAATTAGGGGCCAAGGCTCAGGTGAACATGTTGCTACATACAATTCCAAAGTGATAGTAGCCTGTATTACTTTAAAGGTAGTGCAAAGAAAAAAAACATTTTGAGGATAAGAAATAGATAACACTTATTATCTTAGTATTCACTTAGTATTCTAATATACATTCATTTAGTAATTTAGGCTAACATTAACATACACATGTGCATAAATGAACAATGAGGCATTCTGTATTAAAAACAACACAAAAAATAGTGGAACAGAGGATGCCTCTCAAAACATCAGTATCAGACTCACACACGGCTGTCCCCTCCCATCTGGTAGAAAGTTGTTCTCCACTGTGGTCCTGCTTTCAGTAAGTGCCGTGTTCTACTGGTTGTTTTCTTACGGGTTGCTTCATCTCAGAGTTCCAGCTTTGCATTGTACTGTTGAAATTGAGTGAGGGGTCACAGCTCACCACAGGATTGGGCCACTATCATCAGCAATGAGGGTACATGTTTACTCAGAGGGCAAAGGGCCGCTAGAGCTCTTTGAATATGCTATGAGGCTGTTTTCCAGATGCTGAACTGACCTATCCTAAATCATAATGTCAGGGGGATAACATCTAAATAACATCTACGTCCATTCCCAACTATTAAAATTCAGGAATCTGTTAGCTGGAGGGTCTGCCAGCTCACATGTTTTCTGCACTTCTAGCTAAACCCTACAATACAAAAAAGGTGGCTGCATGTACCGTGGAGTAAGTATTTGGAGTGTGACACATTTTTGACACGGAAACAATAACTGTGAAGTATGAATATTAGGTTAAAGGATATGTGTGTTCATACTGAGTAAAAATAACAACTCTTTTTTATACATTTATACAAGGTCCCAACATACAAACCCTAATTCCAAAATATCAGGACAGAAATCAATAAATTCTGTTTACCTTTTTAAAATTGTAAACAGTATCAAAACATGATACCTGAAGTTTTAGCTTGTTGTTTTTTGTGAGTACACACTCATTTCAGAGTATAGTAGTGTAGCATGTTTACCAGTGTGTACTTTTAACAGCACTTAATAATCATTTGAGGACTGGAGTAGCCAATTGATCCAGTTTTGAAAGTAGAGTTTAAATGGTTTCATACAGCATTCGTTGCTAACAGTTTGTCAAAGTATTCTTGAGCCTATGTTGGGATATTCATCACAGATGTGCATTCAGAGTGTATCCAGATGGATTTTTGATTGTCTAGACAGCAAAAAATCTGATTTTTGCTAATTGCAACCAACCACATTTGATTTCAGTCAAATTTTTACAAATGTGTCTCAAAATGTGTTATGAAGTTTCTTTTGGGTTACTAACAACAACACAAAGAAAGTTATACTTTCTCTGTATTGTAATTGTATGTATTTCTGTATTTGTTTTGATATCTGTATGCTTGTTTGATGTTAGTTGTTACATGTTTATCTAATTTGTAATCGGTAAAGTGCCATACAAATGTCATGGATTATTATTATCATATTACTACCTCCACCCATGCAGATAGGTAGGTGATGTCTGGACACACAGCAATATGTTCACTTGCAAATAACAGTGTGGACAGTCGTCTAAGTTGCCTAAGGCCTGATTTGAGAAACAAATCCAATTTGCCTGCAGTTTGAACTTGGCCTTTAATGCAGGAACGTTGTTCTTACACTGGCCAGCATTGAGCCATACTTGCTAATAAATTACTAGGCCTTTTCTGAATGTCCCTTTAATACCTAAGCATGAATGCATCAAGATTTCACAGTGTCCCTAGCCTCAAATTATCACTGCCACAACTGTTTTAGAATGCAGGCATCACAGTCAGAATGAGTGTATTTTAACAAAAAAAGGCAAAACATTACATAAATAATTTAACTTAAATGCTTTTCACAAACTGCCCCAACTATTACTTTATTGGAACTGAGGTTTGTAATTGAACAGTTGTCTGCCTGTCTGGTTCCTTAGCAAACTTCACATTGTTGGATTGTTTGTTCAATGTTTAAGAGAGCTAACAAAAAGTCTAGTGTTAAATCTAGATGTGGCATTTGCATCTGGAATTTATAACTGCTGCCAACATGGGGACCAAAGAAGTGTCAATGCCAGTAAAGCAGGCTGTCATTACATTGCTAAATCAGAATACACCAGAACATAGCCAAGACACACTGCATGCATTAAAATCAAATGCTTGGTTCAATTTTTAAAAACAGGAAAACCAAATGGCTTGGCAGATTAGAGAAAACTGTATGACCAAAGTGTATGACCGAAGAATGTCATGGGCATGACAAAAAGACTACCACAACATCAGTGGACCCTAACCTCTAGACAAACCGAAGGTAACCTACCTAACCTGAGGTAAGCTGGAGAGTGTGGAGAAAAATCTTCGGTGAAATAGGGTGGTAGGGGTGTATATACACGAATCAAAAAAAATGGATTATGGGATGGATTATCGCAAGACATCATTGGGAACTTCTACAACTACTGAGATGGCTGCATTAGCAAACATGGTGGCACAAAGGCACAGCTTCTGGATGTGTAGCTCAGTAAATGTTGCCCATATCAGTCTAAATGTATCACCATTTATTGTTCCTGGTAACCTTCCTTCCGAATAGCACTGCAGTCAGACACTTCCTTATGGGTGTAAATATTGTTATGATGATGAGTGTATATACAGTATAAACATGTGTACGGGGAACTGCACACTTGTCTTTACTGATGACAGCTGGCAATGCTAGAAGCATCTTAACACCTTAAATGCCTCACAACTCATTAGATTGCATTTCACTTTGCAGCAATGCAATAACCCAGCACACACTGCTAAAGCAACCATGGGGCCTATCAGGGCCAAAAACAGTCACCTTCCCTGAGCTTGCATTTCACTTACTGAAGGCAAACCACAAAATAAGGAACTATAAATGGCTGCTTTACAGTCCTGGGAGAGCATCACCAGGAAAGATATTCTGAGAGTCTGGTGGTGTCTGGTGGCTCACTAGTTCAAGCAATCATCTACAAATGGTTTAAGTAGCAGAAGCACTATAAAAGAAGTCAAATTGTTTTTTGTCCAGTTACTTTTGGCCCCTTGAAATCTGGGGACTGTATATAAAAAGATTTCATATGATTCATTTAATACAAAAGAATGAACAAATAAATGAATCCCAGAGATTTAAACAGAAATTAAGTAAGTCTAAATCTTTCTGGACTTAATCATTCTAATAAAGCTGAATATTCATGTGCTTATCATGTCTGGAGCTGTGGTCTTCAAAATCTCAAAATCTCACAGTATGTTATCCACTCTTAGCAGCTGTCACTTGAATGGTGGTATTCTGTCCGTGAGTGCATGTGTTGGGGCATATTATATTGAGGATGCGCAATGCGTGTATGTAAGGAGATGTTCTAACCAGTCATTGCCCAATTCAGCCATTCAAGGAATTGCTTGCAGACACTGGGAAGATGACTCATGCCTCTGTCAGGAAACCCTTCTCCCTCCAACCGCAAAGTGCCTTGAGCAAGACATGTCCTGTACAGCCTGATTACCAGCTTTAGGCTAGGCTGTGTGACTAGGACTTGGTCACCATACATGTCCCTAGGTGATCGACCAAACTCTTTCTCTTAGCTTATCTGATTAGAATGAAGTCCATGGTTCCTACACATAATGCAATGAACAGCATGTACTAATGTTTCCTTATGCAATATTACTTGCTACTTTGGCAACCTTTCATAATCACAATGTAGACATGCCGAGCTTAAATTTTCATGAAAAGATGAAGAAAGTAATTCTGAGTAGTTTGATGTGAAATGTTCCTTCCTCTAGAAACTTGCCATGTCAACTGTTCACTTGGGTGGTGATGGGAACCAGACAACCCAAGTGTTGAAAACCTCTACAAAGGGCTGTTATACAGTAGATTTGTGTTAAGGTTTTAGTCCAAAATGTATTCCTTTAAAATCCTTTAGCAGCATGGGGGGACTTACAGGGCATTTTTAGGTGAAATAGTCTTATTTTTCAGATTTTCCACTATTCTGCCAAGATCAGCGCGGAAGACGCCTGTAGGTTTACTGTTCATTTGAATAGCAAATACAGTGACTATTTGCATAATAGACCTTGCAACCCCTGATTCACTATCCCTACCACAAATCTCAGTTTGTCAAGTGTCTCTACCTTTAACTACTTTATATCAAACCACCTTGAATGTCTTTGTTTGCATCTCAACAATTAAATTATGCATAAAATTAGAAACGTCAGCAGGCAGATATGTGGTTTAGTCAAATGGCTGGTCAAAATCTATCACATGAAATAATAGTACTTTTAATGCGCTTTAACAGAAGTATGACTTACCAAGAAGGAAAGGACATACAGGTAAGGAAAGTCCTTCAGGTAAGGACACAGTTTAAAAGACATACGTTACAGGTACAGGATGAGAAGAAACTGGGTGTTGGAAAACCCAAAAAAAACAAAAGATAGTTCAGGAATTTGGGTTCAATTCTAGTACGAGCCCTAGTTCACCGTGACGCATTCTTGATACACACTCTTTATGAAACCGTCTCTTGGGCCTAAACAGAGCCATTTTGAATTTGAATTAGAGGCAATAAATAAAAAGAAAAGTTATCCCCATAGCAACATTATTTCTATTCCATTGACTGTAGGCACTGGTAGATCTGCTGAGAATGAGAAATGGTCAGAGGAAAAGCCTCCAGCCCGACCCATGCCAAATAACCGACCGAGAAGCATGACTCATGGCTTCCCTGCAATGCAAAACTATGGTGAATTCCTCCCTCAGGCAAATGGTTCAGCTCTGGAAAAGAGTTGTTAGCACGTCTCTCTGTTAACTCCTTATGGGCCAAATGTAGCTGTTACTGAAACAATGCCATTTTACAGTGGTACCCAGTAATCCAGCTCAGCGTCCTTGGCTCCAAAGACTATTGTTGGAACTTGCTAGCTTCAACAAGCCAACAGCTTTTCTGTCAAGACCTTTCAACTCATTCTACATCTAAATCCCAAAAAGCCATCACTGAGATATTCCTTCTTGGCAAGTATACTCTCCAGGCAGATCGCTGATTATGCAACGGCAATAAAGTTTAACAAATACCCTCTGATCTTCCTCCCAATTTGAAACAACCACCAAAACTGTTCCCTCAAAATACTGCTTGTCAAGGCAAAGTCCATGCATTTTTTGCAGGAGTTTTAATATAACATTCAAGTCTATGCGATAGCTCACATGGAACACCTTGTAAATGTAAGATTTCTGACTTTAGGAGTGGTGACTTGGCCACCTCCCAGTCTAAACCCTATATGTACACATACCTAAATACCGTAAGACTGAACCATATAGTCAGGTCTATATACTTAAGTTAACTCACCAAGCCTGTCATAACAAAAAAACCCTCTGGAGTTCCAGGAAACCCTCTTTGTGGGCCTAGGCTGAGGTAATTCCATTAAAGCCACTGCAGATAAAGCCAGAAGCATTCCAGGAACCAGAGGTGCTTTCAGCCACATTCCTCCACACAGCATCAGCATCTGCCAGACTGACTCGACATCTCCCGTCATCAGATTTGTGCAGTTCAACAGAAAAAAAAGTTATAGTCTGCTGAAGTTCCCCTAATAACACCCTTGTCTGCCTTTTCAAAAATGGTGAGCGCATTTAACATAATGGTGTAGTATCTTGCTAGAAGGGGCGCACATGACCGCATTAAACATTTTGGAAGAATTTCACACCACAAATATTCAATGTTTAATGTCTTAATGTGAAACTCCAGTTAACTCTTTCACAAGAGTTTCATATTATGCTGTCCTTCTTATCTTCTTTTAAATCCTGGATTCCAAGAATCAGACAGACAGCGTGTGGTGCTTTGGTTTTGGTTCTTGCTCATATGTAAACTGAAAACTGTTCTCATGGTTCTGGTCCTATGCTCTAGTTGACACAGATAAGCACTCTATTTGACAGTCAACATTCTCACTTTCGGAGTAGACTACAGGTTCGGGTTAAGGTCTGGGTTAAAAGAGAAAAATGATGCGGAGGGTTAAAACATGATGCTGCATGTTGTGTCTACTGAGTCATCATGCTCTAGCATGTCCAAAACTTCAGACAAAGTCAAACTATGTGAACGTCAGATGATGGTTAGAATTATCAGCAGTGAATGCGAGCTCCTGTGTTTTCTCACCAGTCACAATTGTCACTGTTAACACACCGTATTTACATCCTCTGTGAGCATGATATAAACGTGACAGGGTTGTTCAGTCTTATTAAAATATCAATATTAACCTTCTTGAAGATTATATGTACTAAAATAAAACTTTTAATGACAAATAGATTATATGTACCAAATATGGTAGTTGTATCTAAATGTCTTTGCTATCAGAAAAATATATCCATTGTTGTAATTTTTCAGTTTTTGACACAATAAGAAAATTCCTGCTGCCCTTTACATTGTGTGTACATTTAATGATGAATAGACCAAAGGAAATGGCCAAAATCATTTGGACAAAGGTTCTATTAAGTTACATCAAATGTAAAGTAAGTGTTTCCCTTCTTCTGTAAAGTTAGCATTTCCGGATACTAGGTTTTGTTCTGACAGCAATAATACAGAGCAAAGAAGGGAAATGCATGCTGAAGTGATTCTTCTATATAGGACCTTTTTGAAAATTGGTATTATATATCACTTAAACGGGTTCTTGTATCAATACATGCTTGAAATTGTAACAACAGCAGAACCCTTTTTAGTGCAATATAGAACCTTTATTGAAAACGTCTCTGTCCCTTGTTCACTAAAACTAAATATGAACCAAATATGAACCAATATGAACCAAACAACATGCATGCATACCAAATATAAATGTAAGTTGTAATGTTCTTAAAAGTGAAAGTACTGACATAAGTCTTATCCATTCATAATGCTGTTTAAAAATCCAGCAAGCTGAAAATATCCTTCAAGCACCTTGTAAGAACTTAGTTGTAAGAACTTAGAAATAAGGAGGTGTTACTGTGTGTGTGTGCTCTGGATTTGTCACATAGCTTCATGATCTCTGCATGGTAATGTTGTTTACTTTTTAAAAAAGATGGTTCTCTGAGGGTTCTTTAGTAAAATGAATGGTACAATTTAGAACAATGAGGTCTATACAGAACCATTTCACGTTTAAATGATTAATTGCATGCTGAAGTGGTTCTAAAAATCCAGCAAGCCAAAAATATCCTTCAAGCACCTTGTAAGAACTTGCCCATAAATTTGAAATAAGGAGGTGTTACTGTGTGTGTGTGTGTGTGTGTGTGTGTGTGTGTGTGTGTGTGTGTGTGTGTGTGTGTGTGTGTGAGAGAGAGAGAGAGAGAGACATTTATAGAAAGAAAAAAGAGAATTGTTGTCATTAGCTGGTTGAAGTACAATCCGTGGCCAGCAGAAGACAGATAGCACATAAACAGACTGAAGGCAGGATTCTCACTGCTCCATTTATACAACCTATCCATCCAAAACCATCCAAAAACCATAGCCAATGACCTAACAGTACTTATCTGCAGAACAGGGCAGAGGTCAGCCTGTCAGCTCACACACAGTCCTTTAGCCATTTGTTTGTTTTCTCAGCCTCCTTCCTTCAAACTACGCACAGCTGTGGCAACATTTTGGTCATTTCTTCTCCTCAGCCTACAGTATTATGCTATGTTATATAAGTGGTTTATTAAGGCTATGGTGCTGACAATGGTTATAAGAACAGATTACAAACTACTGGCCCAGGGAAAATTTCATATGCGTTATGTGACTGTTGTGATAGATCACACTTAGTCAAGACAGTCAGGAAGTCATACTGACTGTAAATGCAAAAGTTTTTGCCTTCTTGACCATAATAAACTGGAGTCCTGCAAAGCAAAATATTATTGTTTTTACATAACAGAGCAATATCCTTTAAGACGTCAGATTACGTGGCCTCTGGTTTTGGGTGTAACTGTTTATTTAATATGGTAGTGATCTCATTGACAAGATGCCATCTATCCCAGATTAACAGAAAGCAGGAACAGTAAATCTCTCTGATTTGGAGACAGCATTCTGCATCGGCTTTGTATCAAACACAAGCTCGCCTGTTGTTCCTCATCAAGATGAAGCAGTAAGGCTTAAAGTATCTGCTCAGACAATGTTTGTTACAGTCAGCCAATCATTGTGTTTTTAGTGCTCCGGATTTGTCACATAGCTTCATGATCTCTGCATGGTAATGTTGTTTACTTTTTAATAAAGATGCTTCTCTGAGGGTTCTTTAGTAAAATGAATGGTTCTATTTAGAACAATGAGGAAAATTGGTATTACATAGCACCTAAACGGGTTCTTCTATCAATACATGCTTGAAATTGTAACAATAGCAGAACCCCTTTTAGTGCAATATAGAACCTTTTTTGAAAACATCTGTCCCTTGTTCACTAAACCTAAATATGAACGGAATATGAACCAAACAACATGCATGCTTATTATTAAATTAATCACTTTCTTTTTGAAAGTACTGCCGATTTTCAATAATGATAGGAAAAAAGTTGAGTTTCCAGTTACCTCAGAATGAAGAACTGCACACGGCTGAGTTAAAATATAGTCAAGACCAAGACAACACAGAGACCAATGATTTACAGTCTTGAGACAAGACTCTGCATGGATAATAAAAATTCCTGCATGGGCAAAATGGCTCTTCCCAAGAAATCCCCACCCCCAAATATCTTATCCGTTTCAGTCACACTGGAACAAAAAGAGAGCAATGCCACTGAGATCTTCAAATCTGGATCTTGAATCCAGCTTGCAGGTCTGGATTTTGTGGTCACTGATAGGAATGACACTAGGTGGCTAATAAGTTATGTCAGCAGGTCAGTTATGTGATCTGTGATTACAAAATACAGTCAGAAATACTGTTGTCTATGTCTAGATCAATCTTGCTAAACACGATTGGGTCAGTGTAAACAAAAGCATTTTAAAGTTTAAAGAACTTCTACATAATCAAAACGTTCATAGCAAATGAAGATGTTTTCCTAGAACTGTACATTTGTGCCAAGAACCCTTTATTTTTGTGCTTTCAATTCTGCTACTATACACCTTCCCAGAAATATGCTGTGTTTTTTTCACTGTAGAACATTAATTAGCATGACATTTATGAAACGTTCTGCAAAACTCAGCATAAATATACCAGGAAACCTTCTTTCTTCTTTTCAGTAAGCACTGAATGTCTCGTTGAAGCATGGGAACCAATAGGAGGGCTATGAGTGCTGGGTATGAAAGCAAAGCAGCTAGTGAACCCCCCCCCCATGCTCAATGCTTTATGGTGCTCCACTTCAGGGAAACCATGTGACTTTCCACACAGCACTGGGGGAGCAACACAGAGGGAGAAGAAGATAAAAACGGGGGGGCAGGGGATTAATGAGGGTCTACTGAGGATGTATTACACAGTAAGGGTTAGAATGCTGAGTGAAATAGGGAGGAGAACTAGGCTACGGAGATCAGACAAGAGTGTTACCAGGAAAGAGCTCATTTTGGGGGGAATTAATGAGGAAAATGATACGGAGAGAGGTGAGGGGAAACAGGGGGTAACTAGGACTGCAAAGCTTAGAGATCGCTCAGCTAGGAAGAGAATTCAATGAATAAATGATGGAAAAACTTTAGATTTTAAAGACGTATTGCAAAAAGCAAAATGATTGCCAAATAAATTCAGCAAAAAGTAAATTTTGCATATTAAAACAATAACTATTGACAACATATGATTACTTTGTTGCATTAAATATGTGTGTTTTGTTTTATCTTCTGATTTTTTTTCACCTTAAATGATGCAGCAGTTATTATAACGCTTTAAATAAATAAATAAATAAATAAATAAATACAGTGTTGTGTTGTGTGTCAACTAATTGGGAACACTATCCCTTACAAATTAGTATTATTGTGGACAGTTTAATTTTACCATGATATGAATAAAAGCATTAAAATGTGCAACAACTTGAA
>CM067491.1:11570714-11608783 GCA_034552555.1 Semaprochilodus insignis
CATTTTAAGTTTGTTTCTAGAAACTAAATCTGTTAAAACAAGGGGGAGGTGTGTGTTTATGTTCATATGGCTTGACTCCATGTGAGTGAGTGGCAGCGCAAACGTGAATCACGTCCTCAGCAACAGTTCTCTGGGTGGCAGCGCGAATGTGAATCACAGTGTCAGTACGTTCAGTGAACGAATCAGTGAGTGAACGGGAGCGCCGTCAGCAGCACTGAGTGATAGTACGTTCAGTGAACGAATCAGTGAGTGAACGGGAGCCCTCAGTTCAGTGAACGAATCACTGAGCAAGCAGAGTTCCCTCGCAATGAGAGTCTCCGCCACCAGATTCGCGGGTGATTCAGTGATTCACAGACTACACAGCAGTTCCTCTGCCGGCCTGCACGGTCGCTGCTGAGCTCAACTACTGAACTGAGGAAGTGATTCGATTCAGTACGTTCACTCAAATGATTCGTTCATTCGAACGAATCGTTCGCGAACGACACAATAGTAAGGGCAACAGGTACTTTCAGATTTGGTTAAAACCAGTGGCATAGATCCAGTCTCCGCCTCCCGCCGGCTCCCCTGCAGTCTTCCGGGCTAAATCAGTAGAAAAACTTTCTGGACGCAGCCACTGCAGCTGTAACGGCCACAGTCCAAACTCTGAACATGGCGTCTAACGCCCTCTCCGTTTCAATTCGTGCACTCCAGCGATGCGTGAAACGCTGCTCACCCTCGCCCAGGAACCCCCATGTGCGCCGGTCTCTCGGAATGGATCATGTGAGGTTTTACTGCGCAGTGACACGGCCACCAAACCGGGAACAGCAATGCGCCGAGCTATGTCAGAGGCCGAGGTGGCGGACGATGTGTTCGCCGAAGACCCAACAGTTAATGGTTAGAAATGTCATCCATTTTTCTTAAACATCATAGTTAATTAGTTTAAAGCCAACCTGAAATCAAAATGGGCCATTTCACCTTTAGTTCATATCCTTTGTAATTTTAAGCACAAGCCATTGTGTGATGTCATTCAAAAGACAAACTTCTTGTTTCTCCATACTCATGCATTGAAGTATAGTAACTTAGTGCATAACAAGAGGGCCACCGTGGCAAGAAATAAAAAAAAGAAAGAGGAAGAAACCTTGAGAGGAACCAAGACTCAAAAGGGGAACCCAACTTCCTCTGGTCGACACCAGATAGCAAGACAAGCACAAAAGCAATATAAATTGAAAGTTAAAATAAGGATAAATGCCTGTGAAGCAGGATCTTTGGGATGACCAGCAGTATGCAGCAAAAGCTTCCACATAGTACTGGACAGCAGGACGCGCCATGTTGGGCTCTCTTGTCCAGAATACAAGCAAGCAGGGTTACCTGGTCAAGGCAGGTAAAGCAGCAGCATCAGACTACTCAGGATGGGGAGCTGTTCAGCTTGACACCCCAGCAGACCTGGCTATTACAGCCTAACTAAAAGGGACAGCCAGAAGGTAATAAAAACATGAAGGCTCCCTAAAATGTCAGTGCCCTTTCGCTCTACCATCAGCAAACCTGAGTGAACACCCAAAAGCAGCTTACCATAAAACCGTCTGTTAATAAAAACCCCAGCCTTTTATCTGCCTGGAAAGCTTGATACCAAAGGCTCAACTAAACATGTAGGTTTTTAACCTAGACTTAAAAACTAAAGCTGTGTCTGAGTCATAAACACTGATTAGAAGGTTATTACAAAGCTGGGGGCTTTGTATGAAGAAGCTCTACCAAAAAACCTTCACAAGACTTTGAATTAAGTCATCACAGAAAAATGCAGCCAACAACATAATCCAATGTAATCAAGGGGTGCACCTTAAATGAACTGAATTAACTATTTAGAAGATTTCTGCAAACTTATGGACATACTAATGCATCTCAAATTATATCATATTGTAAAAATGTTGTTCATAATTTGTTTAAAAAATGTATACTGTCATATATTCATTACACATAAAGTGACATATTTCAAATCAATCTTGTTTTAATGTTGATCAGTATGGCTTATAGCTCATCAAAATCCAGAAATCCAGACTCTCAAATGATTTGAATATTTAATTTTGTGTTTGAGTAAATTACTATTCAAAAAGTATACGTGCTGTGTATCTCTCAGTCTAGTTCAGCACACGCAACTACAATCATGTGGAAAACTGCTGACTTAACAGTTGTCCAGAAGACAATAATCAGCACCCTTCCTATAGAGGGTAAGCTACAGATGCTCATTGCTGAAAAGCCTGGCTGTTCACAGAGTGCTGTATCAAAGTATAATAATGGGAAGTTGACTGGATGGGAAAATGTGTTAGGAAAAGGTGCACAAATAACAGAGATGGCAGCATCCTTGTGAGGCTTGTCAATAAAAGCTGATTCAAGAACTTAGGAGAGCTTCACAAAGAGTGGACTGACTACACCACGCACAGACGTCTCCATGAAAAGGGGCTACAACTGCTACTTTCCAAATTTCAAGCCACTCTTCAACCAGAGATAACGCTAGAAGCTTCTTACCTGGGCTAAGGTGAAAGTTTCATTTGGAATTCAAGGTCCTAGAGTTTGGGGAAGAGTGGAGAGACACAGAATCCGAGGCGTCTGATGTCCAGTGTGAAGTTTCCACAGTCTGTAAAAGTTTGGGGAGCCATGTCATCTGCTGGTGTTGGTCTGAGTTCTCTACTAGGAGATATTAGAGCCCTGTGGTTTATTGGCCAGCCAACTCTTCAGGTCTGAACCCCTTAGAGAATTTACGGGATATTTTCAAGAGGAAGAAGAGAAACACCCGACCCAGCTATACATATGATCTGAAGGCCACTATCAAAACAACCTGGGCTTTAATAACATCTCAGCAGTGCCACAAACTGATTGCCTCCATGCTGCGCCGCATCGATGCAAGTAAAGGAGCACCAACCAAGTATTGAGTGTATAAATGAACATACTTGTCAGAAGCTGGACGTTTCTGTGCTGTACATACTCTTCTGTTTGATCTTGAAATATTCTAATAATTTAAGAGACTGTATTTTCATGAGCCATCACAAGCCATACTGATCAACATTAAAATAAAAAAAGGCTTGAAGCATGTAATTTTATGTGCAATGAACATCTTTATAAATTGAATTATGAACAACAACAACAAAAAAAAAACCGCTTTCATGATGTTCTATTTTTTTTAGATGTATTGTATTCAGTTCCTGTGATAGGCAGAAGAGGGCTGTAAACCCCCTTAACAGTAAGATACAGTAAATGAATCGAATGGCCTGCATAGATGACAACATGAATTGCCTAAAGCGTTCTAAACATTTGGTGTCAAAATACAGCTGTACTAGTCCCCTTCATTTTGTGTGAGTAATTACAAGCATGTACATGTATGTTTTTTTCTCTCTGTGTTTTTGTAGACCTTCAGAAAATGGCAGCTGATATTTTTGGCATGGAGGCAGCTTTGTTCATCCCCACAGGAACCATGAGCAATCTGATTGCAGGTAAGACGGATGGTGAAGAGTGTCTAGAGTTTACGCCTAAATTAGTTTCCATTCTTCACTGCTAACAGCACGCGGGGGGGGATGAAGAAAATGGACAGAGGTAATAATATTTTCTTCACTCTGGCCCTTACTTGGAAAGAGATTACTCTCAAATTATTTGTAAACTCTTGAGTATGTGATGGTAGTGTGGCTGCCAATCACCAGCCTTTTGGAGTCATCTCCTGGAAAATAAGTTCTTAAATCTGTTCGCCCGCCCTTAAATTTGGCAGCCATTGAATAAACATATAATTCATCAACAAGGTAGTGGCAATCTTCATATTATTATATGCAGTCTATACATAGAGAAAAAGTGTACAATTAAAGTACAAGTAATCCCCACCCCATTAAAAAAAACAAAAAATAAATAAGTAATTCAATGACTTGAGCATATGTACAAACATAGTAGGTCAAATACTGCTTAAATACTGAGTAATTATAGAACTGGAGTGGAATTCTTTGTACATGCAGCATCAGTCACCACAGGAAGTGACGTTTGTTAGACTTTATTCTTATTCTTTTTGATGCACTTTTGTTCTAAAATAAATGTTCAACCTCACAAGTCAGAGATGTGATGTGTCCAATCATAAACTAGTCACTTCCCACAGTTATGGCACTATTTAGTGTGAATCACTGTAGTTCTTCCGGCTGTCTTGTCAAATTTGTAAGTGGTGCAAAACAGAAAACACAAATAGCTGAATATTTAATAGTAACACATAATGTACTGTTTTAATGCTTTTTTAAATAATCTACACATTAAAATCTTGCAGTTATTTCCATTCACCACCCCAACACACACACACTTTCTCTGTCTTTGTGTTTGTGTCTTTAAGTCATGGTGCACTGCAGGGAGAGGGGTGATGAGCTGATAGTGGGGGATCTCTCTCATATGCATGTCTATGAACAAGGAGGAAGTGCGCAGGTATGATTTACCAAGACCCACTCATCGAGGATATTTTATTCAATGTGCTTTTAAAAATTTTTTTTTTTAGATTTCTATTCATTTTTTTATGTAATTATGTATTGTATATAATTCTACAATATATGAAATCCAAACAATTGCCCAGAAATCAGAATACAGCATGTAATTTTGATTTGCTCAACAAGACAAACTCTGAAGAATATGCATTTTAGGATACATGCCGTGTTATTTTGGTGTCTGAGTTGGATGTTGACGAAAGGCACCTGCTCTGATGCGTTCCCCCAGCTTGCTGGAGTACACTCCAGAACAGTCACGAATCTGGCTGATGGAACGTTTGATCTGAACCAGCTGGACTCAAAGATCCGTCACGGTTACCCTGATCCTCACTATCCTTGCTCTCGTCTGGTGTGTTTGGAAAACACGCACAACATACTGGGTGGACGTGTCCTCCCCCTTTCCTTCCTGCAGGAGGTACTACCAGTTCGCATTATATTAATCAAAATTGCATTAACATTTTCTTCTTGCAAAATGTTAACCTTTGCTTCTATGAATGTAGCCTGTAAGGGAGAGTAGGCCACAAACTAACACGGGGTAAAATGTAACATGACCTTTTGACTTGTGTAGTTAAACAGGTTTGGGCCACCTGCGGTGAATTTGTACAGCACTCTTTCATTATCATGTGTGCATGAGTCACAGAATTCATACCTATGTTATTTTAATTACTCTCTACATATCTCTAACATAGTATCATTTTAAAGCATTCAAATAACACCCAATGAGAGCTAACAAGGCTAAAATACAGGACAGACAGCTAGTACAACTTGGTATGTGAGCTCACCTCAGATGCCTCAGAGTAATCATTTTACACTGTAAACTCAATTATATTAGGCTTTGGAGTGAATATGAAGTGCATGTGAGTGTCCATCTGTTTATATTTATGGTCTTCTGAAGGTCTCAGCTACAGTATGTTGTTCCCTCTTTCTGTTAGCTGCGTTCTTTAGCTGATAAGTATGGACTTGCTGTGCATATGGATGGCGCCAGGCTGATGAATTCAGCAGTGGCCCTGGGTGTACAGCCCTCTGTCATACTGCAACACTGCCACACTGTCAGTGTCTGTCTGTCTAAGGTAAGATCCTACTGACCATGGCTTCTTCTTAAATGTGGCTTTGAATCAGCTCTTTTTCATACTCTTCACGTATTCAATGCAGTGTTCCTCTCACCTAGTAGTACGTCTAGTAAAAGCACCTGCTCTAGGCACTTTGCTCAAGGTGTTTCTCGATTTTGTTTTTCAGTTAGTTGTTTGTAATTATTTTACTTCAAAGTAGACTCACTCTGCAGCAGGATTGCAATAATGACATAACAATTATGCCATTTCCATCAACTAGTGGGTGAATAAGGACCATTCAGAAGTCTCTCTTTGAAATAAACAAATTGAAGATGGTGCTTCTGATCATGCTGCATATTCAGCCAACTTGCTACAAGAAATAGAAAAAAATCAGTTCAGTTCAGCTGCCTCAAAATGTTTCCACAACCCTAATGACTAGCTGTTTTAAGAACAGTTTTTGATTAATCATAGCTTTCTTAACTGATTCATTTACACAATGGGAATTTACTTGCATAATTCTAATGGTAAAATGTTACGTAACCCATTTGGGCATTTCTGCCGTCTCAATAATCAAGCTTCTTTGTTCTACACAATATTGAATCTCTCCTCACTGGCAACAGGCCTGCAATCATGTCCTGCCTGCCAGGATTTGAGATTCCCTGTTTCTCAGCATTGCTATTCAGTTCATTGCTCACATGCAGAGTTGCCTGGCTGAAGTAAACCCAATCACACTTACCACTTAATGCAATCCAGAGTGTGGATGTCAATGAGAGTATTTGCATTTTAATTACAGGACTTGTTTTTATCCTACAGGAAATGAGCCCTCTCTTTGCATAATTTGTACTTTTTCCTGACACTGAAAGACATCAAATGACGTACACAGATAAAGATTATTAACAGTTGCATATAAAATTGCTTTTTCCTCCTCACGCAGGACATGTTCAAGATGTTAGTGTGCAAACTTATGTCCATGTTGCATGGTCTATATCCAATTTGGAACGATCAGTTAGGTTTTTTTTGTTTGTTTGTTTTAGGACAGTCATAAACCTTACTGTGAAAGTATGTCCAGTTGAGAAGATTTTTGTTCCTCTATGGCATTTATGTATTCTATTCCAAAATGTACAAAACTTAAACAAAAGCAGCTTTATTGATCACAAACTTTGTTTCTGGGACCAGGAAAATGAAATTAAAAATGGATTTATTTTACACAGTACTCTGTAAGATATTATGTGTAAGATATTAACATACATATATATATATATATATATATATATATATAATACCAGCACTTTTAACAGCACTTTTAAACTTCAATAATTCCTCAAATCTTTACAAAATAAAAATCTGCTATCTAAGTGATAAGCAATTGCCCACCCTACCTTTAATGAGGTGCCCATTGTCTTGATCCCCGACGTATGCCTTGTAGAGTTCACACATCTTAGCAGATGATTTTACGGAGTATTTTTTCACTCTTGTCTTAGAAATTGGTCACAGATGTAGCAAAATTCATCTGCCGGATATATGCAACCTCTTAATTCCAGCTAAATCAAATATAGCTATTTATCTGCTATCCACGCAGCTGGAACATCAACTGATATGGTTGTTTTAACACATATGTATTTATACTGCTGTGTATACTACTGGACAGTCCCAGACCGTTCTAGAAAGTAAAAAAATTCTCATAAGTTTTAGTAAATTCCAGACAGTTCTATAAACTTCTGAAGAGTTCTCACAGCGCTAAAAGATTCTGCAGTGCGTTTTAAAACAAACAGTCTGTACCCTTTAAGAGATCACTCTGAAAATAGATGATGCCTTGCAAATTCAATGTAGTACTTAACACTGATTATATCATTAAGTTCATTAGCTGTGATGTCTGTTTTTGGTAGGGATTGGGGGCACCTGTGGGCACCATGCTCGGTGGGTCCAAGGACTTCATACAGAGGGCAGTGCGTGCTCGTAAAGCACTGGGTGGTGGATTGCGCCAGTCAGGCATTTTGGCAGCAGCTGCTAAGATTGCCCTAACAGACATGACGGGTAGACTGGAAGAGGACCACAAGAATGCCAGGAGCTTTGCTAAAGGTGATGTAGGCCTGTCACAGTCATGGCTAAAGCCATGGTTACTAAAGTTATGCTAATCAAGGCTTACTGGAGATGATTCAGTGTGGTTTCTTCAGGATGCTACATTGTCAAATTGTGAAATCTAATGGAGCTAGTTCAATATAAATAGAAGTGATCTGATGTGTTATCAAGTTGCCAGCCGCTAAACTCGCCATGAAGATAACAGTTTTCTGAAACCTGGCTTGTTCCTGTCATATCACTTCTGACTTCTTGGTTTTGTTGTGCATGTACATAAGATATAGACCTAGCGCCTGTGCAGTTGACCACAATATGCTATGCCCACTGCTAGACTCCAACTGGCAGATGCATAGATTACTAAAAAAATTAAAAGCTGTTCGTCTGGACAGTAAACATTTCTTTGCTCTGAAAATATACAATAAGTAGAGATTTTTTTCTTTTATTTCATATGTAACACAGTGGGAACACTTATACCATAATTCAGTGGCAACACATATACCATAAAAGTGCAGCATATTTTTCTTAAAGCTTCAAGCAAAACCTGCCACTAACAGAGCTGGAGGGAACAAGGCAAATTTGAATACATATTTTATTCATCCATTATAATCTAAGAGACCTAAATGTCATATCTACTGGGCAGAGCTGTTTGAGGTTAATCCACTTGATAAATGAATAAATGAATGAATAAATACATAAATTAGTTCATTGATGAAGTGATTATTTTGTATGCCAGTTGAAGCAGCATCTTTTCTCATACTCTTCTGTATGTAATACTTCCATGAATCCATCAGCATTTGCTCAGTCATTTGAAACTGACACTTTATTGGTTGGTTATTAATTTGAAGACTAATAAAGACACTACTGTAAATTATTTGATAACTACTATGAAACGTTACCTTCTCAATTATTCTTAATTGTTAAATTACATTTCCAAGCTCAATTCAGTTAGTTATAAATATGTATATAAAGCTATACAGAAAATCTATGAAAACAAAAAATCCTAAAACAAGTTTCAGACTTAACAATTATGTAAATTATTTGTGGTTCTCTTTCAGATGTTTTACACACTGTTTGTATTTACTTGCAGCTCTGACAGAGTGCAACCCTCCTCTATTCAAGCTGGACTTGGCTGGTGTGGAAACAAACATTGTGAGGTTTGGTCTGCGAGACCCAGGACTGAGCCCTACTAAGTTCTGTGAGCTGATGAGCGAAGTGAGTGAGGGCGAGGTGGAGGCTCTGGGACAGGGGGTGCGTGTCCTGATGTTCCCTCATGTTGGTGACACTGTGAGAGCCGTGTGGCATCTGGACATTAATGAGGAGGACACTCAGCTTGCTATAAAGAAGGCACAATTTGTGGCCCAACAGTATAGCTTTAGGTCAGCAGGAGGCAGATGAAGTCAAAGAACCTTTATCTTTTGAGGGGTTGGGACAGATAGCAATGTCACATAAACAAAAATGACAAGAAATGTTTTTATTTCATGTCACCTATTTTTAAACATTTCGTTGAGATGTAAACATAGTCATTCAGAATGTGTTGATGTGAAAAGCAGCGATGCAGAGAAGATTTCTTTACAGTGGTGGAACCAGCAGTGGAAGTGTCTACAATGCAAATGTAGCCATTATTTGATATGCAGACTGGCCAGAAAGCCTACACATGAGTTTTTATACATAATGGTAATAAAATGTCTCACAGTATTTCACATCAAAAAAACTTTGTTTACATCTCAATCATGTTATGTTTATAAATTATACTGAAATCAACTGAATGATATCCTCAATTTCGTCAGAAAAACTTACTGTGGCATCCCATCACATAATTTATATTTATCTCTATGTTACAATTATCACTTCATAGTATAACATACATACATTTAAAAGACAACAAAAAAATGGATGTGGATGGACCAATATGAGGCCAGCAATACTCATTTATTCCATTATGAAATTTTAAAATATGTATTAATATCCAGATTAATAATAATAAAAATAGGCATAAATGATTAAGGGACCTGCGACACACTTTAGGAGGCTTCCTGTATTTTGCAGTAATTGACTTTGTCACCAGGGTTTATGTAATAGTGTCCCATAAGCGGGTAACATGCTCATTACAGAGATGGATCGTCATGACGACCGGGATGAGATTGCGTTTGCTGTGCTGCATCTCAAGAGGAGCCCAGGGCCACACGCTAGTCACAGCATATAACTTAGACCCCTCTGATCCAGCAGCATTAGAGCTGTTTTGCAGCTGCACGTTTAGCGTGTCTGAGAGAATGAAATTTTATGAATAAATTGTCCACAGCAGTATCGAATTGTATATTCAGTTTTATTCCTAATTTGTCTACTGTGCATATGGACCCTGGCTTGGAGTTAACTTTGATGGTCTGATCAATAGTTGCCCATAGCAACAATGTTCCCCATGGGTTCTAATGGTTGAGTACTTAGATTCATGTTAATAATTACCTCTTGCTCTAAAAATAGGCCAATTACTTAATACATATTTGAAGCTAACCCAAATGCAAGCTTGTGTATTTCTATCAGTGAAGCAATTTGTATCTTTTGTAACTAGTTGATATTCCTGCTTTTTCTGAGTAACAGTACCACAGTGAACTTCAATAGTGTGCCATGACATGTCATTAGCTCTTCAGTACACAGAGTCAGGCAGCAAAGGCTAAACACTGCACAAGCAATCTAACAGGAAAGCTTTAATAGTTTTTCCAAATGCTAAAACTGTGTTATGGCTAACCACTGAATAAGAACAGCAATAACATTACCATTGAAATAATGGAATAGTACAGAGCTCAACTCTGTTCTAGCTAGTTCCTGCCCCAGTTGACTCACATTTAATTGAAATTCTGCAGCCAAAAGCTTTTAACAAAGCTCATCTCTCCCATTTGCATGCACTTGGGATGACAATATGTAGGTAGAATTTATAACATTTTGTAAATCTTTGCCCATAATATGTGATTCTGACTTATACTGTCCTTTGTATCTCTATAAAGAACTCTGGGTCTGTAAACACAAACTTGGCCAAACAATACATGAGAAATCATCTGGCAATTGTGTACAGGAGCGGACAACAAGAGGCCAAGATATGCAATGATGATTTAGGAATGTGTACTAGAAATGTACATTAATTGGGTGAAATCACATAAAAAGAAGACAAAAATGAAATAAAATCTTGATCAAAATATTTTGGCTCTAGCTATTAATTCTTTGATTACAGTTTTCTTCAGAAATGCAACTTCTACCAACAACAATAAACATCCAAAATACAAAAATATATAAAACCATTCAATGAACTATGTTTTAAATGTTTAATTATAAAAAAGACATGACCACCAAAACTGTCTTCATATCTCTCCAAACCAACAAAACAAAATTAAATATTACAAAAAAGAATATTACAGTGATTGTGGATAGAAATGCGGCTCTTTTTAGGTTCAATGGCCATCCTTTCTTTCCATGATAAAGAATAATTGGGTAGTTACAGGAAGCATGTATTGGATACAACATATTTTGTAGTTGGGGAAAAGTAACATGCATTGCATTTAGAACCTACTTATGCGATAAAAGAAATACCGGGAAAACGTATGCCAACACAAGCACTAGTGATTTTCAATTTGGCAAACACTTACATATAGTAATTACCTTATAATACCAATGCATTGGACTGGAGACATATGTGTCTTATATGGGGGCCACAGTCTCCTGGTATTGGGTTAATTGGGTCATCCTGGCAGCAAGCAGCAGGAGAAGACCAGTTATCACTTCCAGGATGAAAGAGAGCCAGGCCATGCCCATCGACCAACCGAATGACGTGTGAACCAGAGCCATCTGCTCTGGCCCCATCCTTCTCTCTGTCTCCTCCAGAGCCTGCTGAGAGTAGCTGATGTACAGACTTACACCAGAGAGTGTGAGTAGACCTGACGATGAACACATACACACATATACACAATTCAGCAGCATATGGTATTTATCTAGTACAGTTTCCATATTTTTACTTACACTCACTGGCTACTTTATCAGCTATACCTATCATACACGTGCACTTTGTAGGTATACAATTACTGCCTGCAGTATTTTATGCACAGGCTTTTTTATAAGCCACCCACTAGTACCATGATGTGGAACTGTACAAAATACGTAACAGAATACTTTTCATAGAACAAGGAATTATAGGCAATACAGTGTTGTTAAACAAAAGAGGAATTCCACCAAGTTTCTCTAGAACAGCGTATTTCACATCAAACCTGCCTGAATGACCTTGTAATGTTATATCTTGAAATCTGTGTAACGCAGTAATAAGTATGTTCTGAGTTTGTCACACCACAGAAAACTGTTATTAACTGGGAAATTGGTAAGATGGTGCAATCTGTCAAATTCATGCTCCAAACAATAGGGGGCAACATTTCACCAGAAAATGCACAGTTCCTCCTCCTCCTCCTCGTTTCATGCCTTTACTCTCCAAGAGCATCTTCAGCTCTGGAAAGCATTACCAATGCTAACTCTGGTTTTACCTCTGTTTATATAATGTCTTTTGTTTGCTGCTGAATGTGGTTTCTTGCCAAGAGTGAGCAGCAGAGGTTGTTATAATGGTCACTTATCAAGCTTTAGTTATTGTGGCTTTTATTTTCCCTTTCACTGGCTAACTGTCCACAGAATGCCTTGTTTTAGCATATCAAATTGTTCTCTGATGCCTACAAAAAAGGTATGTGTCCTTGGTCAGGGTGAAAAATGTTCAGATGCAGTTTTACACACTCATTTACAAGCCTGTGACCCTGGAATGAAACAAGCTCTTTTTGTTTTGCCTTATATGGTGCACTCATATTACCTTATATGGTGACTATATTGATATACTTTGTTCTGATTGGTTGGGTTCAAAGTAACATGTCTGAACGGACACAGACACATAACAAACACGTTACTCGCTATGTAACTTTCAGTTTAAGACTGTCAGACTTAAACCCTCAAAAACTGGATATAATCACAAAGGTTGGCTGCTGTTGGGGTTGTGTAGTTAAGGTGGAAGTGCATCTCTCTTCTCCTCTCTGTGCTGCGCAAACCCTCGATATTGTCTCATTATTTAAGTCTGATGATGTAAATACAGTTTTCCGTTCTATGGCCCATTTAAATTATCTAACCGGAAGCAGGAACTTCAACATGATTCAGCATGAGTTTAGGATACGTTGTGCTACTTACTTCATCCTGTCATGTTAGACTGATGGCAGACTCAACACTGTCACCTATTCAGGTACATAGTGGTATTAAAACACATGACAGGCTGGGGCTAGCTGGCTAGCATGCTAACTTCAGTAGATATCTCTGCAACACACTACATAAATGTCTTTGAAGTACTGTCAAAATGGTTACTTCTTCACATTCAGTTGATAATTTTAGTTAATTTTGGAATGTTGTAACTAAAAATATTTCATATTCCTCCTTTAACCAATTAGCCAAATTTGGTAAATGCTGGGGGTGTGTTGGCTGAAGACGCTAAAGACGCTAAAGACGCATGTTCACTTGCAGAAAATTGCACTCTCCATTCAGTTTTGTGGTTAAAGAGTCTGAAGAAGCAAGAATGTAACTGCTGCATCATTTAAGGTGGAAGAGAAAGAGAAATTTATTTCCGTATGTTCATTCAGTTTCTAGTGCTCCAGCTACTTGACGACACTAACCTCATTCATAACCAGAGCATTAACGAGCAGACAGCAGTATAAAGAGGCCGTAGCGTGAAGGGCTTGTAATACAAAGAAACATTTAATATCAGCTAATAAAATTATTCTCTATTGCACTTTTCATTGTGCATTTTGTCTGGGTAGCTTCTTACTTATTGAACTATGTTTCCATATGGTCAGTTCCTTTAAAGACAATTAAAGACAAGAGGGTTTGGCAAATCTGAGCAGTATTGTAAAGAGCTTCAAACACACCTCAAAGGTTTTTTGAAGGACGCTCTGCTGATTCAGATGAACAGTATTGCTGGCCCTCTGCATGCTCAGCATCTGAGTTAGATGTCTATAACTCACCTTTTACAGCCCTACTGGACCACATGACTACAGACATAAATTGTACTCACTCCCTTTCAAATCCACCTAATTATGTTCTCAAGTTGACTCAAACAATGTAAGCATTAGCCAAAGAAGATATAAATCATATACAATGCACACCAATGTGCCAAATGTAATCGCAGCATACTTTATAATAGTAAGGAGTATAATAGTAGGAGATGAACTACTAGATCTTACTGGTAAACTGCATCACAGAACCAGAATGCTGACTTGCCAAGTTGGCTAAGCACTTTTCTCATCAATGCAAAAGGTCTAAAAGCTCAAAGGATAGCTATAAACCAGGCCTGCATATTTACTACTCCATCAAATCAACAGAACACCTCAGCTGCACTGAAGTAGGCAGAACTCAAACTGGCCAATCACTAAAGCACCCAAAGGTGCTCTGAATCTCAGACAGCAGGCATTACAAGCAAATCACCATTAGAGCATGCTACTGTAGAACTGGAGCAGGAGGACCTATGTCTAGTTAAACTCTGACAAAATGAGACTAGATGTTCACATGAGCCATAAACCTAAGAGGCAATAAAGAGTGAAATGAATGCAAGCTCCAATTAGCAAATCTACTAATGATACAGGAGCAAACAGATTGAATTTGGAATTTATGTGCCAACACATTCAGCTAAGCAGCTAGATACGAGTAGGCGAGAAAATGTTGAACCTTTGGAAGAGCTGATCTAAAATGTCCTATTCCTGGCATTAGCAAGTAGTAATATCCTGCTTTTGAATTAGCGATGACGTTTGTTCCTCTGAGACCTTTGGATTAAAACGATTGCTGGGCATGAGTGTAATATAGTACAAATTCCTGTGGTGAAGCATTCTCTTCCTTTTTCACTCTTTTCAGCCCTCGTGTGGTGATCAATTTAGACCTAACATTTCAAGAACAATAGAGAAACTCTCAGAAAGAAGCATGTGGCATATGCACCTCTCACATGGTCAGTGGGAGATGGAGATTTGCGCTTATTGTGGGTTTGTCTTTTGTAATCAGAATCTCCGTGTGGTTTTCCATTTACAAAGGTGGACTTTCTCACGTCTGCACAGTAAAATTACCCGTGTTAACGCTGAGATTGTGTGAGTCCAGTTTCCTCTTCCTTAAATTAGACTCAAATGCAATTAAGACTTAATTTAGCAGTGGAGATTTGACTCCTCGTCTTGTTTTGCATTGTGCTTGAGAAGTGAGGTTATATAGCAGACGTTAGGAAACAGAGAAACGCAGACATGGAGAACTTAACAGATTTCACAGTGTTAAACACACCCCATGTGCCCCTTATTACCACTGTGATAAGTATAAAGAATTATTTGCTGGCTGCTCCTTATATATAAAGACAAAAAGACCTTTATGTGGGTCATAAGCTGTTGGGTGTCAAGTGGGAGGACACAGGCCTTGAAATGCTGTTAGTCAGCAGCAAACTGACTGTATCTCTATTCTATGGTCAAGTTGTTTTGCCAAGTGATGACGATACTGACCAGAATCTAGACCTAAAAGGGCTGCGGATATTATACTGCACGTGAGGAATCTGATTTTCAACATAACATTTTCAAATCTGTAGATTAATATTTGTTGGATAGACTACTTAAGAAAAATAGTCTGATGAAATAGAATGATGATTTAAAATTGTGACCAGCAACATGGTCTTGTATGCTATTTTTTTACTGTGCAGTGCAGGATGGTAAACTATGGTTATAAATCTGTGATTATACATTTTGTTGTTCTGTCCAGTGACAAGTGAATCAAACCAGAAAGGATACAGGTAGTTCTGTATTCACATTAGAAACCTTATCATGTTGTACCACCATACACAGTTTATAAATACCTTTAGGTTATTCAAAAGTTGGAATCTAATCTGATTACTTGCAGACTATTCCTGACTTTTTATTTTTCCACTTGGGCCAAGTTTACTGTACATCTATTAGCCAACTTCTGAACTACATCATTTTGTCCGTTCAAAGCTCAAACCATCTGAAGATACAGGTCCATTTGAATATCTCATCCCTTTTCTTCCTTTTTATCTGGGCAGGATTTTCTAAAAGCATCGTAGTACAAATATGATTCCTTAATGGTAATGTGGGCATCACCTTCAACAATCTCTCTTTTGTGCCATAGTTGGTCAGTGTTAAGTAAAATCTACTCAAATTACCATGCTAACCAGCTATATTCTGCCTGTCCTGTCTCATAATATAACCGATAGGTGATAATGTGTCACTATAACATTGAGTCGAATCAGTCCAGCATGAGAGGATGAAGAAGTGGTCCTGCCCTGACAGCGTATTCTAAACTCTTGTTATTAAGGTAGTTCTGCTCCTGGTGAGATCATTTAAGGACCGGTAACCTGAAGCTCTTAGCAAGCAACCTTTACAACAACTGCCGCTGCCTGCTCTCAACAAGAATCCACATTTGGCAGCAAACAAATATAGGGATATAAATAGAAGCAAAACAAGAATTAACACTGTCATTACTTTCCACCGCTGGAGCTCTTCGCCAGTAAGGGGACAAACTTTGATTTTACACTGCTAAAAATTGAAGAGGGAGGACTTCGCATTACCTTTGATTTATTGCCCTCTATTGTTTGGAGTATAAATTTCACAGGCTGCATCATTTTGCAGATTGCTTCTTTAAAGTATTGATTAGCTAAAACCAGATACTCAAAGGCAACTACAAATACTAGGTGACTGTGTGGAAAGCTTTGCAGATATATATAGTATATGCAGTATATGGATGCGGTAAATTAAGCAATAATATTCAAATCTAATTTACTGAAATTGCCTTATCAAAGTTGCAACCCTCAAAAACAGCTGTAATCTGATTATGCGTCTTTTCAAAGGTATCCTACTCTGGTTACAAGTACCTGATCTCTGTAGTTCTGTAGTCAGCATTCCTGATTAGTTGCAGTCTGTTACTACCCACAGCTGCATTCAGTTGACAGGCAGAAGATTTAGCGACCTCTGGACATTATACACTACATAAGATTATATTATGAGACACCATTTTACTTCATTCTCTGTAAGTAAATTGTAAATTCATGTCCCCCTCATGTGTTAAAAGATAATGTGATGTAATTAAAACAGTCCCAAAGCACACATCAACAAACCAATTATTCTTAAATTTTAAGACCCACAATTTCCTCCCTGGTTTCCTGTGTGTGAACAAGCAAAACTATGCTCATAAAGAGACACCGGAAATGGGATGCAATCACAAAATACAAGATTCTGTTATAAGATGACTGTAATCTAGTTACAGGTTGAAGGGCTCAGAGTACTATAGTAATGTAACAATGTAATAATAATGTAATAATATGATAATTGGAATAAAAGAAGCCCAACAAAACACTAACGTTTACATGAAGTACTAAAACATTACATAACAAAACCTTACACTGACAATATGGACATGCAGACTTACTGCAAAGGAGAAAATAGGAGGCAGCACCTATGAGGAGAGCCCTACTCCGGGCCAGAGAGCTGACCAGTCCACATATTCCTCCAAACACTAACAGCACCAGACTCAGAGGCAGAAGAATGGCAATCACACTATGCATGTCTGCAGGGAGGAAAGTGAAATGCACCTGATTAGTTTCAGGGTGATGTTTACAACCAATGCAAACACAAACACCTAGTCTAAGTCAGTAAAGTTCACTGTGCCATGATCAGCAGAGCAGACTGAGTACCAGCAAGTTTGCGTGAAATTGTTGCTCCTCAAAAAAGCCTAAAAGCCCAAAACTGAGCTGAGATTGTAATAGCTTCATACACAGAGTGAAGTAACACACTTACTTTGCATGTGCTTTGCTGATTCTGAAAGGCTAGATGGAGCTTCTGAGAAGGGCTGTTCGTCTACAAAAGACATTAACCCAGCAAGGAATAACCATACACATAAAAACAGATTTTCCAGGATACAGATACAGTATCTTTTGCCATACTATCAGTAAGCAGTCACCAGGCAGGTGGCATTAATTAGCACTATTAAATATAACAGTAATCAGGTAGATCTATATGAATAAAACCAAAGCGTCTCCATACCATCACTCACTCCCCAGAATCCAGAATGCACGTGCTCCGGCACCGTGAGATTGGTGCGCGAGTCGTCTATAATGTACCAGTACTCAGTTCCTATTGCGAGCGCCAGGAAGCAGAAGCTGAGGATACCATTTACTCCAGCGGTGAGAACCACAGATCCAAATCCAACCTTCATCTCGACCCTTGAATCTGCCTCTACAGTGACACAAAACTACCCAAACAGCACACTTCCGTCACTTCCCATTCACATCCAGCAACGCGCGAAAATAATAAAGTGCACTAAGTCACTCCTCACGCGCTAGTAATGGAGACAGTGACTGGAGAAAGCGTCCCACGGTGCCAGTAAAGACGTTTACGACTATTGGCACGGCGTACGATCTTCCAGCACAGAAGCAAACGCGCACTCCGCGGTCCCCTAGCCCAGTGCGCCATTACGCACGGCGTCCTGTGATGGAAACACACTAATATGGCGTTATGTAACACATCAAAATCATATATTTCAGGAGAGTTGGTAGGCGATGAGACCAAAGCTGAAACGATAATGAACCTACAGGCAACTGCACCGCAGTACAGTCACATACGTCATGTTGAAAGTGATGTCAGAGGAAAAGTCTAACGTTTATGTACAAAAAGAAAGAACTTCTATTCAGTTCGAAATAAGCCAACGTCCCACATCAGTCCAGGGTCCAGCTTATTTAGTGCTACTGTTGGATATACACTCACTGACCACTAATCAGATACACTTACAGTGAATTTACACTTGGCCATTTTAGCAGTGCCACTTATCATATAGCTGCATATATACATAACACACTCCAAATGATCAATGTACTCCCTAAGCTTATACATGTTCTACAATAACAGACCATCTGCTTCTATCAGAGCTGCTAGCTCATATGTTGCTGTAGTTTGTGTAGGTCAATCTCTAGTCCTTAACTGTTTAAAACTCGAGCAGCACAGCTGTGCCTGAGCTACTCTTACTACCACAAGACACACACACACACACTAAACCACCCTCACTGCAGGGCTGAGAATGACCCACTGTAAAAATAGCAGTTCCTCTGTGAGGGTCCTAACCTTAGAAAAAGAGGTTGAAGTTGAACTACAGGCTGTAATTGTAGAACTACAGCAAGCTATCTGTGTATTTCAAGAACATTCCTACTCCCCACCCCATTAATATCACCACCAGCTCATATCAAAGCATTACAACATGGTATACTTTGCATATACTTTATTTCAGTAAAAGATCTTCAAGTATTCAAAACAAAAAGGGGGGTGGGTGTGGGAGGAGGAGGAGACAAACCTGATACCAACAGTTGTTGGCTTGGAATAAAAAGAAAAAATGAATTAAACAACCCAGAGTGTAGCGGCGCTTTGGATATACATCACAGTGTTTCTCAACACAGTTCCTGGAGGCCCACTGCCATGAACATTTTAGTGCTTTAATATAACCAGAAAAAAAAAAAAAAGTTCATGAGTTGGAGTCTGCTGTGCTGGGAGCAGGGAAAACATCATGTAGGGCAGCAGGCTTATAGGACCAGGGTTGAGAAACCCTCTCTCATATGACAAACAATAACCCCCGCCCCCCTCCAGTTTTTAAAAAGTTGACAGCATTTGACGTCTTACAGAAATATAAGGGCTTGTTTACACTTCCCTTTTATGCTGGCCAGCCATTACATTTGTTCAGTTTTATCGCCAGCAACTCTGCTTTAATTCAATAAAGGATTGATTAGGCAAATCAGGTTTTAGATAGCACTGGGCTACCTCACAGATGTCTGTGCATGGTTGAGGTAAACAAGACAGTCTCACAGATCAACACACACACACACACACACACACACACACACACACACACACACACACACACACACANACACACACACACACACACACACACACACACACACACACACACACACACATAATCCACTCCAAATGATCAATGCATTCCCTAAGCATATACATGTCTAAAACAGCAAGGGAAAGACAAAAAATCCTTGATGTAGTCTCTGTGCCCATCTTCATTCTTCACCCATTGCTGTCTGGATAATCTGGCCTCTTTTCAACTTCACAGCCTCTTCAAATTTATTAATGGCTTGTTTGCATGTCTTTTGCTAAAATAAGAAAAAGAAAAAAAGTTACTCAATCTAATTTTATATCTTGCTTATTATGGATAAAGTAAAAGACAATGCTGCCAGAATTCATAAAATTCAAAAACAGCAA
Organism: Semaprochilodus insignis; assembly: GCA_034552555.1. NCBI lineage: Eukaryota > Metazoa > Chordata > Actinopteri > Characiformes > Prochilodontidae > Semaprochilodus > Semaprochilodus insignis. Next base: position 11,590,611 of record CM067491.1, read on the forward strand.
ACATCAAGACAACTGTATAAGGTTAAAACCAACTTTATGACAGGCATACACACACACACACACACACACAACAGTTATTTACCTGCTTATCTTTTTTTTAAGAAAACATAGTAGCTTGTTACAGTAAAATGTGAACTGTCTAGGAGGTGCATTAATATCAAACAATGTGGACTAGCAAACATTGACCAAGTTAAGCTAAATTGTAAGTTCTTAATCAGAAACAAATCTTGGCAGAGACACTTGTGCTATCCAATTAAAAAATTCTTTCTAAAATGCAAAGCATGTAATGTAGGCTACTCTAAAGTTCTTTCTAAATAAATTTAGAATCATATTCTGTGTTGTACTGCAGTGTGAACATTAAGGTTACATATTAATTCATCTATATTTGAAGAATACTGTCCTACCACATCATACCACAGGTATTGTACCACTTGATTACAATGATGTATACTTAGGAAACACTTTATTTCAACAAAGTTCTAGTTTTCTAGAATCTCAGCAAGTAACCTGGAACCGACAGTTGTAGACTGGAGGGGGGAAAAAAATCTAATTCATTTCACTTTAATGAATATCCTTTCACTATTTTTCACTACAGTTTGCCATTCACTGAATAGCAGATAATTGTCCAAATGACCTTCAGTCATTTTCACAGTTTCTTGTTCACATCCATCTTCCTTTTCAAAATATTACAGTCAATACACTGAAAGAGTTCTGTTAACAAACATACTCAATAGAATCCTTGGAAGAAAGAAAAGTAAACACCTTGCCTCAGGACGTGTGCTCATGCCCTGCCAATGTAGTTGGCAAGTCTGGTGAATGCCTCTTGCCAGTTAAAGGAAGGTGTAAAACATGCCTCACACCCATTCTAGATTAAGCAGCAGGGAGTTTAGTCCTTTGCTCATACTTACAATCACAAATTTCTGTCTCTCTTTCTCAAGTTTCAGGAACTCCTCCACAGTGAGATCATCCACTGATTTTTTCATTGTGATGAAGTTGCAGGTTGGAGAATGTGCTTTGTGCTCCTTTCTGTATCAAATAAGTGCATATTGAAATGTAAAACACAACTTGGAGCATCATTAATTGTACAATGTAGACTGCAACTTCATGAATGTTATGGTCAGACACTCATGGGAACCATATGCTTCACACTTAAACCATTTAAACACTATACAGCCAATTTAAAGACTCACTCTGGGTCATCTTCAGGCTCCCAGCCCTCCAGCTCTTTCAGACAATAGAAGCACTGCGCTATGTCAGGGCTGTTTCCAGAGGGGGTGTGAATGAACCCAGCTTTAGCCATCTACAACAAAAATAAGTATTTAGTTACCCATTAGAAACAAAACATCCACTATGAACAGAGACACTGGGCAGTTGTTGCGTGTATAAGGCATACTGTCTGAGCTAAAGCTAGCTAGCTAGCTAATTAGCTAAAGCTAGTTGTTTTGGTCGTTGTATTACTTACGTTCTCAGGGGTACAACCGCAGCCCTCCTCAAACGGCCACCCAACGAAGGTCAACAGCCTGTTTTCATAAAAATACATCTTTGTTTGGCCGTCGTTAATAAGTTCCATGTTGACGAAATTTTGTCTTTCACCTGAAGCAGGTTACACTAAGCAGATCACACTACTGCCTGTTGACCTTGTTTAAATTTCCGAGCGGACGTTCTGATTGGATGAGAGGTCTGACACGCATGCGCTCATTCTTGAGAAACAGCGCCATCTTATGGAACTACTGCAGGTTGATTAATCGAGTGACGATGAATTTAATGTAAGACCTTTCTTTTACTGTTTATGATATCGTGGTTACAGGAAAAGCTGGAATTACACCAACCATGTCTTATTGAATAACAGTTAGCAAACTGGTAATCAGCCTATATTGTGAAATGACTCCTGCTGAAATGCTGGCCATTTGTTGTGTTTTGGTCATTTGTTGTGTTTTAAGCAAGTTTTTGCTCGTCAACCATCACTAGCCCACATAACCAGCATGGACCAGAATGAATTCCAGATGATTTTTTTTTCATCAGGGGAGAAATAGTTAAAAGAGCAACACATGGTTCAAACTGTAACGACAGTGGGTTCTACAGCAGGTTCTTACACTTTTAGAATCAGTTTTCAAACTACATTATGTTGGTTGTCTGTCATTATCCTGAATGTTAGTGAAATGCACTCTGAAACCTCAGAGAGATGATTTTTTTATTGCTTTTAGAGCGTATTTAGAAGGAAAACAGAATGACGAATAACAAAGAGACAGTATGTTGATGAATGGAGTGAAAATGGAGTGAAAAGTGTTTCTATGGTGGATGAGTTTCTTCAGTGGCAGTTTGTGCATGATGAGGCTTCATTTACAGTAGAACTAATAACCCCCTAATGACACCTTACCACCATTACCTCCAAACCCCCCAGAGCATAATTTCTTAGCATTGTGTAACCTTAACACATGCACTAACACTTGTCTTTTGGGTCCAATAGTATTGGAAAGAGTACAATAGGAAAAGGCAAATGAAACAAAAGAGGAAGGAGAGACAAAACATAGTTAAAAGCATTGGTTAAGGCCCACTGGCGGAATACAGCAGTGGCTCTGGATTTTGTAAGGTTGTGTTGTGTTGATAATGAATACTTCTGAGCAATGATTGTTAGGTACCACTAAACATCAACAACACAAGAGAGTAAATTATAGATTAATGGGTGTTAATGTAGGACAAAAGCTACATTATGAACATGATACATGGTAGATCTAAGAAGTACACATGAAGTATGCAGTCTTTGCTATTGGTCTACTTGAATAGGCATAAAGTCCACAATTTGTGAAAGTATCCTTCAGTCTATGGGTAACTCAGAATATTGACACAAAAATCTAATGTTGACTGAAAAGGGGGAAAAAAATCTACTTTTTACCAACATACTTTCCAAACATCCATACTCAAACATACCACCTCCCCTGCTGCTGCCACAGTAAATCCAAAAGTTTCTGGTGGCAGGAGAATGCAAGTTTCCCAAAATGTCCACTAGGTGTCAGTATTCCCAGAGAGATGAGCTATCTGCATTCCCTCCATCGCATTTCAGTGTGCCCCCTTGGTCTCCACGCAGGTATTTGCCATTCTTGCCCCTTATTCCAATTCGGCCATGTTCTAGGAACTCAAAGCAGAAGTCTTCACGTGTATCTCCATCAGAGCACACTAAGCCATTGGTGGACACATACCAGAACTTTCCTCCTGCACCTGCAGGATAAGCAATTTTATCAAACTTGGACATTTTACACAGGTAAACGCTAGGTGAATTTCACAGATTTATTTTTTCTAAATTCTTGCATAATTCAGTCCTTGAAATATATACACAGTCATTCAGAGTGATTTGACGTGAAATAGTATATTGTAGAAAACTTACCGAGTTTCTTTACAATAGTGGTGATAAGGCCACAATGTCTAAAATGCATGTATAGCCACTTTATTTTCTATTCAAGACGGCAAGTGAATCTACATTTATCTTCTGAGTTTTTATATGTAATGTTGAATGTTGGTGATAAAATACTGATAAATATAACACAATAAAAAGCTATTTGGCAAGACTATTTTGCCCTGAATGTACCACCAAGAAGCCAAATCTGGATTTACGCATTTAACATCAAACCACTCTAAATTACTTTTATAATGGTTTAATTATGCAGAATATTTGAAAACAGAGTATAGGGTATATATTATTAAAATGATCAAATTTATTCTTAAAGCTGTACAGAGTACATATCTGAGATACACAGTTTACAGTGTTGAAGCTGGATACCCAAACACTAGTTAAACGTGACCTTAATACCTGTGGTATTGCAATTTAGTCCAAGACTAGGATTAGAGCATGTCTGGGAAACCACACATTCAGACACTACTATTGACAAAAATAGAAATCACCTTTAATATGATATGCCCCGTCACTGAACTCTAATGTGAAGATGTCGTAAACTGAGCGGTTGGCGTCCATTGTGTTAGAGTTCTTGTGGTGGCACACATAGCCATTCTCCCCTCGTAGGATTAGGATGGGCCTGTTGATCAGCTTTAGAATCAGTTGCTCATCCTCCCCTGTAGAAAGTGTAGATCATATTATATTGTATTCATCTGATATACAGAGCAAACAGATCTTTTACAGGTTCATTCCTGAAAACACCAGCACCCACCAATTGAGTCACTAACTGCAGCCAGTTGTCCATTCTTTTTGGTGCAAACATATTTTCCATTGCTGGCCCGTAGCGCCACCCTTCGTCCAAGCCATACAATATCAAACATGGTGTTGGCACCTCTGCACACAAAGAGGAGACACTTTTTATCTTTTGACATTTATGAGACATAAGAATAGAACAACAAAGCACCAACTGGCCCTCATAAATATTCTCCAGTAATACAACATGAACAGTATTTATTTTGAAATAGGAGTTATTGGTAATAACTCATACTCACGCTTCTGTGGCTGTGGACTGGATGCCTCCGTGAGCTACAAGCATCCAGTAGTTGCCTTCATTTGTCCTGAACTTGCACTTTTTGCTGTCTTTGTCAATCTCCATTTGAAACGTCTCCATGTCCGTTTCATCATCCTGATTTGCTGAGATGCTCACTCCTGTGAGGAGACAAATAAAGAACATATGAGAACATACAAACACTTTACATATGGGTTATCATTCTTTTACACAGACACATCCTTACACATTAGCAGTTTAAGGTAAAACATAGCTTTGAAAGGTGATTCTACCTGTGACATGTAAAAGACATTTTAAATACAATATGTCAATGACTTTAATTCCTCTTGACCTATTCTGCAATCTTTTAATCTGAGGAAGTTGATCTAATTAACATATTGCTCTAATGAAGCTTCAGCATTAACCAGAATCGGTATCTTCTGAACTGTAATTAAATAACATGGCCATCATCTAAGTTAATAAAAATACTTTACAGTTAATTAATAATTAACAGTCCTGCACAACAGAACAAAATATCTGAGCAAATACTAAAGCTGGTGTACTCTACCTTATTGTCGCTAAAGAAAAACACATATTACGTTTTTGTTGATTTTCATGTTTCTGCATCATTTGAACTTGGCAGCTGCAAGATTATGTGGAGAAACAAGCATGCTCCAAAATTGCTTGTAATAAAATGTCTATACATTGACTTACATCAAAATTTTGCCGGATTGGGTAAAGCTGCCAATTTGGAGGTAGTTGTTTTTTTTTTGTACTGACAGTGACATTATATAGTTATGAGTGATCTACAGTCATTTTGAAGAAATTTAGATATATATCACTGATAATGTGAAATTAGTTGCATACAAAAAATAAAGATTCCTAAGTGGTTTATGGTTTGGATGTATGGTCCTAGATAACCTTTACATTATGTTTATGTAAAGATTATTTTATTTTTACCAAGTTCACATTCTTTCATTCACATTCACACATCTCATTAAAATGGTTCTTTAAATCAGTGGTTCTGAACCCTGGTCCTAATGGACCCCCAGCCTGCAAAAAACACCCACTTTAACCTAGGACAGGCTTGTTAGTGGATTGGTTGGATCAGGTCTGTTGGGAACAGGGTAAACACTAAAAGGTGCAGGGCACAGGGTCTTCCAGGCACAGGTTTGTGAACCACTGCTTTAAACAACAATGCACTGAAAGGTTCTTTGAGGAACCAGTAGTGGTCCGTCTAAGGCTTCGCTCAGAGTGTAACACTGTATATGTTGTTTGGCCATTTCCCAGTTTCTCTTTGAGTTTTGCCACAATCTTAGTTATACTTTTATAAAGATTGTGAAAACTCAGTTATGAAACATTGCTTCCAAAATTGCCATTGGATGTTCCTATTCAAGCTATTTTAGTATAATTTTTTTTATCACCCTCATAAAGCTTTTATATATGGCATTTGAGACCGTTGCGGTGTTGAGGCCTTGTTGCATCCTGTTCTGTTTCTGTGCCAATCAGCCCCAGGGTTCTGTCATGGTAGTTTATGAGGCTGTAATTCTCAGCACAGACAAGCAAGAGAACAGACTTCTTTGGAGGATTTTCATGCAAAAACATGTAAAAATACAGAAGGAAGCATGTTCACACGGAACTCACACATGTTTGCTTGTTTACACAGCTCTCTGTTCACCCCAGTTTCATCAGAGTTTCATTTACAGCTGGAGAATGTTAATAGTATTATGTTGACTAGGACTGAAATGTTTCTTATGTTGCTTTACAAAACTGTGGGTAAGAGAGCTTATGGATTTGGTTTCAGAAGCTAACACCAGCTAATGAGACAAAAAAATGGATTTAGTTCATTTAAGTTAGTTTAGGCATGTGGAGAATAAACACATTCCTGAGAAATCAGGGTATGCTGAACTTCAACATAAAGAAGTGGATGAATTTATAATGTGTGTCAATCATTATAAAAAAAGTATGGGGGGGCATAACCTATTCAAAACTACTTTGGAAGACTTTTGGACAACATCAAGATGCCTTTGTTTTAGGCAAGGGAGGTACACTGGGATTTTATTATAGGCTGGAAAAGCTATTTATTCCTGTACAGTGGCCTAATGTGGCATGAAATATGAATTTTTGAGAGGGTTTTAGGGCTAGATGAGCATTTTGTTCGATGATAGGTGAGAATGGTTAGAGGGGGAGGTTGACTATGATATTATTGTTTAATGTTATTTCCAGCTGGCATATGGTTATATAATCCAAAGGCAGACAAAATATTTCATATTTAAATCTTTGCAGGACCACAATACATTTGTATTTTTAATTATGTGATAGAGTAAATCATTTAAGGGGAGATCCATTGTTTTTGAGATTTCTGCATAAGTAACTCACTGAAACTTAGTGATTAAGAGTGATCTGATGTAAAATGGTATTGACTTGGGTTTCTGTACAGTGGTAGTGATGGGAACCAGGAGTCACGATGTTACCAATGCAAATATAGCTATTTTATTTATTAATCATAATGACTTGTGAACTTACATGCGTTGTCAGAGTTTTATATGTAATGTTGATAAAATGGTGGTAAATCTGAAAAAATATGGTTCCTATTTTGTATAACCATTACACCATAAAAACAGCTAAAATGTTTGTTTTAGGCCACAACATTAACACAAAGTTTTTAAACCCATCATAAAATGTTTTAGGCATTAAGCAGCATATTCATATGCATTTTATGTAATAGCTTTGTGTGAAGTAGGCATGACGTTCTTTAGGCGTCAACACTACTGTGAGCAATGATAACTGCATATTGTCACTGTCCAAAGAAAAACATGTATTTCATTTTTTTTGTTGATTTTTACTTTTATGCGTCATTTGAACACAGCTGCCGTTTACATGGTGTGAAAATTTCACAATGAACAGACCAACAGAAATGGCTCAAAATTGCTTAAAACAAAAGTCTGGATCCACTGACTTATATCAAAATTATTAAATGAGGTTTTTGGACTCTCCTGTAAAGTTGCCATTTCGGAGATACTTGTTTTTCTTTGGACAGCAACAATATTGTCAGGTAGTTTCTTGAAAACAGATGAAATTATATCATACATAAATATCATTTGGAGCAAACTTTTTGCTTCCCATACAGATTTAAAAGCTAAATGCACTTAAGCTTCGTAATGCACTTAAGTGAGTAAGCACTTGTAGAGGTGTAAGTTGTGTATGTACTTGTGTTGTGTTGCACTTATATTGCACTTATAATGACCTTTTCTTTTCTATAGGTGTGAGCACTGGGCTGGGGTTGCCAGGTAGTGCTCTTTTTGCTCTATATGTGTGTATTGATCTATCTAGGTATCAGCACTGGCCCCCTGTTCGGGCAGTGTCTGAGCTCAGGGTGAGTTTTAGGCTCTAAACTTCCTGTACTAGCTGGAATATTATCCAACGGAACACTAAGCACGGTTGTAAGTCGCTCTGGATAAGAGCGTCTGCTAAATGCCGTAAATGTAAATGTAAATGTAAATAAACCCAAGGCCTTCTTTGCACAATGCTTTTAACTTTAACTGTTGTAAAACAAATCAGTCAAAATGCCCTAGACAGATTGCAGTTGCTCAGGTCCAAAGTGGATGCGACCAAAAATATCCCTTGATTATTTTCTTAATCCTTTAACAGCCCAGATCCTGAACCTTACCCCCTACCTCCTCCACTCTGTCACCCTTCCTCCTCTCCTGCCCCTCCCCTCCTCCCTCTCTGAGAGCTCCTAATGCTCTGTCTGTGGAGAAATGCAAAGCCGCACCGTGGGGCACAATAAGCAGCTTTGAGTGGCGTATGTACAATCCTTCAGCTCTGCCACCATAGTCCCTGAGCAGAGAAGAAAAGAAAAGGCTGAAGTGATGCCTGTGTTTTCGATGGGACGCAGCAGGGTGCCAGAGACGTGCTGAGAGAGAAACCAGGGCTATCAGCGCAACCTGCAAGCGTCCATTGAATGCTTTTTCACAATTCTCACAATTCTCAATTTTACGCTTACGCTTCATGTATGTGTGCATATGTGTGTCTTTGTCAGTATATCTTACCAGTTATTAGCATATCTTGTTACAATCAAGAATAGGCTACATTTTACTATTTCTAATTGCATATGAAACACCTGGACTATTGAGTTACCACTGGAGTACAAAACACAAAGCTGGTGTGCAATTATGTCAGAGTATAAAAAGTTTATATCGGAGCATATAAAGCTTTTTTTCTTTTACTTTGTGATCAGGTAATATTTCACTGCAGCCCTTCATCTCTGTGTCCCGTTACACTTCATTTTCCAATTTCATGTCTGATTCTGCTTTACTTTTACACATCAGATAGAAACAGAGAGCCCAGCTGTGACTGGACTCTCCCCTTATCTAGTCGTTTGATCAGTTCTCCTCCACAACGTGATGACCACTGAGCTCAATCCTGCACGCTTCAGCATGACCTCAGGCCCATCACAGAATACTCCCTCTCAATTTACTAACCCATTTCTGGAGAATGTAACAGTACCCAGAGATGCAGAGCCAGGCAGAGGGCCCTCTGCAAACTGGGGCAAGTAGATCAGTGTATGGTGGCTTTGTCAGGCACTTACACCATTAAACCAAGCAATGCAAATGGGGACCACACACATGGCGCTTTATTTACTTCAACATTCTGACCAGAGCTGGAGTAAAGTGACATCCAGTTCCTGGTGTTTGTCCACTTGCAACCACGCAGGCCACCGCTAGTGCAGCTATTGGTAATCTATCAAGACATTTTCTCAGAGATTAATTATAAATGGTAATGTAACACCAGAAGCTACTGTCTCCTGTGGTTTGCCAACTGTCATTAACCAATTGTGAATTACAAAGTAGCTTTCTTTTTGCTGGATTCTTCTCTTTATTTCTCTTAGTTTTTCATTAAAACAAAGAAGGAGACATAGACCTATATGTGCACACTGACTCCATGTCTCATCCTTTGGGTCCTTCTCTTTTTCACGTTCCAGGCAGATCAGGATGCCCTAGCAACACTGAAAGGTGCTGAAGGACATGGTAACAGATCTGCCCACTAGAGCCCATGCCATCTTTCCTACTTTAGGAGATAAGCTTTTGTTTTGGACTGGATCCCCATCGCTTTAACCACCACAACCCCCACTTCCTCTGTACCTGCCGCAGCCTAATTTTACTCCCAACCTGTCCCGGTCAATCCAATACATGCTAACAAGTCCCCAATCCGAACAAAGTCATCCGAATGATCAGAGGAACGGTTTTGAAAAATTGCCATCCAATGTCACTTCTCATTATTGATTACAAGATCATCTGAGCTTGTGTTGCATCCTGGAGTGAGACGCCCAGGGCTTAATGAAGCCCAGACCTGCCGAGCTGATTGGAGGACTTGTCGGAAGTCATCTTGGCCTCCCTTCATCATGCAGCTACTCTCTGGGAGAAATGAACTGCTGCATCCATTAGCAGAATTACTTTAGCTTAATTGCTTTTTGTATGGGATGAATATGCAGTAGATGGTGAGAGATGCTTCGTTCTCATTAGCTACAACTACTCCATCTGCTGTGCACCATTCTCCCTCTATTTCTCTCCCACTACCAAAACATCTAAATTTTGGTGATGCATCACTGCCCCATTTTTCATGACACAGAATTCAAATTCGTTGCCAGTATTTCAAGAGCAGAAATACACCAGTGCATTTTTGGGAACTTGTTACACAGAATTCATTACCACAACAGAGGAAGACATTTAACTGCCTTTAATTAAGTAGGCTCTACATTATTGATGCATTTATTTATCAGGTGCATATTTTTAATCATAAACCAACTCCCTGAACATTGAGGACTGTAAAACTGCACTTAGGAATGGAGTCTCTTAAACTTTACAGTATCTTCAGAGCATTGTGACCATTAAGTTTTATTCTTGGCCCTCACAATTGATTCCTGCCATATCCTTTCGACCCATAACCCCTGCAACCTCAAATCACATTTTTAGAGATAAACAATACAACAAAACCAAGCAATCAATGCGCTGTGGTTGGTCGGTTGAGTCTTGAAGCAGGCAGCACAAAATAACATTTCAAGTCCTTTGTAATTTTACTAACATAGAAGCAATTTGGACAACTCGAGGGTGAACTAAAGTCACAACACTGACACTTCCATGGGGCTGAGTAAATGTTTTTGATTTATGATCATACAAAGGTGGCAACAAAACTGGTGCACCATCCAGCTTTACCAGCCCAGCAATGCATTACGACTCTGCTCAGTGCATTAGCACTTGATCTTTCTTTCCAAAGCTTCTCTTGCTCCATCTAATGTGACACACTTTCACGCTTTCCATTGTCTTTCTTCCCCTACTGGGTTTTTGCCTGTCGGCCCAGAAGACCGCCCTCCCTGAGGATTCTCTGATTTGCGTCCCTATTGTGGCCCATCTCATTGCATGGTCTCCAGATAAAGAAAAGCAGCGGAAGGCTTGTGTTTCTGAAAGCAGACTCCACCATCATTGAAATGACCCTGTCCACTCAATTATTTATCACACCTTACCACTGTTGTGTGTGTGTGCCTGAGTCCGTATCTGTGTGTGTGTGTGTGTGTGCGCATGCATGTGCATGCTTGTGCATGTATCAGTGTGTCCATGAGCATCCCCTTCCTGCCTCTTATCTCAGGACTAAAAAGGAGGCAGGGGCATTGCAGTGTGAGAATGTGTAAGTACGTGCATGAAGTGGATTGGAGAGAACGAGATCTGTTACAGACCCAGCTTCTCTTCTCTTCAGTGCATATTCAAACCCAATCAGTTTCTCCAGTAATTTATCTACTGCAGGTGGCTCAAAGTGCTTACCAGGAACACTCTGCTGGAGATGGTGGAAACCATTGCAGCATGCAAGGTTTACATTACACTATCGCTGCAACAAGCAACTCAACTTAGATGCCTGGTCAAGATGGGGGAAAAAATGCAGCGTGTTTGATATCAGTTTACTTAGCCAGCGAATATAAAACAGCAGCATCTGGCCAAATAATAAAGCACTGCGCAGCTGAAGAGACAGTTGCAGTATATTATGTTGCAAAGGTCATGAGCAGAGCCTTTTGTTCACCAGCTTTCCAGTATTATTACAGTAAATGAAACTGCAACTGTGTATTACCTAGGACTTTGCTGGCAATAAATTTCATGTAAATAACTGCAATTGTCAATGTGTCGTTTTTGTTCAATGAATGCAACTATTAAAGTTCAGAATGGTCATTCTATTACAAGCTCAAAATGGTCATTCTGGATGATTAGCTGTCTTGCTTCTGAGCTGTCCATACTCAATAGCTTCCTAGTACACTGGGTAGAAGGTAAAACTTTATTAAGATCCCTCAAATAAATATGTTTTCTGCTTTGTTCTACTTATATGAACTGGTTTCAGTCCAACAATAACAATTCTACCACTGATGTTCTCTTACTGTAGAAAATAATTGCGGTCAGCTTAAAAGTATGAGATCAGCTCCAGTAATTGCATCAGGCAATTAAGCAATAGAGAGGCCTAGTATGACTCCTAAAATGGGAGAAATAAACACAAATCATGATATGTAGTGCAAGTAAACACAATTAATTAACTAAATTATAGGAATAAACTCAGGTTGCCAGAATTGACAGGGACAAAATGACTATATCTAGCCATTTTGGGTATATCAGGGAACAGAATTATATTATAGTGAAGTCTATTCAGTTCCAAAGATCAAATAATCATATTATCCCCACTTTCTTTCTGGATGGAAACTATTCTAGGGAAAGCATCAGGACTGTATGCTAATATGACTTTGTATTAAAGTGACTGCATGTTTTCTACTCTTGCTTTAGATGATAAGCTCCTCTGAAAAACAGATTATTTCCATTTTTCCACCATGTACATAAAACCCAAACTACTTCAACTATAGCTGTGACACTCCACTATGTCATTAAGACATATAGAGGGTCATAACACCTGATAAAGGCAGACAAAGACATTGAGTGTGGTAAGTGTAAAAGTTTCTTTGACTCCACAGAAAAGCACTGGTAATTAAATGGCACACTCTGGAGCAGCTGCACATGAACTTAAGGTCACCATGCCTAATTCCTAATGCATCAGCTAGAGGGGTATATTCCCCCAGCACTGAGCTGTGGAGCAGTGGAGCTGTGTTTTTGGAGTGCTGGCCCTGAACTGCTAACCCTGTGGGATGAAGGACCCTGACAGTTAACAAATTCCAAATCATTTACCTAACAAATTTACCTAAATGATTTGTTTCAATCATGAAATAGACCAACCAGGAATTTATAAGAGACCAATTCTAAGCTTCTCTACACCTACAATTCTTGGGTTAGAGATAATAATAATAATAATCCTCACATCTCAGAGTTTGTATGTACTAGACATTAGTAGCAGCTGAGGTTTTTGTGGTTTGAAGAAATACAAAACACAAACACCCTTGCTAAAACATAGGAGTACAGACAAAAATAACCATTACAGCTAAATGTGGAAGTTTAACAGCAATGTTGACTGGATGCTGTACGTGTAAATAGTATTTATAAATAGCCCATAGGATTCTGTGTCAGACACATCTTTGCCTATTGCCACTGACCTTTTATGAGCAACTCCCCTATTAGGTTCTTTACTTAATTTGCATCTGGGTTGTTTAAGTTTGCTAATGGCACAGTTACACTTGAAACCGAGAAGAGACAGAGTTACACAACACACAAAAACTGTGACACTTCTGCAGTCATAAAACCAGACAGTGTAAGTGAAAACCCTTCTGTGATGTCTACCTCAGGACTACAAATAGCATATAAAGGTGGTCAGCCTTCTCGACTGCAGACAGCAATACTCTAGTCTCAGTTGCTCAACATGTATCAGTTGATTGTGACAGAAGCAGTAGTAATGAGGTCTGTTACACAACACTACTATGAGAGGATAGAGTGAGGGATATCGAGAGACCTCACCAGTCATGACATCACCAGGTTCAGAGTTTCTTGTAGATCTAGGTTTATTTGAGAAATCACAATTGAGAATATTCTGTCTGACCACTTCATCTGGTTATTACTTTACTAAACTTACATGAAACTCCTTGAAATGAATGACTGACTTGAGCTAAATCACGTGGTCTGACTCTACCTCTAGACTGTCTCTAATCTTAGACTTATATAGGAAAGACTAGGAAGTAGCTAGCATTACTTACCTTGTCGGATTGAGACAAATCTGTTATTGGCGGCCTGAAACACCACCTGTGGATGGCTTTCCTCCAGATCAAACAACTCATCCTTGCCTGGTTTGGAGCAGCGTCCTGAACGAAGTGTGCCTGTTGGCCCCATGGGGCTCAAGTACTTTCCCTCACAGTCCTTGAAGGCTAATTTGCCAGATTTCAGTTCCAGGGTATATCCTGTTCCACGACCATTTTCAAATGACAGCTTTCCATCGTTGCTTAAGAACCGACTGTCACTGGTTTTTAGGCAGTATTTGCCATCCATGTAAACCAGAGTTAGGAGAGCATCAACACCCCATGGGATGTTGCTGTCCACAGCTATTTCACCCTCAGGTGCAGACAAGTGGGCATAACGCTTGCGGGCCACGCTTAGCAAGTTTGCTTGTGGGTGTAGGGCCAGGTGCATAGCCCATAGCTCTGCCTCACCAATGGTCTGAGCAAAGCAGGACAGGTAGTCCTCTGACCCTCCAAAGAATCGCAGGTGTGACTCAGACTGCAGGGCCCAGCGGCCATCTGACTGAGCTACAATTAAGAACTTGCAGTCGTTCTCTCTTGTCTCAGCCTCACAGCTCACCTTGCCATCTTTGTCGGAGGCCAGGTAGCGGCCCAGGTGGCTGCGCAGGTACACTACCTGACCATCCTTCTCATCTTGCTCAAGTGTCCAGATCTGCTTCTTCTTGAGACTGGGAGCCGAAGCGTTCACTTTGAACCCAAATGCTTCTGCCGTCAGGTAGCGGTTCTCATAGTTAATCAGCCCAAACTGGAGCTTCAGGGCTCTATTGCCATTTGTGGGCATTGTCGAGTTCCACTTAGGTGAATGTAGAAGACAACTGCAAGAGCAGAGATTAAAAAGACTCTGAGAGGTGTTATCTTGCCTTACTGTTTAAATTGTCTCCAAAAAAGGTGACTCTTAAAGGATGAAGTCTACCAAAGCCTCCTAATTTATCTGCTGTCTGTTTTTAAACTTCCTTTCTTCTGATGAATATCTCTCCTCTCCTTATTTGTTTGATCCTTGGTTGTTTTAGTGTCCTGTTGGTGTTTTCCCCAGGTCCTTGGCCTCTCCTCCAAGTAAAAAAAAAAAAAGATTGTGCTTGTCTTGCTCCCCAGAGAGCTCGCTGAGGCACTGGGTTTTTTCTTCTGTTTCCTAATCAGCTCAGATTAAAATCAGCAGGACTCAACACCTCAATCCAGTGAGCTGCTGACGTCACCTTGATCCCACCGGTTCCTTCTTCTCTCTGCCTCTCTTGCTCCCTTCCTCCCTCTTCTTCTCTCTGTTGCTCCTATTATTTTTCACCAACCTTATCCTGGGTCTCTGTCTTCCTTTCCAATGGCTACCTGTGGGATTACCAAAAAAATGATCTCCTAAAGTGATGGTGTCCAAGGCCAAACAGCACAGTGCGATTCCCCTTGGGGTGCCACTCTTGTCTCTTCTTTCCTGTCTGTTTGATTAATTTCTGGTCCTCTTTTTCCTCACCACAGTTCTTTTCCTTCATTCATATCTTAGTTTTTCACGTGACCGCCCTCCAGTTTGATTGCTGTGTCCTTTAAACAGAGACATCTTTGGATGGAAACAGGTGCTCTCCAAGATCTCAACAGTCAGAGCCTTAGCAAGACTTAAACATGTTCTATGCCCCCAAGGATGGCCAGACAATTTAGGTCGTTGCTACCACAAGTATTATCCACAAACATCACCACACACAGCCTCACAATGCAATAAAACTACCACATGTCACCTTGTTCCTTTATTCCTCTTCTTGGTTATTTGTATTTCTCTTCATCTTATTCCAAGGACCCTTTTGAGGCCCTGTAATCCACCCTTTCTGTGGTCCCTGTGTCTTTACCCTGTTGCCCCAGTCTTCAGCTCTTTTCTGTTGGTGATGGGACACAAAGCTGGGTAACCAGAGCCCTCCCCCAGCGACAGTGGCCTGGCTAGGGGATCAGTTTTCCAGCACACATTTGGTATAGGGTTACATAGCTTCTCTGATTCCAAGCTTTGTGGTTCATCTTTGTAGGGGGCTGTACACATATGTGTACATAAAAGCAAATCCAAAGATAACAGATATACAGTAAATTATAGGAAATTATTTGTTTGGCATTTAGATAATTGAATATATGCTTCTATTTATAAACTGTGTTCATCTAAAAATGTATAAGATAGTGTCTAAATTACATTTTGTAGCATGCGTAGTCCTATGTGGGTATGATGCAGTATGTTCTGTCCATCTATTTCAGATCCCAAACATATTTGTTAGGAAAACAGTCTCTCAGAGGCCCCTTAATCTTCCTTTCAATTATCCCACTACATTATTAGCCCAATCTAATCCACTAACAGCCCCCAACTCCCTCCTCTCTCCTCTAGTGCGTCTTGAAAACAGGGCCTTCCATCTGTCAACGGTTGACCACAAGGGTATGAATAAGCCAGAATAACACACACACATACACTTATGCATATGTTAAAATACCATAAATAAATAAGTAAATAAATAAAAATAAATAAATAAACTGCTATAGCAACACATTTTAGAACTTGGTATCTGACAATCCCACCTTCAACCTCAGAACACTTAACACTGTTATTACCTGCAATTATCAACCTAATTTCAGGCTGTCCAGGCATTGTCTGCATGGCTAACCCTCTTCTCTTTGGAACTTGTAGAGAGAGTAATCCAGGAACAGCCTGACTGACACCTTTGGCTTTGTTGTTTGACAGAAAGAGGCTACTGTGACCTGTGAGTCAGATTAATTCTACAGTCTGTACACGCAGCCAGGTACAACCTCAGGAGGCTGGAAGAGTTCCTATGATGCAAGTACTTTTTAGATCTAAACTCACTAACATTGTAAGAGAGACTCCATTTCTGAACTTCATATTGTGGTCCACGGTTCTTGTTAGACATAGTACGAGGGATTTATGAGATAAGACATGAGTCCTTCATGCCAGAGTGCCAGTTAAACGAAAAACCATTGTGCCAAATGTTTTATACTTATGTTAGGCCTATAGTCTTAACATGCCAGATAGACAGCATGTCAAGCATGAATGTGAAATACTAGCCAAATCCACTAGAGGACAGTAGAGTTACAGGAGTACAAGCAAATTTCTGTGAAAATCATTCTATATTCGTTCACATCTTGTCACTTTGTCACTGAATTAAATATTCATCTCTGTCGATTTAAAAAGCTACTTCAGACAGTCAGAGCAAGAAGTCAATATATGAAGCAGAGTGTTTAGATTCAGAGTGTTTAGAACATCCAAAACATCAGCACATGAATCCAACCTCATAAAATGAAATTATGTTCTTCTGTCATACAGTCTTCCAGGGATGGGTTTTAATGATATTCTAAGATATTACACTCCAAGGGCATCCCGCAGAGCTGAACCACAGCCTGATTTACGCAAGGAGGGAAGCTTTGCTGAAGTTACCCCACTTTGGACTGCATACAGGTTGCAGTCAGCACATACTTACGGTCAAATGCACACAGAAAGTACTGAAATTTGCTATTGGCATGAGATGCTGTTCTACAATAAGTAACATTACCCCACAGTGTGTCACTTTTACCAATCTCTAAGTCATTTTTTCAATACAACAAAATTATAACCACCAATGTTATATTTGTTGATGGCCGGCACCAAGTGCATTGCCATGGCCCATTACCTAAGCCTGACCCAGTGTGGTGCAGGGTGGTCATACATTGTGGTGTGTATGCGTGTGTGTGGCAAGGCTGCAACAGCAGTGGCTCTTGATAGGCGAGCAGATGTTTTTGGGAGGCCAGCCCTGCCAGGTTCGCTCTGAAATGGTGCTTTAGAGCCCATTACCCTGCTCCTCTGATGACACTCAAATAGCTATCATTACCACGCAGCCCGGGGAGGAAGCGAGACTGTCAGAGAGAGAGAGAGAGAGAGAGAGAGAGAGAGAGAGAGAAAGAAAGAGAGAGAGAGAGAGAGAGAAAGAGAGGTGGAGGAGTAGATGGAAAAAAGACAGAGGAAAAAAGCTAGAGTTTAAAAATGATCATTTCAGAGTTAACAGCCTCCAGCCTTTTCTACCCTATTAACTGCAATGCTGCTCTTCCTCTGCACTGTTGGGAGCAGCCCACTATCCCCAGTACTACCAACTCATGTAGACCTCTCTCGCTCTATCTGTCTTCCTCTCTCTCCATCATTCTGTCTCTTCATCATCTCCTTCATTTTTCTGTCTCTTGCATCCTCCTCCACCTATGATCTTTTCTCTCCACCCTCCACCAACCTCTCTCTCTTTCTCTTCCCCTCCTCCCACTTGCCCTTTCCTCACCCCATCCTCAATTTTTCTCACCCTCCTCCCCTTGACCCCCTCTCCATTGATCTCTGTCTTTAGAAACCAAAGACTCATTTCCATTGCTCTATCTGCTCTCTATCTTTCTTCGCCTCTGTACCAAAGACTCTGAAGCTCCTCTCTCCTTCCATCAATTCTGCACTCTCATCCTCCACTGTTATCCATTTGTATAACCCCCCACCCATCGCCTAACTGCCTACCCCCCGTCTCTCTCTCTCTCTCTCTCTCTCAATATCTAAT
>CM067491.1:11613754-11645050 GCA_034552555.1 Semaprochilodus insignis
TGGGAGGTTTCATGGCTAAATTGGACCAGCCTGGTGGCCAATCTTCATTAATTGCACATTGCACCAGTAAGAGCAGAGTGTGAAGGTTCAATTAGCAGGTAAGAGCACAGTTTTACAGTTTTGCTCAAAATATTGCAATGCACACAACATTATGGGTGACATACCAGAGTTCAAAAGAGGACAAATTGTTGGTGCACGTCTTGCTGGCGCATCTGTGACCAAGACAGCAAGTCTTTGTGATGTATCAAGAGCCACGGTATCCAGGGTAATGTCAGCATACCACCAAGGAGGACGTTTTCCTCTACCAGCATCACGTAGTGACCTGGCCACTATCCTGCAAGAAGAATGGCTTAAAATCCCTCTGACCACTGTGCAGGACTTGTATATGTCATTCCCAAGACGAACTGACGCTGTATTGGCCGCAAAAGGAGGCCCTACACCATACTAATAAATGATTGTGGTCTAAAACCAGGTTTCAGTTTCATTGTCCAACCCCTGTATATATATATATAATACACTCATCATCAAATGACTACACCCAGTAGGAGGTGTCGGATTGCAGTGAACAATAAATGATAAATTTAGACTGATATGGGCAATATTTATTGAGCTACAAATACAGAAGTAGTGTCTCTCTGTATGGCATCGGGCTGACATGTTTGCTAATGCAACATGCCAGATGTCTCAGCATGGAGTTGTAGACGTTCCTAATGATGTCCTGCAATAATCCATTCTATGCAGATTGAATATTCTCACACAGTTCCTGCAGATTTTGCGGTAGGGATGGAGGTGGAGTGATACCAGGCCTTCTGAACATGTGACATGGGACAACAAACCATTAATCTTGTTGCTTACCACGGTGCCTCTACACATGGCATCGTTGGTTGTCTCCACCAAGACAAAAGCGGGACTCATCCCGCTTTTCGTCGCCCTGTGTCTAGCATAGGACTAGGTTTAATAAAGGGTCTTTGAACATTGCCATTAAAGAATGATCATGGATTCTCTAAAGAACAATGTTTCATTTGTGAGTGTGAAGAACCTTTTAAAGATTTGAGAAACAGTGACCTGATGCCATTGAGCATCTAAAAACACATTTTGATTGAGTTTATGCCAGTTATTTTCTTGTGATGTCATTGATCAGATGAGCATACACATGAAGGGTTGAATGATACTACTCCCTGAGTGGACAATATCAGCAAGGTTGCCTTGGTCTTGATCTTAATCTGGCCTCATATCTCACCAGTGTATTTGTATAAGACACTTTAGGAGGTGCATAGTCATTAGAGTTTATGTGTGCCATAGAAAGGGTTGCAGTGCTCGCTCTAGGCTTTGAGTGATGATGAGCCCCTACTTTGTCTCATAGCCTTATGCTCTCAACTGTGGATGTCCCCCCCCAGTGTTGATTGAACAGGGGTCACTGATAATGAAAGACACACATTGTCATCATTTATCTCCTTGGGTTGGTCTGAAGGGACCCCATAATGATTTATCACGATCACCTCCTCCCCCTCTCAAACACTCTCTTCCTCTCACTTTCTACTTTTCGTTTACCCTAAAATAAAGCTTTTCATCTAAGTTTACCTTCGACTCCAAAAAGCCCACCTCGCATCCTGCTGAAGGAATGCAGTGTACAACATGGCGGTAATGTAGATCAGGGTTGACTTCAATATTACCACACCAGCCCTATTGCTATAATTAGAGGACTTGTTTTCCAGCACAAACAATAAAAACCGCTTACCCAGATGGCAGGAAGTCATGGCTTTTGCTCTGAATGAGGAAAACGTTCATCAGAACGTGAAAAACAGGTATTTCCCAACAATGGAAACAATAACACGAGCCTGGGTCTTTCACCATCCCCTCTGTGTGATTGATATCCCTTTACGACATATATTGCAAGAGCTGACTTGCTCAGAATTTGGCTTGGCTTCCAAAAGCATGACTGCAAGCTGATATGTGGAGAATCATTCTCTTGCAGAAGATACTGTATCAAAGTCGAGGCTCCTCAGAAAGGCACATGGAGTGAGAGCAGGCTGAGAAATCTCATCTGCGTTTGCTTCCTCTTTTTTCTTTAAGCATTCGCAAATCCTTATAACAGGATTGTGAGCAGCTTAAGCACAGTTTCACATCATGGTAAAGCAGTAGATTACATGCCACTCGAAGAGCGCACGCTCCTTTGTCGCTAACCCGCATGCTTACTCCCACATGTACCACTGGCTTGTTGCGCTACACACCAGCTAGAGATAATGACAAGAAAACAAGCGTGCCTTCGACAAGACAACGTACTGAAATCACAAGCTTCCCCTCCTCTCATTCCTGCGTCTGTTTCCCTCCTTTGGCTCTCTCTAGAGACCTATCCTCAGTCATTATGCAGTAGATATACTGCATTCTGCTGCTCTTAGAGGTCTAAGTGCCACCTGGCACCATCCGTAAAGCCCACTCTGTTCTCATATGCCTGGCATATACATGGGAGGGGTAGGTTCTGTAGGAGGGGACTGCTGAGCATTCATCAGACAATGGAGAAAGGCAGGGACAGGGTCACTTAGAAAAAAAAAAAAAGATGCTTAGCACATGCTAAAGAGCTGACCAAATGCTGACCACACACTCTCAGAAAAAAAATGGGCCATCCAAGGTGCAAATGTTGTCACCCTCAAGGGTATGTCTTTAGTACCTCTACTTAGAGAACCTGACTTAGGGAACATTGTACTAAATTCCACTATTGTGTTGTACTATAATCCATTGCATTCTGTTTTTTAGTCTTGACTTTCAGGCTTTTTATTTTACTTCTGTACTTTACTTATATAGCTATGATGACCATGCTGTACATTTGAGGGCTGTACATTTGCATTGTTAGTGTCTTGTGAGAAAGGAAGGGGTCCCTTGTTAGTCCATGAATAACAAAGTGAATTTTCTGACCATGTAAACTCACCCAGCTAATTTAAAACTGAAGAAGCGCAAAGCTCAAGCACATTTCAAACTGCAGAGAAGCTTTAAACTATAAAATTAGTAGCAGCCATGAAGACAAAGAAAATAAATGTTGTTTGCATGTCAAAGAGTTTTAGCAAAGACTTTTTATTTTTGGCTGTTCAAGATCATATGATGTTTTTGTCTGTCAAACTGCATTGTGGCTTATTTCTTGTAAGCCCTTGCTTACGACACATGCATGGTGAAACTTGAATCAATTGCATGTTTCATGATATCAAACCTACCCATCAAGTTTCATTTCCTTCAGTTGATTCCCTCTGCGTCCCTCTGAGTGGCTTGCCTCTCCAATTCTGCTCATTCTTCTGCTCTCCAATACAAGATCTCGGCCAAAATTGAATGCAACTGTAAATCTGACTTTCTTTTGGCCAGGCAGTGTAAGTCACCTTATATAATCAGGCTTTCCATCAGGGTCCCAAGATATCCACCACAATTTAAAGCCAGGACACAACAGACTGATGACCATTATGTTAAGGTGGTCGCTGAGTCACTGGAAACAACACTTATCCGACTCTCTCAACTCTTTGCAAAAACACTACAGAAATAACTCTACCCATCATACAGCAAAAACAATGACCGCTAACTGTAGCTTACTACGATCATGGACTATGAATTAAATGTGTATCCTACTCACGTTATTTTTTTTATTCTTTTTTTTTTTTTTGCTTGACCCCAGGCAATATTGAACCCCTGCGTCTTTGCCCTCCGATCATAAGTGCCCACTTGGTTGATTTGTACAATAACTGTATTTAGTATTGCCTCCACCATTCCTCAGTGAGGCTCAGGCTCACACTAAGGCTTGTGGGCTGGCATGGGTTCTACAAGATTCATCACTCTTGCGTACCCCATCTGATGCAGTACAGACCACTGTGGTTCTCCTCAGCAACTCTGACCTGTTACTTATCTCTACAGGGCTGGAAATCCATCCAAAAACATCTGGATAATGCCTTAAAGAAAGTGTTGCGTTCCACAATGTTTGTATTTTGAACAACAACTAAGCATAATTTAGCCAATATTTGTAATATGTTGCTACTCTAAATTTTGTTTTTTCTTAAAAACAGAGGCTTATATGAGACTATGGAGCTAAGAGTTCTGGAGTTGTAACTAAACACTACATAGCAACTGAACAGTGTAGTAAGTCATGCCGTGGCTTTGGATGTGGGCGACCGGGGTTCAGATTCCATGTCTAGATGGTAATTAGTGCTTTTGCTACCTTTTAAAAACTCTGAACATGGTTTTATTTAAAACATGGTTACCCTTTGAGCCCCTGCCCCTCGAAACGTCTATGATCTGCTCTTTTCAAATGTCCTGACCGTGTCTGTGGTTAAAAATAAAAAGCCTTTCAAGCAACTAATGATGGTTTGTTAATGTGACTGGTGAATACTGACACAGGCTGATGATATGTCTAATGAGAGGCAAATAAAGCAGAGACAATGGGTAGGGAGGGTATGCCCCCCTGCTGGAGTTTGATGGTGTTTGCTGGAGAACATTGGGCTGGCATACTGTAGGACTAATAATTAAAAAAATATATATGATATATGAGGTGTCATATATGACATGAGGTGTGTTCCGTGGGACCGTGTAGTACGAGAAGTATTTCTATGGTTGGCTCAGACCTCCCTTTGATAACAGCTCAGCACCTATTGAGTCAGTAGCAGGAACCAGAGAGAGAACAGATCATAGGACTTCTTTGTAGCATTTCATCTCATCGCTATTGGATTCAGTGACAGAAAAAGCATTGTGATCTCTGCTCTATGCATAGCATTTCTTACAAACAGACACATGGAGTGATGCAATGAGGCCTGACTGGATTCAAACCCTTGTCACAGTTTACAGTGTCATACTTATGACAGCGAATGTATGGGTGTTGCAACCCTATAGAACATGCTTAGCCTGTTCTTTATGGCTTTGGCCTTTGTTTCATTATAGTTACTTCCACTGAAGACAATGTGTTGAACATCAGAAAAGTCCACATTATAACCACAATAGCATGAATAGAGCCTTCAATTTTCATAGACAAGTAAGCCATGTGTGCATGTTAGCACAGGCCTTGAAGAAGCTTTGCCTTAATATTTGTTTTGGATTCTTCTGCTTACATGTATTTATTTTTCCTGATCGATGCCTGCGTACATACATTAGTATAAAACTCTATACAGAGTCTCTCTCGCTCTCTCTCTGTCTCTATCTCTTTCTCTCTCTCTCTCTCACACACACACACACGCACACTTCATGCTATAAAAGATTTATTACATGGTGTAATGGTGTACCTGGCAAACAGCATGAGCTGGTGATTAAATACAGGTCTGTAAATGTCACTGGTTTTTAATGCCATGGCAGCAGAGACACTATTTTTATTTTTGTTTGGTCTTAATTGTCACTGCTGGTTGGCTCGTTAGGCCCTTCGCTGCTTTATTACATCAGTGCGTCCTCCCTGCCACTGTGTGACAGAATTTTTCACAATTAAGAAGTTTGTTCTGAGGCCCTTGTCAATGTGAGAGAGTGATATTCAAAAAGACAGAGAGAGAGAGAGAGAGAGAGAGAGAGAGAGAACCGAGAAAGAGAGCTGCCAAAAAACTGAGAGGTTGTAAGAAGAATGTTTGCTGGTAGAGGTAAGAGAAACAGGCTGTAGTAGTGTAGTAGTATGGAGTGCTCCTGGCCCTGCGCAGCACGCTGAGGTTTGTTTATTCTCAGCCATGGTGCTGGGAGAGCGCTGGCTTTGTGCCGGGGATCAAATAGAGATGCTAAAGTTGCTGTGTGTGGCAGCGTGGATGGAGGGCCAGACTGTGCTCTCTGGGTTTCTCTCCCTGCTCTTTTCAGCCACCTCTGACAGGATGGAAATATATGGCTGCAAGAGCCCTGTTTCTTAATGGAAATGTGCCTCTTTCATGGATAAGAGAGAGGGAGAGGCAGAGAGAGAGAGAGAGAGAGAGAGAGAGAGGGAGAGAGGAAGAGAAAGACAAAGAGAGAAAGTGAGAAAGAGAGAAAGAAAGTGTGAGAGAGAGAGAGAGAGAGAGAGAGGAGAGAGAAAGAGAAAGACAAAGACAAAGAGAGAATGTGAGAAAGAGAGAAAGAAAGTGTGTGTGTGTGAGAGAGAGAGAGAGAGAGAGAGAGAGAGAGAGAAATGGGGGGTGGTGGGGGTTGGAGTGAGCGAGTGAGAGTGAAAGGTTCCATAAATTCCTAGCCAGCAGCAGGTTGGAGTGGAGCAGGTTGGAGTGACTTGGCACTGAACTAATGGTAGACTCCGTCTTCAGGCTGTCTATGTATACACTGCACTGTCTTTAGATGCTTGCTTCACTTTCTATCTGTACTACATGTATACAGTGTTATATCTGTCTTCCCAATCAAGTCAAGGACTTGTGGGTTCAGAAATAGAACATATGTCTCCACTCTTTATGTTTAGCAATTTTGCACTATGACTTTCTGTCGTTTTTTATTCTCCAATGTGGGTTCTCATTTGGGTTACTACTTATTGTGTTTCTTTATTTATTAAAGTTTAAACTGTGTTTTTATGTTCTCTTTTCAGGAATTCAGATATATTTGTCTTAGTTGTGTTATGTTATGTCTCTGAGCACACTACAGAACTATTCCAAACAGCTAGCTAGTGCAGCTAGTGTGGCAATATGGTATTGAACGGAACTAAATTAATGACAGACGACACGGTGGCACAGTGGGTACAAATGTCACAAGCACAGCAAGAAGGGCCTGGGATCCTGTCCAGGGTGTTTCCTACTCAATGAGTGCACCACCTGGGATCCAGGAGGATAAGCAGTGTAGATGATGAATGAATAAATGAACTTATGACTTTCCATATTAGAATACATGTTGTGTATACACTAGAGGGGAACCCTTAGGGCATTCAGAAAATGGCAAATAATTTCTGTAACACTAAAAAACATGTCTGTATTTGGTATTTAAAGGCACATTAAGCAATGTTAATCCAGTACACTTTTTGTCAAATTCAGCGAATATCTCCTCATTGTCCACTGGCTGTCTGTACCATGTGAGTGCTGGAAAAAAGTTGGCGTTCATACACAGCCCTGGATCTCTAAATGGGAAACAAAGTGGCTCAGGCCCAGTCCCACAGCACTCTTCTAGCCAATCAGTAACAGAAGGGGAGTTCTCAGAGGGAAGGGGAGCGGCTATGCATGAACTCCAAGGAGAATGGGCCAAAGAGTAGAAGATCTGTGGAACAAAAACAGAAGTTCCACAAAAGAAGATGCTGAGGCAACTGAATGTAGACTAACTGCTGCACTATTTAAGGTGGAATGGGAAAATTCGAACAAGAAGCTCGCTTCAGATTCATCAAGAGATGAAAGCCATGAAAAGGGATGGAGCTCTGTTTCTGTTTTCTTTTGGTTTTCTTTGGACAGTGATGTTATAAAAAGCTGTGTGTGCAGCTGAATGCAGTCTATGTAGCTTAAAGTAGCTGAAGAGTATCTGCATACTTGTGTGCTGTAATACACTCGTCATCAAAAGAATAGTTGCACAAATAGTTGCTCCCAGAAGAATTCAACCAACAGAAATGAAACTTGGTGGGTAGGTTTGACATTGTGAGACATGCAAATGATTCAAGCTTCACTCTTGGCCGTGTATGTGATGTAAGCAAGGATGGGCCTTATTGCTGTACCTGACTGACCCAACAGCCATGATTGCAGACTGTCAGCGAGCAGTGATGCCCTCCATGAGTCATCCTGTTAGTGGCAGCACAATTGGTAGACGGCGGCACACAGCAGGACATGTACATGTACACGCAGATTGTTACAGTGACTGCCCTTAACACCACGTCAACAATGTCAAAGACTGCAATGGTATGGTGTCACGAGTCACATGTCCAGAAGGCCTGATGTCACTCCACTTCCACCCCTACCAGAAAATCTCCAGGAACTATGTAAGAGTATTCAAGCTGCATGGGATGGATTATCACAGGACACTAGAACTAAGAACCTCTACAACTCCATGTTGAGTAGTTAGTAAACATAACGGCCCAATCCCATACTAAAAGACATTACTTCTGTATGTGTAGCTCAATAAATATTGCCCATATCAGTCTAAATTTATCATCATTTATTGTTCCTAATTACCTTTATCTTCCTTCCCAATAGCATTGCAGTCCAACACTTCCTTCTGGGCACAGCTATTCTTTGATAATGAATTTCTATATATATAATTGTTTGAGTGGTTATAACTATGTATACAATAAGAACACTGACGCTGACATGGCAGTGGTGTGTTAATGTGTGTTGTGCTGGTACAAGTGGATCAGATACAGCTGCTGTTTTATTTTCCTTTACATCAATGTAAACATCTAATGACAAATGGCCCACAATTACTTGGAGCAAATTGTCTTTACATTAAAGTAGATGAAATGTAGGCTTCTATATGTTCTGGCATAATGTTACTGATTCTGAGATGCGAGGTTTTGTCACTGCAATAATGATATGCAGTCTTAAACTGCAGTACATCACAGTAAAGCTGCAGTAATGCGCATACTCTAATGGGTGAAATGACAAGGCTTTTGTCTCTGTCACTGTTCCTGATGCAGCTTTTGTGCATGCTGATTTGCAACCGGCATTCACTGCTCTTTATGACACTTCCCAATTCCCCCTCCCTCTCTTGCCAATTAGCTGTGTGACCATAGTGGATGTTGTTTGGTGTATTTGGCTATGTGCAGAATGAAATAGCTGCAGGGTGGGGTTCGGCTCTTAGCTACGTGAATGATTATCTGATCATTTCTTATAGAGTGGTAATGAAACACAGCTATAGCACAGGCAGTCCTGTTAACAACAACAACAATCCTATTTAAAAAACACACACAACACCACCACACCTGAGAGCCTGTCCGTGATAAATCAGACCAGCGCTGTGTAATTTGGAGGAGAGAGAGGAGGAAGGTGTTAAGAGGGAAAATCAGATGCTACACAGAACAGATGGATCCTTCGTTCAAGCTCTTGAGCCCCTGATTAAGTGATTCTTTTGTGAGACACATCTTTTTTGTCCAATCTTTGTGAAAACTTGAATACGCTAAACGTGTAATGCTCCCCTTCTCTCTCTCTCTCTCTCTCTCTCTCCCTCCCTTGTTGCTTTTTTTTTAAATCGCTAACTCCATTTCTCACCCAGGCCTTGAACAATATTCCCCTATCCTCTCTCTCGTCTCTCTTTGGAAGGACAGGCTAACACTACTCAGCCTTGGTGATAACAGAGCACCAGACACAGTCCAATAGCTTTTAACTTAATTCTGTTTGCATATGAGATCAATTAGCTTTTCAACAGAGTCGTTCCTCTGATTATTTGGCCCTGTTTTCAATTATACCGTGATGCTGCGGGCTGAGAACAACCACAACGAACTCGCCCTGACTGAAGATGACTTAGCACTTCCTATACTGAAGGTTATTGTGGTGGGTGGTGTCACGCATTGGTGAGTGTGCGCTCCTGAAATTTCAGTGCAGCTGCCCTACCGGGGCCATCTCATGCGCCTAAAATGGACGTTTTTGGAGTGCCAGCACACCAGCTTTATACACTCGCATATCTCACAAAGGCCACATACAGAGTTTCATGAATATTTTTTAATAGTCTCACAATTCACAGCCTGGTCTCTCGCTCACTCTGGCTCTCACTCACTCCACTACAGAGCACACCATGTTCCAGCTCGAGGAATTCAACACATCATGCAAATCAATCACTATGTGCCCAACACACCCCACACAATAAGGGCAGCTACAGACCTTTCATGGCCTCATGTGCATATCATCTTTCTGCTTTAGGCCAAACTGCCTCTACTGAAGCAAGATCGTTGTGAAAGCATTCTTTCTTCTTCTTTCTCTATTTTTAATAGTCATGCCCCTCTGGTATCCAACTTACAAAGAGATAAGCTAAGCTTGTAGATTTTACATGGGCTTTTTGCATATGTGTGGAGTTAATCAACTTTATTGCTTATTTTACTGGAGATCATAACTTATATGGATATTTGCGTGAGGTGGGTGTATATGTACATATTCAACAAACCATGGCAAAGGTCAATAACTGAAAGTTTACTCATGGCCATGGTGGGTTTGGCAAGAACAAGAAAAGGAAGAGGACTCGTGAGATGAGGGATGAATAAATAAGCTGGTTGATTGGGGCTTCACTGCCAGTGCTTGGCTGCTAGCCTCACCATGGCCTCACCATGGCTCTCCAGCAACCCTTTGGGTAGTCAAGGGTTGGGGAAACTGAAGTGGAGGGGGCTGTTTTTTTTCTCTCAAAACTTCAGAGGGTTAACGGCACTGTAGCTCCTCTGTCATTAGTCATTTTTAAAATGTAGCCGTAAATCAAGGCAGTGTTTACCCAAGAAGGCCTAATCATCAATTAAAAGGCCCATTATGTTAACGTGTGCATAAGACATTGTCTACCCGCTGTTCTTTGGCTCTACTGATGAGGCCCTCTGTAAGCTCTTTCGCCACTACACACCTTCCTCCATATTCATACTGAGGACTCTGCTCTCGGGGGTCCGCTGAAATTGGAGATATAAGCCCCATGCCCTCATACTCGTGTGTTTATCTTGTGTCTGGCTGTAGATAACTTTCCTTTGTAGATGTGTGTTCCTGTGCATGCATAGTGGTTGGTGTTTGGACCACCAAGAAGGACGATAAAGGTTTAGCTTGAAAGTCGCTGGGCTATTGCTGGTCCTCTGTGTGGTATATACAATACAATGAGAGTTCCACCTTTCCTCACCACAAAACTCTTAATGGCTGCCACGATGCTTCTGAAAAGGCAAATGCAGATAGACTATCAGATCAGCCAGCCCACATCACAGGGTCTCTTTATGCAGGTGTAATGGTCCAGCACTTTTCTTACCACCACTTTGAACAAGCACAAAACTGTTTACTTCAGTATGAGCATCTATAGCAGTCCAGACAGCAACAACCCAGGACACAAGGCCTCAGTGTGAGAGTAACAAGCAGCGGCGGTGGACAGTTGGTGTTGTAATTACATCACGAACGGGTCGTTAGAGGAAGGTCAACTCGCTCTGACACCGCACCTGCTGATGATGGCTCGGAACGATTAGCGCTAGCACTAGTTTGGACACACCTTGATCAAACTCATTATGACTCACAGCGCGCCATCGAGGGGATGAAGAAAAAGTGAAGAGAATAAAAAAAAAAGCCTACTTCATTAAGAGCGAAATCAAAATGCTGAAACAAATAATGGCTTGGGCAATCAGTTTAAGGCAGGCTTCAAAAGGAGCACCCTGTGTGAGTGGAGCCTTTCTCCCCACAAGCTCCCCCCGTGATGTTTCTTAATTAACGAATGGCCACTTCAGAAGACACCCCACGCCATTAATGCCACATCACAAGCCCTGACCACATCGTGGCTGCTCATTACCAACACTGAGTGACAAGATGCGGGCAGAGGCCTGTATGCAAAGACGTCCACCAGGGAACCCACATCTGTGTCTCCAGCAATGTTACCTCATTTGTTTGAATTTGTGATTCAACTGCCGAGAGATAACAGCCTTGGATTCTAGATGAAAGGCTGCAAACGAGTTCATATATTAGGGAACTACGCTTTTCAACAACAGCATTTAAAGTGATGTGCTCTTCTCTGACGATGAGCATCACTGTCAAAATCTGGACCACTGACACAGTGAGGACCACTGTCTGTTAAGGACAGTTTTAGCAATATTGACTACAGAAGATGGAATAATGGAATGATTCCAGGAAAGTGCAAAATTGCTTTAGGTTCCTCAGTTTAATTAGAGGATGAATTCATACTCCAAACAATAGGAGGCAACAGTGTCACCAGAAAGTTGTCATGTCAATCCGCATCATAAGAACACATATTCCCTCCTCCGCAGTGTAAGCATTAACACGCTGTTTACTTACCAGTCTGGAAGAACGTCTACAAACCTTATCCCTTCACTCGCTTCTTCCTTTTGTTTGCTGCCGAATGTGGATAGCTGGTTAGTATGCTAACTTCAGTAGATATCCCTGTAAACCCTACGTAAACGTCTTTAACATACCACCAAAACAGTTATTTCTCCACATTTTGTTGATCATTTTAGTTCACTTTGGCATATTATGAACTAGAAACCATATATATTGCTCTGTGTAAGAGATTACCATCAAAGCAATCAGTAACTAGTGATGTTATATACATGCCATTATGCCGTGTGCAGGCCTAGATAAGCCTGGAGAAGGGCTACTATCTAGCATAAGTTACACTGGTTGTTTGGCACATAAATCAAAAAATAATATTCATAAAGTGACAGTTAAATTGTAGTTCCTCGTTATCCAACTGCACAGCAGCAGTCTCTCATGTAACCCCCACTAGAGCAAAGGACTGATTGCTTAAACAAATTATAAACTCACAATTTAAATAATGATCTGCTTATTTATGCTTTGTTCCACAGAGTGAGCATCCTTTGCCCATTTTTCATGCAAATGGTACCACAAAATATGCTTAACTACAGGAATGTGTAGTCGTAGTGTTCTCTGGAGGTCACGGATATATTAAACCATTATAGCCCCTTTAACCTGGGTATAGCTCATTGTTAGGGGGAGCATCTCCACTCAGATGTGCCAGTAAGCTGCAGGAGATTGTGATAGTGGCCTCTGAATGGTAATGTTTCTAAATGGTTATTATTTTTCCATTGTGTAATGTCATCACAGTGTTCATCTAATGTTCTGTCATTAACTGCCCAAAGTGTGTCTGAATCCATGCTGGGAATGGTTGCCATCACTTTGTGATTCAAATTTAGGCTTGTCCCAAAAACCAGTGGAAGATACAGAGTGAGGACAGAAGGAAAGGTATGTACTCAGCCATACACCGATGCGCATTGCTTGGCTTTCTAAAGCCACACACTGCTTTTTAGACCGCCCGCATTATCATTTATTACTTAAAGCCGATGTACCGTAGGCATTTATGTAGCGTGTAAAGTCAGAGCATGGTTTGGATTGATGAGGCTCATTCAGGGCTGTACAGTGCAGTAAACAGTGCTGGCTAAAGGGGATGATGACAGAGCAGCAGCAAACTGGTTTAGTGTATCTGTCAGACACTCCTGCCTCAGGCCCCCTGACACACCTGTGTTATGGTTTAGCGTAAAGCCTGTTTTCTCAGATCGTGTGTGTGTGTATGTGTGTGTGTGTGTGTGATTTGCTTAGGGGGGTTGGTAGGCTGGTTGAGCAGGAACTGCTGAAGTAGCAGGTGGGAGCTTTCAGTGACAAAACAAACTCATGGCATGCATTTCTCCTCTCAGCAGTCCACTCCATCTCTTCCTCTCTCTCTTTCTCTCTCCTCCTTTTCACTGTCTCTCG
This sequence comes from Semaprochilodus insignis, assembly GCA_034552555.1. NCBI lineage: Eukaryota > Metazoa > Chordata > Actinopteri > Characiformes > Prochilodontidae > Semaprochilodus > Semaprochilodus insignis. Next base: position 11,627,023 of record CM067491.1, read on the forward strand.
CTCTCTAAACCTCCACTCCTTCCTTCTCTATTCTTATCATCTGTTCTCCACTCTCTGTCTTCATTTTAACTCTCTCATAACCTTTATATATCCATCACCCTCTTCTTTCTTTTCCTCTCTCTCTTTATCTCATTTTTGCTCTTTCTTCACTCCTTTCCGCCACCTTTTGCTCTGTAAACCTCCACTCCCTCCTTTTCTAGTCTTTATCACCTCTTTCTCATTTTCTGTTCCTTTTTTGCCTTTTCATGGCATTCCTGTATCCGTCTCCTTCTCATCTCACTCTCTAAACCACCATCTTCTTTTCTTGTCTTTATCCCTTTTCTTTTTGACTCTCCTCTCCCCCATAGCCTCTCCATATCTGCTCTTCTTCTTCTTCCATCCCTCTGTCTCACACCTAATCTGTGGCTCTATCTCTCTGAGTCCCTCTCTTTCTGTTTGTCTCTGTATCTCTCGCCCACCCCCCATCCCGAAAGCGCTTATTGTAGTGCCTGAGGAGGACACAGACAAAGAGTGTTTACGCTTCCACTGCACCGGCTCTCCGACTGTGCCTCCCTGAGGCCAACTCCTCCACTATCATCACCCCCCCAACCTCTCTCCATTCTCTCCGTTTTTTTTTCCAACACTCCTCCCCGCCACTCTCTCTCTGGGGCTCTGTCTCACTCCTTCCCCTCTTTCTCTCTTTCTCTTGTTCGCCTTTTCCCCCTTGCTGGATTTTCTCCCCTCCCTCCTATGGTTCTGTTGTTCTTGCTATCTCGCCCCCTCCATATCTATCTCTCTTTCTTCTCATTCCTTCCCCCATGTCACGAACACCTCGACTCCCTCAGCTCCCCACTTTGTCACCTCAGCACACACACACACACACACACACACACACACACACACATGCACAATGCACACACACACACACACACACACACACACACACACAAGTTTGTTTTTATTCAGTGTCAGGATGTCTTATTAGTATTGTGTTTATACAGTACAATCTTTATCTTGCAGTAAATATTCAATTGGTTAAGAAAATAAACATCAGAATAAAAACAAATAAACAAACATTATATAGCAACTTTACGTTTGTCAGCGTGTTAACCATTTCCAAACTCTCCTTAAAGAGGTCCAGTATTTACAGATACTGTCTAATACCTGCTTCAACTAATCGGTCATTAAATTAAATCAGGTCAGCTGATGATGGACTCTAACACATAAAACACATGCACTGGCTGGAGCTGGCTGGAGAGGTCAGGAGCCAAACCTGTGTGTTCTAACTAAATTCTCCTAAAATTTTAATAACTTTGTAAAAAATTAAAGCAAAACATTGCTTGCTACCTTTTGCCATTTATTTGTATATATTTGTATTTGTTTCTAATTTTGTACAGTGTTTATACTGGGAAAAGTCCATTTGTGTGTCTGGTTTTGCACACTAATATACAGTCATATGCAAGGTTTGCTCAAAATTTTGTGGATTTTCTGGAAGTTCTATATCGTTTAATGGACAATAATGTTTATTTGTAAATGATAATGTTTACAAATGACACCACCGTCAAGGTGGTAAATAATGTTTATATTTTCTGAATTTAATACATTGAATTTAACATAAAATATAATCTGTGCAAATATTATGGGATATAAAAGGGTTTTTTTTTCTACATTTTTCTTCCAACATATACTCAGCAAATAAAGGGAAATTTTGCACTATTTTCCTGGGTAAGATGTCTTAGAAAATCAACAAAACATGTCATTTAAATTTTGCATATGCCAAATGTGTGATTATAAAAGATATCAGCGTAACATTTTGAGTAAGTAGAGGAATCTTAGTCTTAAAAATTATTAAAGACTCCACTAACTCACATAAAGTGGATCGAATGGAAGCGATAAAAAAATCTGACCTTTTTGAACAAATGCCTTAACATAGGCAGAGTCACAAATGTGCTTAAATTTGCATAGTGACCTAAAAACAGTAAAGAATCTAGAATATTTCTTCTTCAGTTTACTTGTATTTTCTTTTCTTTGGTTAAAAATGAAACTTTCTGTTTATCCCCAGATTTTCAATGTGCTCTTCAATGTGGACTTTTGGACCTCACTGTGCATATAGGTTACTAACATATAACACACCCCACATGTATTACATATACATATATACTGTCAAGCAAAGCCATGTCTGAATCTCCATGCATATCCATGCCTCCATGTTCTATACATTTTGTGAACATTTGATGAATGGACCAGCAGAAATGGAATTAAATATTATAAAATTAAATAAAGAGTTTTGTTCCAGCATATTATATATATATATATAGTGCAGCTGTGCAAACAAATAAAAATATGTCCTGGAGAGGGCAACACCATTAACCTTAATTGCATGTTAATGTAAAAAGAAGTTATTTTATGCTATTGAAAACATTTATTCTGAATTTCTACATAAAGTCAAATATTTATATATCTTTGCTGTCAACATGTTTCTCAATTATTTACATTTTTCTACATCATTCATGATGAGCGCAGCAGCTGTTCAATGCTCCAAAATGATAAAAAAATTATACCATAAAAGAAAAAGTTTTACCCTCTGCTGTAAAGTATTTTAAAAACAGTTCTTTTGTTTGGACAATGGGCCTAACATACTAGGTGTTCCCTGCTTTTCTCCAGTGTTTCTACAAAATCAGGGATTGTTGTGCTGAAAATAATATGAAAACAAACACACACACACACACACACACACACACAATACCCAGCAGGCAGGGCAAGCCATATAAGTTCCATTAATGACATTGCTTCAATCTATCTTTATATACAGCAGCACTATGCCTCTCAGTCATCCAAGCACAACCATTGCTAGATGGCCAGCTGTCCAACCCCCCGTGGATGGCATACCGTATCAATCAATGCTACACAGAGGAAAAAAGCTAAATGAAATATTCTCAACACACTTTGGGTTTGTATGCTTTGTGTATCATTAATCCCACATCTACAGATTTACAAATGAAGTGAAATCCTGGTTTATAAGATGTGAACATGATAACATTACACGGACACTGCTTTACACCTCTAAGCTTTGTTGGTGACTTCATGTGTGCTGATATTGCAGGCTTTACTGAGCTCCCATAGAAGGTCAGCTAGCTGATGGCTGTGAGGTGAATCACATAAGGGTGTCTTCAGTGTACTGTTTGGCTGTGCGCCCATCTGAGTTTGCGCCTGCACGTCCGTACGCCTGTCTCCAAGCAGAAGTGATATTTTAAAAGCAGGGCCGCACAAATGCTGAGTTAGTGAAGGAACTATTTGATTTAGATGTGTTTAAGGGCTTGGCAGAGCGGCGTGCTGCGCTGGGCTTGGCCGCTTCGGCGATGGCGCGAGGGATCAGCAGCTGGCGGGGGGGTCTCATTTACACCCCCTCGGGAGCACTTGATTGACAGCTTAACATACTCCCATTATAAAAGCGCTGTGACATGTTCCACATGCTTTCGAAAGGCAGAGAGGTTGGTGATGCAAAAGGGGAACTGTACCTCAGGGATAACGAAAGGAGTATAGTAGAGAGACAGGTGTAGAAAATGCCCTTTAGGTGGGACCCCCATCTGCAGCTCCAAGGCCACTTTGGAAAAGTATGGAACTGTCGGTCAGTCAAAGCCTGAAAAACATTAGGTAGATTTTATAGGATTTTCTTACTCAGAAGACCATTTTCTGCACAGTTATGTTCTATTTTTTGTGGGTGAATAAATTGCAAAATAAAACACTGTTGGTCCATCAAACCTACTTTTAGACTTGTGCAATGTTTCGGCTTTTATCTGAAGCACTGCATTAGTGTTTCGAAAGTTAGTAGAAAGCAGCAGCTCTTTGGTATAGACTTTGGTTTTGCAACTCCCCAGGGAGAAGTGGGCTGTTCAGTGTTTTTAGTGCAAAAAAAAAAAAGATCCCCAGTGCCCGAATCACTCCCCTGTCAGTTTCAGCAACATGCCTGTTAACGTGTGGAATGGGAAGTTGCAGTTCATCCGGCACAAGAATAGATTTGTCTGAGGAGATTATACTGTGATCAATTGCCTAATACTGTTGTGCAAACCTGTCAGTGAACTCCATTGTGGTGAGCTCGAATTCGAACCGTAAGCAGAGGGATGACTAGATCCAACAGCAGAGCTCAACCTGCATGAAGGAAGTGATTCATGGACAGTTGGTGCTAAGATATTTGCGTGCGAGATATGATACACCAGTTTACCATTGATGACAGCCTCTCCCTCTCTTCTAATAATTCAGTCCCGCTGACAAATGAGAGCCTTATGTGGATTACAATGATTACAGAGAATGAAAGCTTTTTGGGAGGATAGATTTACTGTATTCACTTTATATCATGCAGTTAGTCCAGGCCTGGTCATGATATGCTACTGTGTAATCAAATGATATATAACGTCAGATCAATAGTGTTTTAGGTTGTGCAGTCAGCAGCTTCCTGAATACTGTACAGTATCACAATAATATACTGCTGTACTGTGAGAAACATCACAGTTTTATTACTGATAGCTGTTACAACTTTGGAGACAAAGATGGCACAAAAACTTGTCTTTAAGTATAACAGTGGCTGTCACTAGAATACAGGTGAGAGAAGCAAATGGTTCACATAAGTCCTATTCAGCTTCTTGTTCAAATTTTCTCATTCCACCTTAAATGGCGCAACATTTTCATTTATGTTGGTGCCTCAGGTCAGAATGTAACTGCTGCACCACTTAACCTGGAACTGGAAAATTCTTCTTTTGCAACTGCCTGTAATCCCTAGATTCATGCCCAGTCTGACCATTTTCCTTAAAACCCAGTCTTGTTTCAGAATGTTTTGCCATTCAGTCTGACTGAAGTGCCGTATTCCGAATAGAAAGTGACATCAATGCATACCTTTGCATACATTTTGCTTAATGAGTCATTCTTATGAAACATCTCCATGTACTCTATATTGAGAATAACCCATATATGTGCCTATTCAGCCTAAAGCAGGTAAGCCCATCCCTTGAAATTGTAATGAGCGCTTCAGCCTGAACTGCTCTTTAAACAAGGCACAACATAAGGCAGCCAGTCAGAACAGAGATCACATGTCAGTCTTGAGTCACAGAACACACTAACAAAAATGGCCGGTTTCATTCTAAGGAAAAATGGACATGTGAAGAGAAACGTAGACAGCTCATAGTAGATAAAGAACAAAATAAATACAGGAAACATGTAGGCCCTTTACGTTGTTCTTAAATCAGGAGACACTGGTGCTCAGAGGAAGTTGCTCCTAACTGCAGTATAATCCGTGAGTAATAGTGTGATGATAGTAGGAATCTTACAGAAAGTTGGACAGATCAGTCTGAGCCCATGGAAATGAAATCCCCACCATAGTCATCAGACACTCTCTGATTGTGCTTCCTCCAGGAGGTCCAGGACGGCCAGACCCCTGCGAGGGCTTCCTCTGTCATCAGTGTTTGCTGGTGGGTTACCATGGAAACTGCTCACAGTGATGGCCACTGCTGTGTGGGACTTTAATGAAAGATGTGGTGGGGGTGGGGAAGAGTGCTGGAATGGTTTTTTTCCCATGCATTAGAATGCCACCATCATAACAACAGTATGCAGAGACTCACTCCCCAGCAGTGGTGGCGTGAATGTGTGTGTGGACAGATTTGATCATTTAAAGCAGGATCTTTTGTTGAGTACACCATCAAATGGAATGATTGATGGGACTAGGAGTGATTCACTGGGATGAAATGCTGGAGAGCCATAACTCACAAAACATGCACATACATGTAAATCAAAGCCCAGTGATGAGAGATGAAGTCTCCATGTCTGACATACACCAGGTAATAATGTGAGAAAAATTAAATATAAACCCCTAATAAATATTATCATTTGGTTTGTGAATAAAAAATATACAAGGCATATATAAATGAGCAGTAGTGTTATAGATTCACATTTTCATACATCTTCTCAAGGAAATGCAGTATTATTTGCAATTATTATTCAATAACTAGTTCGGTTCAGTAGGTTAAGAAGTGTTAATTGGTGTCGTTAAACCTGTTGCATTAATTCTGGCATTATATTATATTATATTTGTTATATTATATTTGTTATTATATTATAACAGTTATTATCCAGATAAGCAGCCTTAAATGTTTCTTGCTCAGGTATATGAGACAGTACTGTATATTAAGGTAGCAAATACTCATTATCACAATGCATGTTGACAGTGACACACATTTTCTTTCTCGCTCCTTGTTTCACACTCATACTCACATTCTCTTCCTCTCTCACTAGAACTGTCACAGTTATTACATTACACTATTATTTTTCTGGGCTTATTTCACTACAAACAAAATGTATTGGGTGTGTTTTCATTCTTTGGCTTGGTCAAATGCATATAAATGAAAAAGAGTAGCCGTCTACTGACACACATCATAAGTCTTACGGAAACACCAAGATCTGACTATTGCCCTACAAAGCGGTATTACAGGACAGAATGGTCCAGGGCTAGCTGGTTAGCATGCTAACTATAGTAAATATCTCTGAAGCATGAAATATAAATGACACTGACATACTGTCAAAGCTGTTGTTTCTTCACAGACTGTTGATCATTTTAGCTAATGATGCAATGTTTAAACTGAAAATATTACATTTCAGTTCAGTACCTTAGTTTTAAAGGTACACTACATTCACTTTCTTGGGGGAAATTTTTATATCCCTTTATTTATGAAAAATACAACCCTGATATGTAAAAAGAGGTTATGAAGTAAATTAAACATAAAAAATAGCTACAATGGAATACCTGAATACTGTGCAGTTGTCCTTCCTAAATAAAGGTACTGGGTGCCCCCCAGGGATAGTGTTGGTACCCTGTAGGGTAATTTTCTGAGAGCATATGAGGTATCGATAGCTAGAACTGAAGACAGCTAATCAGCCAGTGTGACTGCTTTAGGTTTATACTATAATAGCTGGCAGGCAACAAACAAAAAAGACAAACTGTTTATTGCAAATATTTGTATGACAATTAATTGTCAGCTAAAATGTAATGATCACCACACACACATACATTCAGACATTCCCTTATTCTCTCTCTCTCTCTTTCTCTCTCTCTCTCTCTCTCTCTCACACACACACACACAAACACACACGCACAGATGCACAAACACACACTGTCATCTGTCATCGTAGTTTTGATTGATTACCTGCCCAGGGTGTGTGTCTGCCAGCAGCAGAGAAAGAGAATGGAGCAGAATGGCTGGGGGCTCCTGTCTCTTTCCTGACTCAGCAAGTCAAGACACACACACACACACACACACACACAGAGCCAGTCCCCCTTGGGTTGGGAGCGTAGTGGATAGGAGAACTGAAGGGTGTCTAGACGCTACTGACGCTGCCACCACTCTTCTCACTGACTCGCTGGCAGCTCCGCTGTCGAGGGCTGATGCTGTTTTAGCACACTGTCTCTTGTTGTTGCATGCCGATGTTTCTTTGGGTGGAAATGTTGTACATGCATGCGTGGTCAGGGATTAGTACAGGACTGCATACTGTATATACTGCTTAAAACGTGTCTGCTGAGAAGAATCAGATAAGTACTGTATGATGGGGATGGAGGGAGTGATTGTGACACATTCTGATGATAAAAGCCTCTTTGATGTTATGCAGCAACCCCTTCCTTAATTTACCTCTCTGTCCAATCTTCACTTTAAGAGAGCGAAGCGCACGCATATGCGCACACATACAGGCTCAGGCATACACAGACACCTTCAGCTGGCATTCTGCCTAGACAACATGTCCAGACTGGTCTCCCCATTGACTGGCCTTCAATTCTGGCCACACCTTTGCTAGTGGAGAATGATGTGAAGGATGTGATGGCAGAACCTAGAATTTAGAGGAGAGGAAGGAAAGAAGAGGAAATTATAAAAGGGGGAGGAAAAAGAGAAGAGAAGAGAAGAGAAGAGAAGAGAAGAGAAGAGAAGACTATGCCATGCCTATGATGATAGAGAATAGAATTTAGAAGAGAGGAGTGGAGAGGAAAGGACATAAACAGGGAAGGGGAGGGGAGGAGATGAGAAGAGGGGAGGTAAAGAGGAAGGAAAGGAAAAAGGGAACAGGAAAGGGAAAGGAAGCAGGGAAGGGAGGGAAGGGAAAGGAATCAGGAAAATAGAAAAGGAAAGGAAAGGAAAGGAAAGGAAAGGAAAGGAAAGGAAAGGAAAGGAAAGGAAAGGAAAACTGAGCATCACAGCATATAAATTATAGTATTCTAAGTCAACTCTTTCTCTAAACTATCCCCACACTTCCTTATTGCTGCCCAAGCCAGATGTTCTGCATATCTGTCCTCTGCTTTATTTTTCTCTTTCTCTTTTTGTTCAAGATTGGCACTAGCCATCTGTTTTTGAGGGGAGTGGCTTCCTGAGGAACATAGAGTGGAAAATGAGCGGGAGATAAAACAGTGCAAGCAGAGTTACACACATACATGTAGATTAGTTGTGGCGTAAACAGTGGCATACAGAAAACACAGCGAACACATCCCAGATGCGGTAGACTTGCGAGTAGCATTGGTGTGTGGAGGCGGTGAATAAACCAGCATATCACTGACTGGAAACTGCTCTCCACTACCATGCTCTATTGCAAAAGAACAATCACTCGTCAGCCTATGATGAGTGTTTACGGCCAGAAGCAGCAGCACACACAGATGTCCAAAACCTTTCATCTGCCTGCCTTTGCAATGCAAAGTTTTTACAGTAATCCAATATATTATGTATTGTTCTGAGCACTCTCTCATTGCTCTTTTATTATGTGTTCCCGTAGCCACACGTAAAAAACAGATTTAACCAAATATAATAGCATGGCATTAAAAACAGCACACTTCAAAGCTTTGTGACTACAAGCTTCCTACTCAATTTGTACTGTATACTAGAAGTATGAGTCAGTTGTGTAGAAGGTTTTAGCTTTGGCGGTGAAGGGTAGGCAGGGACGCGGATACCTCACTTTGATGAGGGAGATGCCTGGGAAAGCCGCTCTGGGCCAATTTGTCTGCGGTTGCAAGACACACTGAGGAAAGCAGAGCCTGCGCCCTCCCAGTGCGTCAGCCTGGCATCTAGAGGGTGGTGGTGGGGGGTGGTTTAGGCAGAAGTTGCCAGTCTCAACCAACATGTGCGAGTGGTTACACAGATCAACCACCACCAGATGAGCTCAGCACAGGCAACTCTAATGTCAGACACACACGTATGCCGTGCCCACATACGGACATCCTGGCAACAAACAAGTTTAACCAATTTTTGTGCACTCTCTCTCCCCTTCATGCACCCAAATCGTCTTTCTCTCAATTCATTTGAAAGGATGTTCTCAGCACAAAGGAAGAGGACCAAAGTGCATGCCGAAGCCCTAATTCAAACACACATGCACACGTTCTGTGCAAATTAATTCAAATGTACTACTGCAATTAGCCTAAAGAGCTTTTCCCCCTTCACATCCATTTATACTAAGTAGAATAAAACTAGTCCATAGAAGGAAATGCATTAGAAAGCAACATCTGTTGCAAACTGTTTGGCTATGAGCAAAGAATGCCAAATATTCAGAGAGGTGCCAGCATTTTAATGTCTTATGTACTTCTTGGTGGAGTCACTTTCTATTTTATAGTTTACAGTAAATATATTATATTTTTTGTGGTTTGGCTGGGAGAGCATTGGGAGGGGGGGTTGTTAGGGGTTCAGAGTTGTGCTAACGGAGCTGCAAACCTGACCATCCCCTGGGTGACGGTGCTAAGTTAGTGTTACATGAGCACAGTGTGTGAGACAGATCAAATATACATCTGTGATAAGTCCACAGGGGCTGCAGCCTCCTCCCATTAAAAACAGCTTCCGTCTGGACTCTCTCAGCTAAACCTGGTGGGAGGAAGCCATCCGTCAGCACACACATGTTGTGCGCACAGTACAGAGGGACATACCAAACATAATGTTAGAATGCCAGTTCTCGACTCTCTCGCTGTCTCTATGTATTGTATGTATTACAGGGTGAAATTTCACACTTCCCAACAGAGCAATGGACACTGTGAGGTGTAAGAAAGGCTGGCCTCCCAACTTACATTGCTGGGCTATTTTAACACAGCAGATGCAAAACACTGTACTTACTGTGCAAAATGGCTCAGAGAGCAGGCTGGGGAAATGGGGAAAGGGGGAGTGAAGGAAGAACGGGGTGAGGAGATGAATGGCGGTCTGGGGAGCCGTAAGTGAGTTCCGAAAGACAGCAGGCGGAGTAATGCTAGTTAGAAATATATCTGTAGTATTCTGAGTTTCATTAGAGGTGGGGCAAAGCACAATGGACAGTGGATACAAACCCAATTCCAGATTAGAGGTGGGGCAATGTTAGAACAGCATGCAAAATGTAAATAGATACAGAATGCAGTGATTTGTAAAGCCACTTTGGCCTTGGACAGTATTGCATTAAAAGTCGTCTGGATGTCACCACATGGGTATGGAATACTTTGACAAACCCTTGTAAATAAACACGGTTCTTCGCAGCAGCCACAAATGCAGTTTAAGACTGCACTATCCACAGTGGAAGCTATATATCAACAGTTTTTGCAGAAATTCTGCAGACGTCTTGGGGCTTTAGCTCATTTGAAATAGGCAGTGAACAGTGGAAACATGTTTTGTGGTTTTTCAGACTGTTTATGGAAGTAATGGATGTTCTGTTTCTTGGTCAAAGATGTAAAGGACCATCCAGATTGTTACCAGCACAAAGTGCAAAAGCAGTTAAATTTAAATTTGAAATTATCGCTGGAAGATATATACATATTATGGAGCAATATTATGTTGCCTTTTGTATGCCATCATTTTCAGCCACGTTAGCTTATTGCTGCTTATTTTGATGTGTTACAATAGCATGTATTAGAGACTACAGGTGCTGGACTAGCCTGTCTGTCTGTCTGTTGAAAGTGTGGTGATTTATAAATGGGGTTCTTCTTTGCTTCTGCTGACTGTAAGAGAAACTGAGGTAGCCCGAGGTAGGACCACACTGCCACTGATTGAGTGTAGGCCACATACATTTTAAACTTGGAAGAACATGTAGGGTGATGACCAAGTGCTGTTTCAGATCATCTGTGCATGCAACCTTCTTGACTTGTTTACTTGACTTAATTAATCACCATTAGAAAAGAGGTCTTTTGTGAAATCCACTTGATACCTTGATACTTGAGACAGTGGCTTAAAGTGTGAAGAATATGTAGAATTTAGCTCTGAGAATGCCTCTCTGGTGAGTTAGATGGAGTGAAGGCATGGAATATTTTTGAGGGAGAGACTGACTAAACTTCCTGCCCTGAGGTATAACCCACAAATATTTAGTTTGTGAAAAACAAGATTGAAACATTAACTGTCTATATGGAGAGATGTTGATACAGCAGACTCTGAAACTGTGGTACCACTGAGATTGAGGACTACACCATTGCACTCATCATCTACATGGAGTTATGTAATAACTGAGGTTTGGGGGAGAAATATGCCTGAGAGCCCTCCTTCTTCTAGTCGAATGCCTTGTAAATTCATGTCATCGTCTTCCATTCCCATGATGAAGTTTTTCCAATCCCAAACTTCATCGTCCTTCTACTGCCTGTATCTTAGTTCTCTATCAGTCAGAACATGGTGAGTTTGCATTTCACTGGATCCTGATGTAACCGGTTAAGCCACATGTAGAACCGATAAAGCTGTGGCAAGTCCAAGGGGATGACTGCTGTGTCCAACTCAACAGCCTGGCTTTCTATGAGGCACATACAACATTCACAGCAGGATCTATTTCTTTGATCACACTCTGAGAGGGGAACAAAGCCTCTTGAAGAGGGCCATGGCCTTCACTGGATCTGCGACGACTGTCAGGCCTATACGCACTGACAGCTGGCAGAAAACTGCAAAACGTTTATCTGGGCATAGTACGTGCACACCTCTGGATGTTCCTGCATGTCCTAGTCAACTGGAAATGCGCAAGCTACACATTGTGGAAACTTAAGGCTGCACATGTCAAAAGGATGCCACAAAGAATGCTGCAATGCTTTCTTGGTCTTAACAAAGGAGAGGTCCTCATTTGGAGTAGTCATGCCAATCTAATTACTCTGCAGGTTCCAGTGACTGATTTTGCCATGGTTTCTGGTACTCTTGCTTACATGCCTGGTTATGTATGTGAAAAGCAGCCTCAGTATGCATTAGTTAGCTCCCTCACATTGTCCCTGAGACAGAAAAAGCAAACTCAGGAACCTCAGGGAGTTGGCAAAAAATATGCTAAGCTCAGAGGCCATGACTAAAGAGGCTAGGGCCAGTTTAATAATGCCCAGCTTGGGAATATGAGGATGAATTGGAGGTAGTGTCCTGAGAGTGCACTGAGCCATGCGACACACCTTATGGCAAAGGCAAGTAACCTTTATAGGGCTCCACTTTGTAAGAATGTCTAAAAAATAGGTCCTTTGTGGTCAAATAGAAGGCATAGTTGCATACTGCTGAGGTAGTAACTCAGAGGTCTTTTCGACAGGTATGGAAGGAAGGGTTAGAGTGCAGGTGTAGCGGCATAAAATGAGACTTCATGTGATCATTGCCTAATAATAAAACAACCACCTTTGTATGGTGAGCCTTTGTATGGTGCTGGGGTCTACAGGGGAATGAAACTTATGGCTGAAACCAAGGCCAAGACCCAACCTGAGCAGCTCTGACTGATACTGTTAATTTGAAACTCACTAAGAGAGATGTATTATTGTAGACAGATGTTTTTGTTGCGGGTTGACTGACAAATAATTAGTTCATCAATAAAAAATATCATGCTTAGATAAATTGTACATGTCTGAAATATATACATTGCTTCTATGGCCTTATGAACAGTCCTGGTGTCCACTTTAAGTGAGCTTCCCAAGAAAGGGAAAAGATTCACAGTAACATTTCTACTAATGAGGCACTTTTACCCACTACTCAAATTACAGAGATTTTTCAAATACACCTATGAACTACATGGGAGAGAGAGTGTGCTAAAGAGAAAACATGCATGAGCGTGCAAAATGAAAAATATGAATTTCATGCGGGTCTAATAAGCTATTTCTTTCAGCAGGGGTACATGACAAATGGACCTGAACTTGGGCCTGGCCTGATCTGTACGTGACAAATTGACCTGAACTGAGATTAGGTAGCAGGCTCTCAGAAAAGTTACTGTCTGTACTTGGGCCTAAACTAGCAAGGTTTTCCTGGATCTTAAACACCAACATCACACCACAGTCTATGCACACATTATTGATTAGGTTATAGCCTGTCTCAGATGGTCTGAACTGAGGCATGAGGAGCATTTTCTATGGTTCAAAATAAACAACTATAAAAGCCCACAAATAGGACTGCAAGCCTGAGGAAACTAGCTTTAAGCATGTAGTCTTTCTGTGAGCAGTCTGTGAGAATCTGGTATAGCTACCCAGAGTAGTTGTCAGCCCATGAGCAAGGGTGCTTTTCTATGGATACAAAAGTGGTAAACCTGAGCTAGTGATCTTAGTCAGAGTAATCTGAGCATGTTAACACCGCCAGAACAGAATAGGATCTTGAAACTATGACAGTGCCATTCAAGCTGTCAACCTCTGTCACTGCAAAGAAGAGGCAAGAGGATGTGTTCTCTGTGAGAAGGATATTGGTATTACTGGATACGTCACATGACATCTCTTCAAGACTTATACAGTTTCAACTGTGCGAAGTTGCACAAGCAGTTACCGTACCTCTGGCAGTCAGCAGGAACAAAATAAAACCTCTGTTTTGATGTCAGGTTTCATTTCAGTTTTCCTACTGTGAGATTTCTGAGCGTCCTATCCCCTTTCTCTGTCCACCACCCGCCTGCCTCAAATAGGGGGAAGCATTATAACATACCTGAAGATTTCTCTCTGGCTGTAATAGTAAACTTGTAGGGAAAAGGCTCTTAGTGGTGGGTCCAGGATAGAGGGAATGGGGGTGGGCAGGGTGTCACAGGCCAGGGGTTGAAGTGCAGGGCTATGCTGGGATGGGGTGACTAGATGCTTTAGTGCTATGATGAATCACCTGTGTGCAGATGGAGGAGGCTAGAGCAGAGGCTACAGCCTTCAGACAGGGACTATGATGGATGAAGTAAAGAGAAGTGTTCCCCTCACACACACACTCCATGTCACACACCTCCAATACTCACAGGACACTCTCACTGCTGGCCACACACACACACGCACACACACACACACACACACATGCACACACATGCAGAAAGGAAGAATGCAGGGAAGAATATGCCTACTACATGTAGTGGCTCTTAAGTCCAAAACACATTAACAAAGCAATAAACAAAAACTAAAAACAGCTTTGCTATTTTTGATTTGCTGTTATTAAATTGTTTTTACATTTATTATCATGTTTTTTGGTCTTCATGTTTTTGATTTGCTGTTATTTTACTGATATGCACAAAGGAAACCTTCCCAAGACATTACAGTTTTTTTGCAGTTGCTAAGGCCCAAAAAACAGTACTAGTAGCACAGTTTTGGAAATTACTTACTCGAATAGTCTTTCTATTGACCTGTTAAACTATAAGCTCATTGTCTACCTTACACTCAGACTTTTGGCCAAACACTAAATACAGGTTGCTACATTAAATAAAGCAATACAAACCGAACCCCGTGTTTCTTTTTGGAATACACTGCCATGCAAACACCACACCCATGAACCAATTGCCCAAACCCAGCCCCCACAGGTGAAAACACTTCTGGATAATCTTTACAAATCAGCACCTGAGCCCTATAAAAGAGGTCACAGGTTACACATCTTGGTTCGCACAACAATGGAGGCAAATGCACCAGGACCAGGACCAGGACCAGGACCAGCACCAGCACCAGCACCAGCACCTATCACCAATGAGATCCAGGCCACTCTGGTTGACCATGTTGGAGTTGAGTTTTCGGGAGGTTAGGCAGAGGGTCCAGCCTAATCTAAGCCGTGACACTGTAGCAAACATTATCCAGACAATGTTAGTTTCCACTGGGCTGTTCAGGTCCAAAACTGGTTCACTGATCATCCACAATTCGTTATGCTTTACCTTCCACCATACTCTCCATTCCTGAATCCCATTGAGGAGTTCTTTTCAGCATGGAGGTGGAAGGTATATGATTGGCAGCCCCACCAATGCATCCTGCTTCTCCAGGCAATGGAGGAGGCCTGTGGTGACATTGATGAGGGAGCATGCCAGGGGTGGATGCGTCACTCCAGTACTTCCCTCGCTGTCTGGCCAGAGAGAACATTGCTTGTGATGTAGATGAGGTGAGACCCAGACAGAAGACAAGATGCATCCTAACCCCCCCCCCCCTTTTCTTTCTTTGGAGTTACAGGCCTATTATATTTTTGTGTTTTGTAATGCGTTACAGTATATACTGCATGTGTGTTTCAGTAATGTTCATGCCCAAAAAATAAATATTACGCCTGTAATGGTGCTCTACTTTATAATGCAAAAATAGCCTGTATATTTGTGAAAATATATGTATGTATGAGTATTATGACAGATCGTCACACTGAACACTCAAAAAACACAAGCTACTAGTGTTTTCAGTTTATTCCATCAGTGTGTAGTTATGGTGTAGAAAAAGCAGTTGATTGGCCATGTGTGTGTAGAGTTTGGATTTAAAAATACAATTTTTGACAGAGCTTCGGGTGAAGTGTTCGCTTTGTCCAGAAGTGTAAGACATTCAGCATATTGTCATGCTTCCGGGATTCCCCTCTGCCTCCGATCTCCCGAACTCCAGCTTCCAGAATTCACCGCCCAATGATGTCATTGTCACGTGCCCGTCTTCGCTCAGTCACACCCCGTTTCCTTGGTCTATGTCCCCAGAGTATTGATTACTCTCACCTGCTACCCATTTAGTCTGTTTGTATTTAAGCTCCTAGTTCTCACATTTACATGCAAAGTATTGCCACACTGTGTCCTTAGTGAGCGGTTCTCTCTTGTTATTTCTGACTGTTACTCCGATCTAGACCCTGTTTGACTCTTGTTTACTCTTTTGTCTTTGCCCTTTACACTTGCTTTGCCTTTAGCTCAGTGTGCGTCACCCACGTTTATTAAACCTTTCACGTATTGTGTATGTGGCTTGGGCAGCTGTGTTTTAAGTTTGGACAAAAGAGATTGGGTCTAAGCGAACTCAAAAAACTGTAAATTTTGCCTCATGCTCACTCTTACTGCTTGACTCACTCAGAAACACACACATCTTATACACAGACATACACAGAGGAGAATACACCATGTATTTTCATCACTGAGTTTACACCTCTCCCAAATATAAATATTGAGATGGATGAGTTCAGGTAGGTCCTGTGGTCATACTTTACATTATCAGACAGACATAATACCTGCACTCTGTCAGCACTCCACCAGTTCTCCTCCCACCATATTCTGTGCCAGTGGCATCTAAGGGAGTTCCTCAGCAGTATACATCCGATTTTATAATTTAGTTATTCATTCTTCAGGAAATGTTTCTAAGGAGATTAGATGATCTAATTACCTAAGGAAGGAGAAGGTCAAAGGAAAATAAGAGAAGATGCCAAAACTGGACTTCAAAGAGCTGGTTTAAAAACATGCAAGCCCTGATAGACCACCAAAACTGTCACCATCAGATAAACACAGAGAGAGGAGAAAATCAAACTCTTCTTGCTTCAGCTCTGAAATCTATGTGTTTCTATCCATCCTACCATTGTGAGAAGACAGCGCAACGTTACGGGTCTGAAACGATGTGTAGCTGACAAGAAGCCAATACTCAGAAAAGGAAATAGACAAAAAAGATAGTTTGCAATGCAAGAAGGCAAGTCCCCAAAAAAGAAAGGAGGGTTTGTAATATACATTCATCATCAAAAAATAGCTGCACCCAGAAGGAAGTGTCAGATTGCAATGCTATTGGATGCTAATGCACAATAAATGATGATAAATTTAGACTGATATGGGCAGTATTTATTGAACTAGATATACAGAAGTAGTGTCTCTCAGTATGGCGACGGGCCGCCATGTTTGCTAATGCAACATGCCAGACGTCTCGGCATGGAGTTGTAGAGGTTCCTAATGGTGTCCTGCAATAATCCATCCCATGCAGCTTGAATATTCTCACACAGTTCCTGCAGATTGTGCGGTAGGGGTGGAGTAATACCAGGCCTTCTAGACATGTAATGTGTGAAAACAAACCGTTCATCTTGGTGCTGACCACAGCGCCTCCACACACAGATTCGCTGGTCGTCTCCTCCAAGAGTCCCAAAGTGGGACTCGTCACTGAACATGTGACCGTGTGGCCGTGTGTGAAACTTGAATCATTCGCATGTCTCAGAGTGTCAAACCTAGTTACCAAATTTCATTGCTGTTGGTTCATAGTTGCACCCATCTGGGCGCATCTATATTTTTAACGATGAGTCTATATACATACCATATTTATAACATATATAAGGTTAAATATATGTTGTCTGTGCTGAAAAACAAATAACTTCGTCAATTTGCCCTCTAAATTAAATATATGAAGTGTAGTCTTTGACTTTTGCACAGAGCTACACATAAATGATAAACATAGCCAAACATATTATGCACAAATTTAAGCTACACTCATTATAGCACAGTCTACATCTACGTTACAGCTCAGTTTTTAAGATAAATGTGAAGATGCTGCATGCCTCATAAGTTCACAATGATACCTTTCTTCAGGGTCTTTTTCTGCTGTTCCCAGAGAGACCTCCCTCTGACCTCCCTCTAGTCTCACCCCTTCTATCCCTGTGCCGGTTCCCTGGGCTGGTGACCCCCTGCCTGGGGACATGAGTAAATTTGCATAGCTGGCTTGTCAGACAAGTCATAGAATGTGTTGTTTGGCTGGGAGAAGCATGCACAGGAGCGGGAGCTCTATGCCACGGCTGGGCTCTTGCTGCCCCACTGTGCCAGCTCTACCCCTGCTGTCTGGCTGATTTACGGCCCACTGCAGGGGTCCCATTGGTCCAGCCACCATCCTCACACATTTTAAAGTGTGGCGGGGAGAAGCATGCTGGGGATATATATATATATATATATATATATATAT
>CM067491.1:11645450-11706456 GCA_034552555.1 Semaprochilodus insignis
GCAGATGTAAAGTATATATATATATATATATATATATGTACAGTATATATATATATATATATATTTTTTTTTTTTTTTTTTAACATGTGAACTGTAATAGTGGTGGAGTCATGGACAAAAGGAAGCAATACCAATAAGGGTGGATTAACACATACGGTATATGGTTTCGAGGAATGACCAAGTCTCAGGTTACTGAAGGATTTCATGCAAGTGAGAAACCGGCAATACTGTCACTGTCGCAGAAATGGCAAAAATGGTCTCAATGTTTCATGTAAGGTATTTTTTTAAAGCTTTATCCCAAGTGATTTTGGAGCAATTCTATTAATCATAAACTTTTTACTTCATTGCAAAATACGCTGTCGGGGCCAAAAGGTGTAGACAAAATAACAAAATCAACAAAAATGATCAATATGTTAATAAATTATGACACATTTGATGCAACTTAAATCAAAGTGGAAAATCTACAACTCTGACTGAACTAATTTAGAAACATTGTTTCATATGAAGTCACAGTTCTTCAATTCGACAATTCTATTGAAAAATACATGATTTAATGTGTCCCATCAAACTGTTGTTTGCTTCTATGTCGCTTAGTTTAGACATTTAAAAGCCTTTTATTTATTTGATTTTATTTTCTAACATTTCTCATGAAGACTCTTCTGTTTCAAGGAGGTTGATTAGAGACTCAACACAAACAAATAAACAGACAAACCAGCTCACAAGCAAACATTCATCCAATGATACACTGGTGGTCTTGCCAGAAGTCCCACTCTGCCCTGGAGACAGCAGGTGAGGAGATATTTATATTTAACACGCACACACACACAGACCAAACCGCAACCAAGCCCCCCCTCCCCATCTCATACTAACACATTCCCCAGCAACATCTCAACAGGATTTACAAGGTGTGGATTCAAATATACTCCCATAAAAATGTCTACAGTATTCAAAAACATATCTCAGCAAGACCACTGCAAAGAACAGTATCCTGTAGATCGCATTTAAGAGCACGTCTTTCTCCATACAGCCCAGCTGGACCAAGCCAGAGCAGAGGTAAGATCGGAACCTTTCTCTTTCTTTTCCCTGTCAGATAAACCTCATGACAGAAACAATCCCTAAAAGGAATGTGATGAAAATATATACGAGGTAAAAAAACACCAGCACATGCTATGTTATGAAAGAGCAATGTATACTGCAGTTTGCAATCTAATACTGCAGCATGCAGGTCGTTATGTGCATCAAGCTGAATGTGCTGAGGATGGATATGCTGTGTGTGCAGCAGGCCAGAAGAGCTCGGGTTGAGGATGGATGTATGGGGTGAGCTGGAGGGCTTCCATGGCCTCAACCCCTCCTCCCTCACTCTCTCGCCTTGCCAGAGTTGGTCTGGATCACCGTGTCCGGCACGTATGTGCAGCTGACAGCCATTCATTCACACATGTGACTCATAGAGCGGGGTGGGCAGTGAAACTTTTTGGATGGCTTCTTCACAAGAGAAGGCGTGATGGAAACATGAGGAAAGGAGAAGCAACAAGTCAGAATGCTTTCTTCCTGGAAAGGAAAGTGCAAATCAGGAAAATTACACAGAAGCCTCAGCAACTAAATATCGATAGTTCAGTGTTAAGTGTGTCCACCCTTCGTCTTTATTATAGCATCCAGGCTTTTTGAATTTTTCAAAGAAATCTGTCTTTATAGTTGGTGGATTTTTTTTGCTTCTCATGGTGCATATACAGGGGTTGGACAATGAAACTGAAACACCTGGTTTTAGACCACAATCATTTATTAGTATGGTGTAGGGCCTCCTTTTGCGGCCAATACAGCGTCAGTTCGTCTTGGGAATGACATATACAAGTCCTGCACAGTGGTCAGAGGGATTTTAAGCCATTCTTCTTGCAGGATAGTGGCCAGGTCACTACGTGATACGGGTGGAGGAAACCGTCCTTCTTGGTGGTATGCTGACATTACCCTGGATACCGTGGCTCTTGATACAAAGACTTGCTGTCTTGGTCACAGATGCGCCAGCAAGACGTGCACCAACAATTTGTCCTCTTTTGAACTCTGGTATGTCACCCATAATGTTGTGTGCATTGCAATATTTTGAGCAAAACTGTGCTCTTACCTGCTAATTGAACCTTCACTCTTACTGGTGCAATGTGCAATTAATGAAGATTGGCCACCAGGCTGGTCCAATTTAGCCATGAAACCTCCCACACTAAAATGACAGGTGTTTCAGTTTCATTGTCCAACCCCTGTAATTCCAATTGCAAATTTAGACCTTAATCAATAAATATTAATAACAACTGATATTTAGTTTCCACATTCAACTTCTTCCTTTTTGTCCTTTCCTTTTCTCAGTAGTGGCTTCTTGGCAGCTACACATCCCTTCATACTCATAGCATTGACTTCTTGCAGTGGATCGCTATGTGAATGTAAGTGAAACATAATGTTAGTGACAGCTACCAACTAGCTGGTTTTAAGCTTAAGCGCTGTACTGTTTATAAACTGTTATCACTGTTTCCTGTATGCAGTGCATTCTCAGTATTGAGATGAGTGAACTTCGGGAAGCACCCAGATATCTGTATGAAGGTTAATGTTAGGTTGACCTCCTCATTACTTTTATGCATTAGACCAGTGGATGTACCTATCATGACCAGGTCTAGTCAATTTAACATTAAGTTTCTAACAGATGCCCAGGTGCTTCCTGACCTTTTACTCACTCATCCAGTAATGCAGTAATGGGTTATATATCTGTAACACAGAGTATAGATCAGACACATCTTCCATTTAGTGCCACTGACACACTTACCAAATGTAGCATATAATTCAGCTTCTCTGCTTTGTTTGATCAGCATCAGCTGGCTGACTCACTCACCCGGAAACGATGGCCCATTTTGTTATCCAATGCAGGGGTTAAAGAAAACAAATATACATAATTGAGTACACAGTTATTGTGTTTACACTCTCTCAAGTGTTAAGATTAGGTCAGTTTAATGTGCCTGCAGTGTCAGATTTGTAATGATGTAACATGTCATATACAAAGGCAGTTTTAAAAAACTTGGGACAGTAGGTAGCATGCAAATAAACACAGAAAGTGGTGATTTATAAATTTACCAAAACAGTATAATGATAATAAAGGTACAATAATATGGATGCTTTACCTTATCAGCTTCATTGTTTTTATAAACATAGGCTAACCCCAAAATGTTGCACAGGGAGCAATTTAAGCCTGGGAACTTGAAATATTAACAAAACATCTTAAATAGGAGATGCAATTATGCTTGGATATAAATAAAACAACAAAAGCTTGGCCATTTATGAGAATGGAGGAGTCAAGGCTTGGAGTTGCAAGGAGTTCTATGTTGTTGTATGGAGCTGCATGTTTTTACTTCACATATGTGTGTATGTATTTTACCCTCTATAGTGCATAACATCATCAAACTATGAAGATGAATCCAAAGAAATCTCTGTGCATAAATGAAAGGGCCAAAAACCACGAATGAATACCTGTGACCTTCAGCAATGGATTTCACCACATGGACTGTGAAAGCACCATTAATGCTACGCACTTTAACAGCATTGCTAAGAATTCAAAGAGTGCTAGACTGTCCTGCCTGCAGTCCACAACTGTCTCTACATTGTGTCTTGAAAAGCACAAAATATGACAACAAAGGCCCTGTGCAGTTGTACAGCGGAAGACTTGTATAACAAAAGAATGGCAATGAATTATGTTTACAAAACTATATCAGTTTGTATCTTTAGCCCCCAAATCATTATTAACTGATGGTAAAAGGAAAGGTGATCTAACACAGTGGCAAACATGATGCTGTCCCTGTCCTGTCAAATACTGTTCCAACAATTTTGGAATACAGGTTGTAATATATTATCATACCCAGATTAAAAAAAAAGGCAGTTTTTAGTCTTTTTAACACAATTTGAAAACTCTGAATGCCATTTATAATCTGTCACAATTTCAGGATGAACAAAGCATGAGAAATGCTCCACAGTTTGGAATTTGGAATATAATCCTGTGGCTACTATTACTAAATATTAAATTTAAAAAAGCATGTTTTCCTTCTTCTGTAAAGTTATATTTTTGTAGATACAATGTTTTGTTTTGTATTTTTAAAGACTTTTATTTCAGTCTAAACATGTTTATAGAACATTAGTTTATTCAGTAGAAATTTGTCTAGCAAATGAAAACACAAAAGGAAACAATCACCCCTCCCACCACACAACGACCTTCAGCACCCAAGTTGTTTCCTCTCTTTCCTTCATGCCTGCATGCCTGTTTGCTCTGCTGCTGTTAATACTTACGCTAAAACAACAGGGACTCTCCTGCATCCAGGAAACACTGTGGACGCATGTAATTCCAGGAGAAAGAGGATGTTGCATCTATTTGGTCTGGAAAGATAACAGCTTCTTTCACCATTGCACAATCAGTAAATGTCAGGAGTGATAAGCAACAGAACAGCACAGAAAGCTTAAACCAAAAAGTCCAGGAAAGAAAGAGTGGCTCCAAGTGCGGCCCACTTACATTTGTAAAGTAAATGGCTTACATGCAAATACAAAAGGTTTATTAGGTAAAAGGGAAGCTTCATCCATAAAAAATGCAATATCTTATATTTTCTATAAAGTAGCTCTTGTCTTCAATCAAAATGAAAAAAGAAAGGAAATTGACATCTGACAGATGAAAGGGCCTTTTTTCGAGATTACAGTAGTGAGTAAATTACTTTTTATCTCATTTCAATCAAAGATACTTTGGGGCTATTCAAATGTGTATATGCCTGTGTGAATTATGTATTAGTATGTTCAATTTCATAATCCTTGTACATTTTCAATTTTCAAATGTTCTGATTATAGGGACCTTGCAGCATAATTGCAACCATAAATCTAATTTATTTTCCCAGCATGGAATCTTTTTTCCTGTTTTATCATTATCTGTGTTATTTCTCTGGTTATCATTAGGGCCAGAACCATGTTGAGAGAGTGGAAGAGAGGAAGGAGTAAAAAAAGGAGGGGGGTCAGGGGCAGGACCGTGGAACATTAATAACATATTTGTGCCATTGTTCGAATGGCTGCACTTGAGCAGTGCTGAAATTAAGCAATGATGTTTGAAATGGGAGATATGGAATAGGCTATTACTACCCACCTGAGGGCCTTTTCCCCCTGAAAGGGGTCGAAGGGGGACCAGGGGGCTCCTGAGATTCAGTTTTATACTATACTTATAAAATAAAGGGAAAGCTGCTGTTCGCCTGCACACCCCACATCTGTCCATTTTCCCTCTCGCATTTACAGGTTGCATCTTTGTTTTAGCAAGGAGTGTAGGCTTTCTGTTGTGGGTTGATGTTTAGGTCAACTCACCAAATTCTCTATTTTCTCTCAAGCTAGCACCAAATTTACATGTACAGTGTCCATTGCTGCTTGAGAGACTTTTTGTCCATCTCAGTACTGTTATTACCGTTACCTCACCAACTTTCCATCACCAGGTCTTCCTTGGGGAATCCCTGATGCCATTTTAAAGGCTGTTCCATTACTGTATTAGCTCAAGTTTATTAGAGAAGCCCTTGGAGAGGTGAGGGATCATAAACATAGATACAGCAGCAGAACTGACTGAGAAACCACTGATATGTGGCACAATTTTACTTTTGAAACCAGACCTTAAACTACCAGACAAAGCAGTTTAGATGTCATAGGAATTCGTTGTTTTCAGTATTTAAGACCTCTAACATTTGGTTGTGTTGCTGTCCAAAAAGATACAAACTTGTATATCCAGTTTCTATGATTTTATTTTTTTGGCACATTTGAACACCATAACTGTTCCACTATGTAAAAATATATGGAAAATAATTTAAATATTCCAAATTTATTTGGAATACAGTCTTTTTACATGAACTTAAATTGAAAATCAAGATTATCATTATTGACATTTTGGTAATACATGCTTTTTTAGGACTGTAATTTGCTACATTCACTCTGGACATAGTAATCTATGTTATATTGCTAATTAGCAAGCCAAAAATCCTAGAGCACATCAAAAAACTTAAACATTTGGTTGATGTGCTATATCAGCGTTCAGTTGTTGTGAGAATCCAGAATTCTTTCTCTCACTCATTCACTCTGGTTCGTTTTGTCATTTCCCTTTCGAACATTCAAAGGCAGAACTGTACAATGTACAACCAGTCAATAACATAACTCAAAAGAGAAAAAAGACACCTTACCAACCACGAGTACTGAGCTAGCCACAGTAGCGGTCAGAGTGGACTGTATTTTACTGTGGAAGTGTCTAGTGTTTACATTTTCAGAATTGATTCTGAAGCAACCATGGGATAGGAGAAAGACGACTGCAAACACATTTTTCTCTCCATATTTTAGGTCCATTTCTTGAGTGGAGGCAAACATTTTGTAATGTCATCAAGCAATGTTCTAGAAGCTCACGCAGTGTTGGCTCAGTTTTTACAGACAGCCTGCCTAAACTTAGGTTTACAGTTCACCAAAATAATGAGCTCCAGTCTGAATTTCCGAAATCTGATTCCGAAAAACATTTCTTGAAATTTTCTAGCTTCGTTTGAACACACACAAATGTTTCTCAGAGCAGTTCAGGTTATTCATAATAGCAGCTACCTTTTAACTGCTACCTCTTTCACAGCCTATCAGCAGCATGTGATAAACACTGGGTTTCCTTACTGCACACATCACTGAATAGCTTGGAATTACAAACTCCAATGAAAACAGTACTGAATTGTGGTAGATAAGGGTCATTGTCATGACCTCAGATATAGCCCCTCCCCAACCAACTATGCAAAGGAACTCTGGAAAATGTAGGAATCATACCTAGTAGGGTCTGGTATAAAGCAATTTACTATTGCTAGAGTTCTACCAGAAATGTCATGATATCAGCTCTTAAATTAGACCATTTATACAATATAACATTATTAAAAAAGTTAATATGGTTTACATTCAGACAAAAATAGTTTGCATCACAACTGTTGATTCATTTGTGATCCTTGTGGAAAACAAATTTGATCCTTTTTGTCCTTTGGTGTAACCTAGACACTCCCGAGTAGAGCAGCATTGTCGGCGGGGGGCATCAAAACAGTAAAAACGGTCAAAAACAGTACTGAAATGCACGGTCTGTGTCCTCTTTTGCCCCTCCTACTCTTGGCTCCCCCTCACTCCCTCACACCCACACACACACACACACACACACACACACAGACATAGACAGACAGGTTTGGGAACTGTCAGCTGCTTATAAGCATATGATGGATGGGCTCTCAGGCCCCTTAAACCAATCCCTTCATCAGAGAGGTATGCACCCGTTCCTTACCTCACTACCAGCAGCACCTCCAGCAGTGCCCCCATCCCCCTCTGCCACTCCCTCGGCCCCCAGAGAGCCCCTCACCACGCAGGCCAGACAGGGTCATGGCGAGGGCACAGCGTTTATGAGGTGAAGTTATTTGCCTTCTCTCACAACAGCATGCTGTGGCGGTGACATGGCCGGGCCTCAGCTCCAGTACAGAGAGAGAGAACAGAGCGAGAACAGTGAGGTCATGCAGGTTACTCTTCAGCGAGAGGCTAGCCATAGACACACACACACACAGAGACACACACACACACACACACACACAGTAACAAGAATACTCCCACCAGCATAAGTTTTCCTTCAGATTTCCCAGATAATCTTTTCTTAAGACACTATACATATTCACTCCACTGCTAGTTTTATAATCTCTGAAATGGGAAGCAAGAACAAGGCACAATGCTTTGTTTCTGATGTCACCTAAATATAGTTTACTGTCACCATAATCACATTTTATGACTTGTTTGAACACACCTGGTCAAACACATCCTCTACAGAGAACACACCTAAATACAGCATTCTGTCTGCACATTTTAGTGTCTAGTTTCTATTTATATGCAGAGGTTAACAAACATAAAATATAATGTGCCATAAGTTTTGCACAGGGCACATGTCCCGCCCCCCGGCACGTTATTTTTAAATAAACAGTAATTGTGCATTAATTATGCAGAAGTGTTATTCCCATTGTGTTTCACCTAGAAAATCAACAAAACATGTTATTTAAGCAGAGGTGGCAGAGGAGTACTTACAACAGTAAACATCACTAGTTATTCCTCACAGTCCGTAATGGGGTTACTTTATTTGCTAATTTCATAATTAATAAATTCATATGCATCTGTGAATAATTAAAGGAATTAAAGAAAATATCCCATTGTGCCCTTCAGTTCTTTATTTAGAAACAAATAGCCAATCAATAATCATTAAAAAATATCTCTGTCTTGATTCAGCCAGTTACACTTGATTTAAATGATGAACTGAGCTAATGTTATTTGACAACCTAGAAACTAGTCAGCAGCACCAGTTAAAAAAATAACTTCCTGAAAATAAAATTCGTAAAAATAAAATGTTCCTGAACGAAAATCAAGCCTACTACATTATTCAAAGGGTTTACATACTACATGTTTACTGTTTTCCTGCAAGAATTAGCCTAATTAGAATTTAGAGCACATATTTAGGTTCACAGGGTCTTGAAAGGGATAACTAATTGCACTACTGTAATACATTGCTTTGCACAGCATTACTTGCAACACTGACATATACAGACACATGCAGTACATTCCCAGTGGATGCTTTTGCAGAGCATTAGATCTGATGTGAGCTGATTAACTGTGGGGCTGCAGGTCAGCCTTACCTTTCTGAGCTCATGCCAGGCCAACGTGGAAAAGGTGCTACACTCTGTGACCCTGTGTAGCACTCCAGGCCTTGTGTTCCTCATATGAGTTATCTGCGTCCCCAAGGGGAACGAGATTATCTCCGTTACTCCAGATAAGCAAATAGTTACTTGCAAATGAGTTGGACCTTCATTTGACTTTTCATCCTTATTACACTTACAAATTCTAGCAGGGAAATACTCCACCGTGTTGCTCCACATGTTTTACACTAAAACATCCAGGATTGTCCTGTGACATATTAAAATGTATATTTAAAGAAGAACTGACATTTTTTAGCACTGATAGAAAATAAATCGCTTTAGCTCATTTGCTCACTGAGAAGATTGTTTTGTCATTGGCATTTAAATTTGAAGCACTTCTCATTCCCTGTGTGAGAGAGGACGATGTAACGCTAAAATGATATGCAACTTGACAAGAGAAAAAAGGAACTGTTAAAAATGATGCTCAACCAGGCCATTGTGATTTAAAAAAAAGCCCACTTCCCCAAAATGAGAAATAATAATGGGTGTAAATCTCATGCAGGATGTATTTAACTAAATGTTCTAATCCCTTCACATTGTTGGTGGCACTCAATTCTCTGTGGGGAGTGTATCAACTTTCCTCCACACACACAATCCCCTTGCTCCCCTATGCTCTTGCAGTGGGTGGGAGAACATGATATGATTACATTACATCCTTAATGGGTCTATTCCGTTCCAAAATTCAAACATTTATGCCACCTGCAGTGCCTGGAGGCAAACTCTCATACACTGCTTTTTCCAGCCTTTATATTTCACTCCCATTTTTTTACTCCCCACGTCCTTCTCCCTTTCTCTTCCACTGTCTCTCAAACACCACACGCACACTCTGGTCTTAACGGTGTAAAAGACCACAAGAAATTAGTCTCACCTCAAAACGTGGTTTATCAATACACTGGATAATATGAATTTCATTACCTACATATAGTACTGTGCAAAAGCCACAGACCACTTTTCAGTTATTCAACTTTCAGTGAAAATGACTATTAAGTAGTGGATAAGAAAGGAAAATGCCAAAACTGTCACCATTACAAAATAAGCTCTTAAAGTTTTTATTGTTAAGACAGAGGAGAACAATAAGTTCCACTCTTGAACAACAAGTGTTTCTTTCCATCCTTCTGCTGTGAGAAGACAATGCAATGCTATGAGTCTGAAAGAATGTGTAAGGGTCAAGAAGCCCTCACTGAGAAAAGGAAATAGTTCATCAAGATCTTCAAAACTACAAATCAAGCAACAAAGCTGCTGGTGTTCTCAAAACAATAGACTGACCACCCACAAGTCCAGATTTCAGTGTCACCGAATGTGTTGGAGATTATTTGGATTGCAAGAAATAGAGAACGCAACCAACTTCTAAAACCGGACTTCGGAGGCGTGGAACAATATCTGTGCAGGTTTCTTTAAAAAGCTTAAAGCAAGTCTAAAAGAAAAACGGGAAACTGTTAAAAAGACAAAGGGTGGGCCCACTAAATGCTAAATTTAGTAAATTTAGTCTGGAATTTTCTATTAAAGGCAGAGTTGAGGGACTCGAGTCACATTACTTGACTCGAGTCGAACTCGAGTCGCAAATTTAAGGACTTGAGACTTAATGCTAACCATACACTAGGAGACTTTGAAAAGACTCTGAAAAGACGTTTAATAGACTAAAGTCTGACACCGTCTCACATCTAAAGACAAGTCACAGACTTTTAGTCACAGACTAGTCCCAGGCTATGATTTTGCAAAGACTGGGAATCTTGCAGAGTCACTATTTACAAGACTGCAACTAGATTTTGAGCTTATTTCCCATCATGTTCGCTGGTAGGCTAAATGTAAACACTGTAGCCCCCTTCGGCAGTGTTTTAGCTAGCTAGCTAGTTAGCTTTAGCATAGCATAACTACCCTTCGTTACAAGATAGGATAACGTGAAAATAGCTTTAAAACGTGCGTGATTTAGAATCAGACTGTTTACTGCGCATTTCTGCGCATTAATGAACTCTTTGATGTGTTGACGTTTGTGACGTCTCGGGCCCATGACCCGGGCTCGCGTTAGCCCCGGGGATTTCGAGGACTTCATTAATTTCTGTCCACCTTTTTTCCTTTTCCACTCTGTCGTGGTATAAAGGGGAAGATACGTCAAAGAGGCACTCCTGTTCACTCCACAGCTCCACCAGCTTCTCCTCCTTTTGAACAGTCCAGGACAACCGCGGTTTCCGAGCCCTCACCGGACTCCCCTCCATGTCCAATCTCCGCCAGACATTCCTGTACTTGGCTCGCGGCTTCCCGTTTGGAGCTGCAAAGAGCTCTCCTATTGGTTGTCGACAATGTTCACGTGACTATGTGCGTGAGCCAAGACCTACGACTTACGATAATATCAAACACGGTTGATTTTATCGGAACGCCAGGACGAGAAACAGACGGACTTAAAACTGCAATCCTGACCACCTTACACTGAACGATCGAGATGACGCGAGCACGACGCAACTCTAGCAAGACTCTCATGATTTTGTTCCGACTTTGGAAATTTGTCTGCGACAGTAAAATCGCTTGAAAATCGTTTGGTGTAAGGTCAGCATAACACTGATGAAAGTCTTGACTTTGACTTGGTAATCATGACTTGAGACTTGACAGACTTGAGGCAGATGACTCGAAATTACTTGATTTCATATTACATATTAGCATTAGGTTTAAGAAATTAGGGATTGTTTTAATCATTTTTGTTGACAGACATTTTTGTTGGGTGACTTCTGTTGCAATGCGCGCAAACCTGGCAACCTATCAGAGCGCGGGAGACCAGCACAGGTCAACGTACGAATTTGCTCGTATCCTTAAGCGGCTACACCTGAAATAGTGAGGTCTGAACTAAGAGGATTATGTTGTGGATGAAAGTAGTAAAAAGAACAGCGATATGTAGGTCAGACATCAGTAACACGACCACCACAACCAACTTCATCCGTCATTACAGAGCCCACACAGAAAGGTACGCGACTGTGTGGTTTGGTTAGTCGAAGATTAGCTAGCGTTAAGTTAACGGTAGGTTCTGAAAAGAGCAGGGGACGGGAATACAGTCACTAACACTCTACCAGCTCCACATCTACCTCCTGCTCCAAGTCTGCACTGACCTACAGTCAGCGGTTCTGCTCCAACCCTGCAAAACTGCTGCTGCTGTTTAACCAGAGACGCACGTTCGTTAAGCTTCGTTCTCTAGGTCGCTAAAGTTATGCTGATGTCGGGTATTCGCGTTTAGCGCCTCCTACTGCTCACAGAGAACCTCGTACAATCCCTGAAACTGTATTTTCTAAGTATTTTCTAAGACAGTAAGGGGTCGTCTGTAAAGTGCGAGTTCTGTTTAAAAACGTACAAGATTAAAAGAGACGAGGAGCCTGTTGATGTTATTTATAAATACTTGAAACACACTGAAATACACAGATAATGTGAATGTGAATCTGCGAGTGATGTGAAACATAAACCTACTGCAGAATCAAATCACTTGTTATTTAGTAAAACACATCCTATAAACATACTACAACCTTTAGTTAGATATGTATAATTTGTATAATTTATACAAATTATATATTTTGTAAGATATGTATAATTTTTACTGTGAGACAACAAGATGACAGAGATCTAAAATCAATTGTAGTGTACAAACTACAAACACCCGTCTCATGAACATACTACAACCGTTATATTGGTAAAATAGAACTTTGGTTAATTAAAAAAATATATATAGAATTTTAGTTCATTCTGAGACATCCATATGACATACAGATCTAATATTGCTTGTAGTATACAGACACCCATCTGGGGAAATACTACAATCTTTAGTTTGGTAAGATATACCATGGTTGAATTTTAGTTCATTTTTATATTTAATAAATGACTATTGTGAGACATCCATACGTCCATCAACATCCACCACTAAAGTAACATCCGTTTAGTAGTAATGCCTCACTGTGCACTTGTGCAGTCTTTTTCTGATGACAGATACATTAACTTCTTGCCACTGTTGATGCATGGCATCAACAGTGGCAAGAACTACATGTAGGTCCTGTGATGATGTTTTAGGATTGTTTGAGGCCTCTTTAGACATCTTGTGGTCTGCTTATGGACTGAACTTGCTAGAACAATCTGACCTGGCCAGTTTGGCAGTTGTTTCTCTGGTAAATTGTTTTGGGAACAGAGAAATGGCAGGTTTCTAATTGTTTCATGTCCCCTCCCTGACTCACATGCACCTACAACCTTCTTTTTTGAAGGCCAGAGAACTTCTTGCATCTGACTATTGTAATAACACTCAACAAGTGATTTTTAAAGATAATTTTATATGTTAGTTATCTGAGGTTTTTGTTTGGTATATGTAATTGTTTCACCTGACTGTTTACAAATTCTATTTATAGTGTGCTTTTCTTAAACTCAAAACACAACAAGGAATGGATATGTTGGGTGAATGTGTACATATAAACACACATACGCACACTAGGGCTGTACCCGACTCAGAATTTTGTCAGTCGAATCGGATTCGCCCGTCCTGGCCGACGATTCGACTATTCGTTCATGTTTTTTCTCCGTATACATTATCTAGCAATCAGTAAATCAATTTGCATACGTTTCAGATCTGATGACCTCATTTAGAAAATCAGCAGAGTCACAGCAACATATTTTTGAACTAAAAGAGACGCGGCATGTAATGAACGATCTGAATTGGAGCCTGATTTAATTACAGAATGTAGGGTCGGGCAAGCGCTTATAGCCTGTCTTTTAATTTCACTTTGAACAGCTTCTTCAGTAGCATGACCCTTCGTCTTTCATCTCTCATAAATGATGAACTCCTAAATAAAACCAAATTAGTCAATATTTAAATTATTTTTAGATGAAAAGAAGAACGGTAGACCTGAACCGTTTAATTATTATATTACCCGCGCTGAAATAATTATTCCTCGTTTATCGGCAGGCATATTAAGTGACTGTACTTTTAAATAAAATATAAATATAACGAATAAATAACAATATCTGTAATTTAGGTTCTAAAATAATGGAATTATAATAAAACAAACGTCTTCGGTCCGTTTTCCTTCACCGCAAACAGCCATTATGTCTAAAACGAAAGTCAAGTCACTCGTTTGAAGCAGTGTTCGATGTCTGACTAAATGACGAGCAGAATTATCTTTAATTTGTTCGGATTCTCTTCTTCAAAAGCTCCTCCAGACTTTTCCTGAGAAATGTCAGTGCTAACCTGATCGTAACTTCACCCACCTGCGCTTCACCCGCCTGTTGTCACATTTGAAATGATGAACAATCTGAATAGCAGCCTAATTTACTTACCAATAATGTCGGGAGGTTGCATTTCACTTTATTTGGTTTATCTTTTAAAAGTTCAAAATGCCTCCACACTTTAGACTTTTTCTGAGACATCGTTCCACCCGTGTTTCTCAGCTTCACAGCTTTAGCTTCCTTCAACGGTGAACTGCCAGCGCACGTTGTCACGTGGATTTAATTTTTAGCAAGCATGCGCCATAGCCCAGCTAGAACTTAAATATATATTCATTATCCCCCTTTTAATAATTATTAAAATGTCACTGTTGTCAGTCGACTTAAAGGTTCTCAGTCGACTTAAAGGGTCTCTGACTGAGGATTCGACTCGTCGACTTCTAGAGGGCAGCTCTAACGCACACACATAGTAACATCCCAAATATTCTTAAGAGATAATCTAAAAAGATGAGTTTTCAATTACTATTTAAAACATTCTAAAGTAGGATCATTTTAAATAGCATCAGGTAGAGCATTCCATTTTCAAGGTGCTCTACAAGAGAAAGCTGTACTACCCAAAAAAAGCATTGATGTACTGATGAATTCACAACAAGATGTATGATTTTGGAATCATTTTTTAATGAAATGCAACACAAATGCAATAAACTTAAGATAAATAACTTGTCTAAACAATGCAAATATCTTAGAGTTATATTCCCCACAATGTCCAAAAGTACATTAACCCAAAAAAATAATAATAATTCCCAGTGGGTCTCAAAGTCAGGATGTCCAATGATTCCCCTTTTTTCTTCTGAGGCTTGAGCAACTTTCTGGCACACTGCTGTTGCCAGTGTCACAATATTAGCATTGAATCCAGTGTTTATGAAAATAACATCTTTTTCTTTTTTATAGACCCAAAAAGTGACTGACATGGATTTTCACATCTGATTTTTTTAAAGCTTTTGCTTCTGCAGTGTAACAGCGACAAAGTCGTTTAAAAAGTTAGTCATTCTTAAGAACTGAAAGGCATTTCTGTCCTTTTCCACAAATCTACACTGAACAGGCTTTACAGGCTTGCATATCAAACAAAAAGACGCATGACAAAGACAATGGAGAAACGAAATAAAAAGCATTTTTGGCAAAGCAGGAATAAAAAGTGACAAGAGGCAACATTGAGATTTGATCCATTTTTAAACCACCCTCTCAAGCAGGTTCTGATTGTCCTTCATGATCACGTGACACGGGACTTCAGAAGCCTTCAAGTGCCTGAAGTGCCTGTTCATGTGCTGCATCAGCTGACCTCACCACGGCCCTGCTGTTACCAACGCTAAACCACTGGCAGCAACATCACAAAATGCTAAAACATAAAGCTGCTTCAGCCATATTAAAGCAAATGAAACGGTAACTGCACCATAATAAGTACGAACATTGTCAATTATCTGAAACACATCAGCCAATAAAATTGCAGGGCTCCCATGCCTTATAAACTATTTACAGAAACTTCATTCATTTATTGCAATCTGTAACATAACCCTAAGAGGTGCTTTGGTTTGTATTTGGGAGGCCAGATTTCTATCGATTAGAGCGAAAACTCCTTACCGCATACTGTATGGATCTGGCAATTCAGTGACCTATTGACATTCTTTGTATATCTTGACTAGCGTAAGAGCTTCTGTAGCCTTTGATCTACTCGTAACCCGCAGAGGACAATGTAAGACGCAAATGAAACAGGAGACGAGGCTAAACGAAAAAGCCAAAGCAGAGTGGAAAATGATCATAAGTAAGTGGACACAGATAGCCTATTCCCCATTAGTTATCCAAAAGCCGGGTGGACTGTTCAGCCCCACCTTTGCAGTATAACTCCTCATGACACAGTTCCCAGAGAACAGGTCATGTACAGTGCAGGGATGGCGTCTCTTCGATCACACATCCTCTCAAAGCAAAACAAGGATCCCAACCAAACTTAACAGTTCTCTCATTAAAAAAATAACACAATCAAGAGCAATAAAGAGGAATAGAGTTCTCTCTTCATTTATATTATATTTACAGTTTACACCTTTTTATATTTATATATATATATATATTTATAGATTTTTATATATATTTATATATTTACACACATCAAATAAAACAATTGTACAACTATACACCTGAATAGGAGGATACAGTAAGCAAGAGGTACTGAAGTGTATGGCTTGATTGAAAAAAAAAATCTTTTTTTTTTTTTAAAGGAAAAAAAAAACATTTTAACTTAAAATTATTTAACCTTTAGGTATCTGGGCATTAAAAAAAACACTTGGAAAATCCCTGGATGCCCAGAAGACGTCATAAGATTGGGCTGTACACCTAGGACAGTGGCAATCTTGACTTGAAGTGCCATGAAGGGTTTTGAGTCTCCAGGGTGACACCCAGCTCCATCTCTCTGTGACTGTGTACACATACTCGCACACACACTCGCACACACTCACTCACACTCCACTCACACATACATACACCAGTTGCTACAGTTTTGGTCCAGTTGAGATACAAAAGTTCTTGTGAAGTAAAGATGATTACGATGACCAGTGTAAAATGAACACAGCTCTGTTCAGGGTTTCCAGAAGAGTGAATCTGCATTTCACATCCGCCTCCAGATGTTCAGTATAAATATCCCGCTTAGAATATGTCCAGTGCCTCGTTTTCACTGAGAACTAAAATATCATTCAGTCTGTAGAGTGTCACCCCCAGTCGTCGCCCATTAAAGATCTATTATTTTATGAAGTTCTGACTGCAAAAGCCAAGATAAGTGAGGTGCTGCAGCAAAGACAAGTGCCAGCAACTCTAGCTCCCATTCCATGGAGTGCCAGTTTAGTGTCCAATTACGGGGCTTGATCTGAAACCATTCTGAGCACAGTAAAAATCGATTGTCAGCCCTTTCAGGATCCTCCTTCAAGGAGGCAAGATTTCTCAGTAGTACATCCACAAGACAGAATGCTAGCAGATGATCGATACTCCTTCAGCTGTGACCAGCTGCCCAGTAGTGGGATCATAGGTTCCAGCCAGGTAGTACAGGTCCTGGCTGTGGTTGCTGGGCTTCCTCATGTGGCTGAGGCGCTCATATTCAGCACGGCTAACTACCTGGCACTTATGGGAAATGGTCTGGACGTCATTTTCATCCTCGTGACAAGATTGGTACAGGGCATGCTAAGAAAGCAAAACAAGAAGAAATGTTAGACATCCACTTATACGTTAGAACATGAAATGTAGGAGAATCTGTTGAGGAATGTCCATGAAGGAGCTGTTTGGAGCGTACCTTGCCATCCCGGTGCCTTTTGCCCAGTTTCGTTTCTTCAGGGTGGTAGAACCACTTCACCTTTACGACCATATTGCTAGCCCAGGATTCCCACAGGCTCTCAATACGGCCAATATAGGGGAGATGAGGCCGGCCAGAAGACAGAAACACAGCACAGTCACCCACTCTGATTGTGTCTTTTCCCCGCACAATGGCCTTGTAGAAGAGTTTCCGTGCCTTTCCCTTTAAGCCTCGTCTCTGATGACAGACAGACAGACAGACAGAAGTGCTTTCAGACCACCTCAGTTTTACAAATTTTTAAAGTGTGGAAAATGTTTGTACTCCACTGGATCACAGAAATGAACAATCCATTATCATCAAGAGACTCACCTGAGTGGGGTTCCCAGACCACCTCCATAGCTGACGTGCTGGCAAAAATGAAGATGAATTTGGTGGCCTGTCTGAAGAAGACATCTTCTGCTTTTTAGAAAACTCCTTTGAGGATTTGGATTGCGCTGTAGACAAAGAGTTGCCGGGGACATCTTTTCTCCTTTGATGCTTGCTTGTACCATTGTTGACCACAGACTTTGGACTGTTGACAGCCATGGTTTTAGCACTAAAAGCATGCCGTGTCGGGGCAGTTGGTGACTCTGGGTGCTGTTGCTGTTGGAGTGCTGTATGACGGGAAGACAGGCAACCCTGCAGGAGAAGTCGAGATGCCTCCTCTTCATCTGAGCTGTAGGAGGAGTCATTGTCAGAGGAGCAGACACTAGAACTGGATAGAGAGCCTGAACTCGATGAGCTAGAGGAACCTGAAGATGAGGAGGAGACAGAAAGACGAGACAGAAAGCGCCCAGTGTTGCGCATTGCTGCTCTTCTAGCATCTTCTTCCTCTTCATCTTCATCCATGTCTGAGTAGGAACTGAGGCAATCACTATGACAGTTCAATCCATAATCTGTATACTCGCCAATTCCTAGACCCTGAGATTGCTTCCGCATGCCAGATGAACCCTTAAGAAGGTGACTGCTACTTCTCTTGGCATCTTTTACCAGTAGCATTGGTTGGGAATAGTCCATGTGAGAAGTCAGGTCTCCCATGCCTTTGTTCCCAGAGACCTTTTCTATTCTCCCTGCTCTAGATTCGAATTCAGAATTTCCAAGAAGCATG
Source organism: Semaprochilodus insignis (assembly GCA_034552555.1). NCBI lineage: Eukaryota > Metazoa > Chordata > Actinopteri > Characiformes > Prochilodontidae > Semaprochilodus > Semaprochilodus insignis. The sequence goes on from CM067491.1 coordinate 11,663,878, forward strand.
AGTGCTTTTCCATTCTTTGTCTTTGGGGAGGTAACTCCTTCATGGTCCAGTTTGACCAGGTACTCTCTCCTGTCTCCTGTTCTTCTTCCCCGAATACTTGAGGTACTCTTGTGACCAAGGGGTAGCCCGGAAGATGGCTGCTGATTACCAAAGGAAGTAAAACCATTAGCGATGCTGCTGAAGGAATCAACTTCAAAGGACGTGCTGAAGATACCTTTAGCTGGTGTGGCCGTAGTGGAGCCAGCCAAGGGACCAAACACGTCAGTCTCTTTTTCTTTTAAAGTTCTCCTGGACAGCCCATTGAACTGGAACAAATCCAAGGAAGGTTTCTTTTTGGACATGGCAACTGCTGGCCATGTGAGAAGAGAGGAGGCATTCCCAGTTACATTCTCAGACAGGCATTTCTTTGTTGACAAACTGACTGATTTGGGTCTTCCTGTAAAGACAGTGGAGAAAAAGCAAAAACAGAGTTAGCAATAAATACATTAAACACTTGATTAAGTCAGTTAGTCATATTATGACCTCTTTAAATTTGTTAAATTCCCTTCACCAACAAAGTTCTTTCACAGAGACTTGGAACAACAGGATGAAATCAATATGTCTGAGAACTTCAAATGATGGTAAATCTGATTCCTTTCTTTTGTTGTGCTTTTCCAGATAAGATCTGCTGAGTACAAGTAGTTGAATTAGCACATTTCAGCCTTCAGTTAGTTAGAGGCATTTCTGTGAACTCTATAGTTGAGTCTTACCATAGGCCTCAGGCACCTCCATCCATTTTCACTTAGTACATACATAGTATTTGCTCCATTAGTCAAACCTGGTTCCTCTTGTTAAGCAAACATCAAGTGATACAGGTTTGTAAACAGTGTTACTGAGAAACTGTGCTAGTGAGAAACCTTTACAGAAAATTAATGACAGTGAACTGTAACTGGGTGAAACCGGGCTACTGGATAACAAAAAAAGCTTTGGCGCAAATAAGCCGCATTGGTTGTCACTTACCTGGCTTTGACATGATGATGCCCTTTCCTGGTTCTGTGTTGCCATGCCACTCTGAAGACGCAACACTCTGCTGAGTGCTCTTCTCCTGAGTGGAGCTCTTTCGTCTTCTGCGTGTTGGAGAGGTCAGGAGGGCTGGAGATGGCTCTGCACCTGTGAATCCAAGACCACATGGCATTTTCATGGCATATTTTTTCATGTCTGATGATAAACAAGCACCTGCCCATATATACCTGTTTACACAGTGAGAATCTGATTGGGCCTTGAGTTAAACTTACAGTATATTTGGTATCCAGGAGGAAGAAGGCGAATGTTAGGTAGAGAAATCCAACCTCGATCTCCATCATCAAACTCCACCATGACACAGCCTTCCTTCTGCTCCTCTCCAGGGCCACCTGTGCAAGACATCATCCAAGTTCAGCCTTCAGTATGCCAAGAGCATTTACGTTTTAAACCTTAGAAGTCACAGTTACTGTCATGTACAAATACAAAAGTATTTACGTAGTTTACTGAGTGGAAGCTTGGATTCTAAACTTTTGCACATTTGTTTTGTTACACTTGTGTTGCACACTTGTTTGTAATTTTTTAAAATCTTAATTTAATGAAAAGTTTTTGCTCTGCATACAGTATTACATTTTCATATTTTTCTAAATTGAAACAAGCTGAAAAAGGTCAGAACTGCAGACCCGAACCTGCTATCACAATGTTTAGGAAATTAAATGTTTTGTATGTAAATCATTTATTATTAATAAAATACATAATTACATAATTCATTGCTGTTGGGACAAAACTTCAACACAACCTTTACGTGTTGATAAAGTTGTAAAGTGTTGCACTTTACAATAATGGCCCAAAAAATCTAGTTTCATTAACTTCTTCTTTTCCTCTACCGTAAAGCTGCCATTTTGGAGATATGAGAATTTGTCTCGACAGCAACAAATGAATGTGTTAATAGCCTTGCAAAATACAAGTAACTCCCAAATTCTAAAGGTTAAGTGTGTGAAGTGTACATGTGTTTGGGAGCCTAGGAGGTGTGTTTTTACCTCTCCGGACATAGCCAGGATACAGACACCTAGAGCGTTCACTCCAATATGCACACACTCTTGTTCCATCAGTAAGAGCCTCCACTGTCTCCAGTCGCACATCCAAAACCTGACAAATGAACACAAATTGTATCTTTCAAAACCTGCAACACTAACAACACAGCTTCAAAACTTCATAGAATATGAATGAGATATTAAAAACAAGTGCTGAATTCAGTCAGTTGGTAGAAGGCTGATTAAATGTACGGATTTAGACAAAACCACAGTTGACTCTGTGCCATGGCACCGAAATCCAACACACAAGCTCACACAGACTGCAGCTCACACACCCCTCTAAGCCCGCCCATGGGCAACCCTGTCTCCTGAGAGCTTGTTTTGTGATTTTGTTCCACCGGACACTTTTTTCAGTCTGAACTCGGTATCAAAAGACAGGAAATCGGCATCAATGAATGGGCGTCTGCATGGGAACAATGAAATAAAAGAGGGGGGAAAAAAAGAGCCTAAATCGATGACTTTATTGTGAAGCTGCCAGCTTCCCTCCTACTACACAGCCTGCCCTGGCACAGACAGTGCACTGAGCGCTCTTTCAGGCCAGACTCAAACGAGGTTGCTGTGGTGAGAGCCCTTTGACGGAGCAGGCAGGTGGGAGATTTAGTTCTTGGCCCAGATCTGCAGGTATGGCAGTTGGAGGCAAACAGCTGATAAGAGATTGAAAGGCGGCAAGGGAACGAAGAGATATCTGTGAATGAGGCATCTAATGTGTGTTTGCTAGCAGTTATCTGGTGACTGAGGCTCTAGTTTTAATGTCTTGGGAAATGTTCAGTTTCGTTAGTGCATTCATTTGTAATTTTAGTGGTAGTCTGTCTAAAGGATCAGGTGATAGGTCACCTACAGCTATGTGAAGAAATAAGTACAACCCATGGAGGGTTTTGACTTTTCCAGCATATCTGAACACGCAGATATCTGGTCTTCATTTAAACCATGTTGATAGATAACACCTTAAAATGAACATTTTTGTCATCCTTTATATAATATTGCCTTTATATAATAAAATAAATTTGGAAAAAATAGGTACACCCCTATATACAGTATATCACTTCTTCCAGTGTATCAAATTTAAATCAGCTGCATGCAATCAGGTGCTTTAAATTAGATCAGCATTAAAGAATATCTTGGGGAATCCTATTTGATCAGAAGAACATCACATGACCTGAAAAGCACAATGGTGGAAATGTTATGGTTTTGGGCTACTTTGCTGCCTTGGGGCCTGACCAACTTACCAACTTGCAATCATTGAATCAACTATAAATTCTCTTTTATTCCAGCTTGAGAAGAATATGAGGCCAACTGCCAAAAAGTTGAAGCTAAAGAGGTGGAGCTTCCTACTGGATAAAGATCCCAAACATACAAGTAAATCTACCAAGGAATGGCTTAAAACTCAATTCTCAATCCCACTGAAATGCTGTGGAGGGGATTTGAAACAGGCTGGACGTACAAGAAGCCCCTCAAAACAAAACTGCACAATTGAAAGAATTCTGCCAAGAGAAATGGGCAAATATTTCTCCCAGTAGATGCCAGAAACTGGTAGACAGTCACAGAAAACACCTGTATAAAGTTACTTCTGACAACAGAAATAAAAAACAGTTGATCTCAAAAGCAATGTGGACTTACCTTTGTTCACATGACTGTATATTAAAATCTATTAAATGAAATTGACTCTCAACAATAGAGTGAGAGGTCAGTCGAGTTTAAAGCAGAGTGATTGTAAGGGTAAATTTAACTGTCTTTTTTTTTACTTACAAACTGTAGCCAATAACGCTGACACACTAACACAGACACACATATGTACACACAGGTGCACATAAACACAGTATACACCCAGACACACTAGACTGATCAGGTTACTGGTGAGAACAATGCAGAGTGTGCACGTAGGGTGAGCTGCAGGGGAGGCTAGGTAAAAAAGGCATCAAAGCACTCAGTATGAAAATGCAGTTTGCGCTCTCCGTATCTCCTCAAATAAGAATATATATGCTTACGCACACATCATTGTTGTTGGAACAAAATCCTGTATCTGTATTTTTTATTTTTATTTATATTTTACTGAATTTGAAAATGCCAGTTTTCCTTTACATCAAATGCCACTTCGTGATGAATGGAGAAACAGAAATGCTCTAAAATGACTTTGGGGGTGGGGGGTGGGATCTTGTTGTATAAGCTTCTATTTAAAGGGAAAAATGTTTCCCTTTCCCTTGTCTCTGTAACCTCTCTTTTTTGCATTCTGCCTTTAGCCTGTAATGTTACCATCTTGGAGATAAGAGGTTCTGATGTGACAGTGACAATATGCTTTATGCACACAGCTTGCAGAAACAAAAATGACAGCCTCAACCTAGACAGTCACTCTTTGTTGTGCTTTTCCTGAATAATCATGTACTGTAGTGGTTTGTGGATTGTACAATGAAGTGATATCTTTAGATATTTTGGGTTGAATTTGAAGATTGTGCTTCATAATCTACTTCTGTCTCTCTAATATGTTAGTGAGCGAAGCTGGGGGGCTGGGTTGGGGAACGAGGCTTGCGATAGGCGGTCCCTCATGTCAAAAGCTTGCTCAGGCAGTGAGACAGTCCCCCCCCCCCCCATCATGAAACAGAGACGGAGAGAGATGAATGAAAGAAGCAACGCATGTAATGTATTCAAATGAATGCGTGCCAACAAAGCGCTGTTGGTTTACGGTGTATAATCAGCTCCCCTTTCCCCGTCGGCTTAGATAAACTATGCGTGTAAGTGTAACCCACAGTTCAACCCCAAATATGTTCATAAATAAATAGATAAATAAATAAATAAATAAATAATAAAACAATAAAACAAGCACCACTGTAAATCCCCCTGGGGAAAGTGGAGCAGAACTAACCAGGAACAGTCAGTGCAGTAAGCACCTGTAACAGTATATGCAGGGATACAGTGAACTGCTGGTCCGAATTAAAAGTAAGTCTCTAACCTGGAGCAATAGGCTGACAGCAGTGCCAAAACATGAACTGGGCCCTTTTAGCAAAAATACCAGGTCCTCCCATGAAAGGAGACACACACGCATATCCCAAAATATTGTCTCTCCACATTTATTACAACCAGATGTTGGAATCTTTGTCTGCTGATGAATTTGTGCTCAATGAAATAAAAAATTAGTAATAAAATGCACATATGTAAAATGCACTGCACGCCTTTAGTCAGATTTGAACCCTTCATACACCAATCTTGACAGTTAGCAGCCAAGTAATTGCCATTCAGCACACACACATAGACACTCTCACAGATGTTCAGAATCAGTCAAATTGGCCATTGAGTACAAGTAAAAAAAGAAAACATATAAATCAGAAGCCTCAACAACTAAATAAAATCTTTTTTTTTCAGTTTAATGTGTTTCAATCTTTTATAGCCTCCATTCCTTTCGGGAGACTTGCTTTCAGGCTTTAAAAGAAATCTGCAAGGATCCAAGTAATCCCAAACACATTCAATGATGTTGAGGTCTGGACTCTGGGATGGACAGTTCATTGTCCTCAGAATGCCAGTGGTGTCTTGGATTGGTTTGCCAAGTTTCTTCTTTTTTTCTATATGTTCTTTTCTCAGTAACAGCTTTTTTGACAGCTGAACATCCTTTCACAGTCATGAATTTGAGTTGCCTTCTCAAAGTGGAAAGATGGACAGAAACACCTGTGGATTTTTTTTAGATCTGAAGCAAAAGTAGAGTTTAAAGTATTGGGGCGGAGGGGGGGAGTTGTGGTCATCTTTCAGGTCTTGCATATTTATTGGGAGTCTCATTTTCTTTAGAAACTCCAGTTTTGTCACTTATCTTTCCTTTGTCCTTGTCCTCCCTTTAGCATGAGGATTATCTTATATATAATCTCTGCAGAAATATTTCCTGAAAATTAATAGCTTGTACTTAATGGCTGTTTTGCCTGGGAAATGACTAAATGAAGGCTGGTCAGGCTTGATAGAGCACACAAGAGCCACACAATTTTGGACAGTGTCACAGTGGCAAAATTAAACAGTTGAAAAGAGTCTCACCGCTTCCTGAAGCAGCTGTTCCAGAGAGTAGATCCTTGGCCTGTTTCCTCTCTCGCCTTCAATGACAATGCTGTAGCTGTGATAAAGAGAATCAGAGGAAGGAACAAAGAGTAAGACTACTGTAAATTCAGTATGCTTTTAATAGCATGCTGATTTTCCTTTCCTCTTCCGTTTCAGGGTTTTCTGTTTTCCACTGTATTTCCATTGATTTTACAGTACAGATCAGACAGCACTACATGAACCTAGAGAGCCTTACATGTCAGGCAAGTCCAATGTGTGCACATAGGCAGCGTACAACAGCTCGTCCTCCTTAGAGATCAGCACTTTCAGACCATCCCGCAAAGCCTCTTTGGTCAGGACACAGTTGGGAAGAGCTGGAAAAAGAACATAAACACATAAGAGCCATGCTATTTTCCATATGTTGTGTGGACCTAAAGGTTTTTCAAACCTTTCAGCTTTTCATCAACATTATCAATACCATTTGGTATCTGTTTACAAAGTGCACTAATTTTCCAGCATTGCTTGTAGTAATAAATAATTTGCTGCCATAAAGTGTTTCTTAACCCTTGTTTTGGAGTTCTCTTCTTTCACATTTCATCTTAGGAAATGCCAGGAAATTAGCTAATTATCTGGATCAGCAGGAGAGATACTACACTATGCAGGACAACAGGCTACTTCAGGACTCCAAGGGATGTTCAAAGTTTTGCATGTTATATATGCTACTAATTTAAGAAACCATATAAATATATTGATCTGTTTTACTACAGTGAAAACGTCTTCGCAATATTTTTGTTCAGTATGTGAGTGAAGCATAGATGTCTTGGAGCAAGTGTTACGAGGACATTGTTAGCTGTACAGGGTGAGCTTATGTGTTTGCTCACCTGGCACTGTGTTCCTATTTTGTTGCCCTTCCTCTTCTTCCTCCTCTCCTTCTGAGAAGCTGCTGTCATCATCCATGCGGAATCCCTCATCTGCAGTGAAGCTCTCTAGCAACTGGCTCATGGCTCGCCCTTTGGCCTATTAATGCAGCCAGAAACCAAACTGTGAGCCCCTGAGCGTATCCCCACACTCACACATACATGTGCATATATGCATGAGCATGCATACGCATTTCCGCTAGCACACATTTAAGAGGTTTGCACACTATCGCTCAGCACTAATTATGCACAAATCTATGATTGGCCCATTCTAGGCACCCTTAACTGGTTTGCTCAAAAGCAACACCATATATTCTAGTGACAGAGGTTTCGCCATTGCAGAAGATGTCTAGTTTCCATTTTACTACTGTGTCTCTAGGGCAAGGCATAGGTGATGAATGGTGTGTGTGCAGGCTTATGGCTTTGTTCTTTATCCGTTTCCTTGTGGGGAGCAGGAATTCCCCCCTACACGCCCTCTGATTGGGCAGTCAAAGTCCTCTTGCAACACCTTGATGATGACCTCACGGAGGCCGAGGGTGACAGCCTTGACGCCTCTGGGGTAAAACTATTGACTGTTTTATTTAGACAATGCATGATTCAGCCTGTGAATTAGCAGGCGGATCCCATCTTATCTTTATTGTGGGCAGATTTATGAGAGGCCATGACAGTTCGAAACACGCGAGGTTGCATAATCCCTCTCAGCACGATGAGTTTTTTACGGCTACCATGAGGGCGAATCAGTGAGATATAGGCCACGCTGGTAATAGGACAACACTTATCGCTGTGGGGTGCTGCAGCTGCATTTCTGTAAGCTGCTCTAACCTCTTACACTAAAACACTTCATACGCATTGAAATCCCCAGAGAACGTCTCTCACCTGTTGGTTTTTGATCTTTCGGTTCCAGATGATGTCATCACCTTGAGATGGCACAGTTTCATGCCAATTGTTTCTCCTCTGAAATCATCACAAGAAATGCATAAACATTAGTTCGCCAAACATAACGCAACTTTGGTCATTAAATAGCCCCACTGCAAAAACTCCATATTTGAGGAAGACATTCTACTGACCTTTCCAAGGATTATGGCACCCTTCCTAGTTGTCCTCTCCAGTTTATTTGGGATAGATTTGAGCACCCTATTGGGATGAATGCTGTTCTCTTCTGAACTTTCTCTCCACCTGAGCCCACTTGGCCTCTTCTCCACCTGTAATTGATTCCTATCTGCACTGACCAGTTTTGGCCTACAGGGGGCCTTTCTTCGGTTCTTCACCTCCCCATTGGCAAGTCTCATGCTCACAGACCCTAAGGGGAAAACAGGAGAAAAAGAGAGAGGAGTTATGAATTGGCCTTTGCGTTTTAATTTAAAGTCGCTCTGAAAGTATACAGTATTTACCAAGCCCTTGTCTTTTCTTCTTGCTCTTGACTTTCTGACCAGGTTCTAGCTTGACTGTGGAGGAGGAGGAGGGACCGCCAACACCAGACAGCTGCTCTTTAGAAGATAGATTCTTGATATCCTCTGGCACTTCTTCGCTGTCATAGACGCCATCATCTTCCTCCTCTGTGGGATGAAGGATCGATTTAATGGATTGACAGCTCGACTGGGCTTCAATACTCTGAGGGCATCGGAGGCAATTACTGTAAAAGCACCGTGATGACTCTTCTCACTGTATGATTAGTTCGATACTTAGCAAAGTTCACATTATGTGAGCCAAATGTGGCTACAGTTGTCAACGTTCGCAGGAACTGTGACAGTCACTGTGGCCAAGTCACTGACAGGTTTGACCACTAGGCTTTCACTGACCACCCACAACTAGCTGCCACATCTCTGGCCTGCAACCACACACACACACACACACACACACACACACACACCTATGTTCTAGAGTCACAGATCTGTATTGGCAGTAGCCCACTGCGGACAACGTGTCTCACATAGAGCAGAGATGGCACAGTAGCAACAGTGTCGAGTGTCAACACAGTGCCGACACACTTGTCACTTACAGGGCACTCATCAACACTCTCGCATGCCTGTGAAATGTGAAAAGATAACTTTCAGGGTAATTAACACAGTGCCAACAACAAGGCCCAACTAAACCACAGGCTTAGCTCACATTAACATTCATTACAGCTATGGTTTCGTCTTCACTTTGTTCACTTATGGAACATTATTTCTTATAAGTGCTGATTCAATCATGGAGCAGAGCAGGTTAGAGGGTTTGATCCGTCCCCCTTTTTTCCCCCCTTACAGGGTGTGACATTCTAAAACCAGTGCAATGGCAGATCGCATTGCAGCTCAGGTTTTGGGGAGACATGCCTGAGGAGAAGTCGTTAATATTTTTAACGGCGTGACAGATGAGCAGGGATGTCGGGGGGGAGGAGGAGGGGGATCTGCAAGTCGGCATGGTGGGATACATCTCATTCCCTCTGTGGATAGACCATAACTCACCCAGCTCGGACACCTCGCTGTCCAAAGTAGAGATGTCCTTCGCTGTCGTCTCCTGCATGCTGCTGGTCAAGGCCGCATTGGGCAGTGTCTGCTGTGCTCGAGGCTGCAGGTGAGAGGAAGCCGGACCCAAGCTGATCTTTGCCTTTCGTCCTCTTCGCATCATTATCTGCTGACCCTCTAGACTCTGACTGACTCCTGTCTCGGTACTCCCTGTTGAACAGGACAACAGAAAACAGAAAACAATTAAGACTAACCAATGAATTACTTGCAAATATATCTGTTACTGCTTTAGTGGGAGAGGATTTTGATTGACTGCTGCAGCAATTGTTTTGAAGGACAAATCATATCCATGGAAAATTTATGCAGCAAGGCCAATTCTGTTCACTTGAAATAATTAAAAGGATGACAATATGATAATTGCTTTCCAAACCCTTTATTACTTTGTCATGCTCATGTAACATTCCAGCATTTGTTTATGATTTGGGGTTCATTTCTCTCATCAACAAAGACAGTGGCTTGGGTGGCAGTACCTGTGTCACTTTGGCCTCCAGACTTGGAACTATGGGTGTTCTCCGCAGAAGGGCCAGAAGCAGCCTTCTCTCTGAGACAAAGCATACTCTCCACTCTGGAACCACGCTTGGCTTTGGCTTTCTGCTTAAGCTGGGCCATCTTGGAGCTCAGCAGTCTTGGCCTGCCTCTCTGTCTACAGGGAACCTTCGATTCAAGAAAAAAAAAAAAAAAAAAAGAAAGAGAAAAAGAAGGACAGCGGGTAAGAGGAGAGTGAGGTAGGGTAAAGAAGTGAAGTTTCGGAGCTAATAGTGGAAAACTCCCCTTGGGAGTCTATTATGGGCCTCTTCTCCATACTTATCTAATACTGTGTAAGTATATATAAACATTATAATTTTCTTCTCAACTGCACATTTAAAACCACTGACCGAGCTGTAAATGCTCAGGAGGACAGTTGACTCTACAGTGGGCAATTCACCTGTGTGGCGCTGATGTGGTGGTAAGTGCTGTTGGCCATCTTCTTCCTCTTCCTGTGTTTGTCCCCACCTCCAGCCAGTTCCTCATCCGCAGCCAGCAGGCCCAGCCCTGCTCCCGCCGACCTGTCCATCACAACAGAGAGAATTCATGAGCGGAGTGGGGAGCGAGGGATGAAAAGGAGAGATCAGAGGGGAGCGGAGGGCTTGCCTTTCCTCTTCGTGGCTTTCTAATAACCCTCTTTTCAGCCTTTGATGAATGGAGAGGCAGGGGCCCCTTTCCCTGCCGCATGCTTGAAAAATTGGGATCTGACGGCAAACCGAGAAATATCTGAGTGAAGTGCTGGTTAAGCAACCTCCCACTCATAATTTTGTTTGTTCTTTTTTCCCTCTTGTTTCTCCCTCTGCCTATTTTCTCACTCTTTTTTTTTCATTCGGCACCAATGGTTTTAGGGCAGTGGATTCCGGCATTACATTAATACAAGCCCCACTCTCTCTTATTACCATATCAATGCATCTCTTCCCATACAAAGGAGCACAATTCAGTGGCCTTCGGGAGGGCTACTGAGCGTGAGCGAGTGAGTGAGCGAGAGTGTGTGTGTATGTCTGCCAGCCATCTAGCAGACCTATTAAATTGAAATTGGGTTGAGCTTACACACACTCCATGCGGCCCATGGCTGGGCTCTCGTTTTGCTGTGTGCGAGTGTCAGCATTTTTGCCCCCCGAGCTGCAGACAGCCACTTCAAAGCCACCACAGGCTTGCCTTAGTCACTGCTCAGAGGGGCGGGGCCTCTGTCAGATGGCCTGTCAGTCATGCTGGAAAGATTGGCGGGCTGGTGTCAGAGGCTGTAGCGGTGTGTGGTTGGTGAAAGCCATGCCCCGTGTCCTAGCCACTGCTGGAACAGTGACAAAACAGACAAACTGCAGCAGTGCCCCGTGCAAGAGGTCCTTCAGCATTCTGCACACTGAACATATGCTCTAATTGAGATTTTGGACTATTTCTGCTGTTGTGTGTACTGGAATTCCTGTAAATAGAAGTTAATGACCTAAAAGGTTTAGGTAATTGATGGCAGATTATTAAATATTTCTAATTTTAGTAAGTTATTTTTAGTGATATACATTGACTTACATCTGCAATCACTGGTTACATAATGCACATCTTCACAATGGGGAAGATATCAAAAGAGTCAGTCTAGCTAACTAGCTAACCATGCTTAAAACTACAAATGTCTTGAAGGTACTTCAACACAAAGGACCCTATGCATGTAGAGCACAGCACAAAAACAGCCTTATACATAATCTCAGGGTAACACAACAACAGAAGAAGACTATATGCATAAACATGTATGCAGAGATATGCCTCTCGTTCAAATACACAGGGCTACACTTGCACACACACGGACTCAAAAGAGGACAATGTCGACCGTGTTGCGCTTCGCTCTTCCGCTCAGCTGTCTTAGTGCTGGCTGGCTGCCCTTTACTCTGGCCAGTGCTGTCAGAAGGCATCAGTGTCCTGTGTACCCAGAAACCCCCATGTCCCCCAGCCCTGCTAGAAAGGCCCCTAAAAAGGAGGGATGATGGGATGGGGAGGGGGGCTTGCCTGTAGAGAGCCAGGAGATTCATGGCCAGGACAGATGGGTGGGTGGGGGAGTGATGAGGGGAGGTACAGCATGTAGCGCAGTCCAAAAAACTCGGCGGGGATGCTTTCTTTAGCACACAAAAAACTTCTTTCTGTAAACTGTAGCCAGAACATTTGTCCACAGTAGTGGATAATTCCACTGAAAAAAATAAGCAAAAATGAGACATGACACTATCTGTGCCCCTTGTGCAGACACAGCAATTCCTGGACAAACTTTAGTCAGACTGAAAAAAATTGGTAAAAAAAAAAAAAAAAAAAAAATATATATATATATATATATATCATTAGCATTTTCTACTGCTGATATACCTTAAACACCTTCACGTAACACACACACACCCACCAACCTCCATCATTAGATGCCTGCCGGACAGACCCCAAAAACGGCTCTTCCTTTACGCCATGCCAAAAAAAGAAAGCAAAAAAAGGTACAGAAAGAAAAAGTGGAGAAGAGAGATGTGAGAGAAGAGATTCCAGCATACAACTAGAATGGAAATGAGAGAAGAGTAAGTGAAATAGAAGGAGATGGTATGAAGAGATAATGAGACAGAGAGAGAAAGGGGGGAGAGAGAGAGTGAGAGAGAGAGAGAGAGAGAGAGAGAGAAAGAGAGCACAGTCCTGTGGGAGTCTGTTGGCTGACCTGAGCTGCAGGGCTGGATCGATAGACACTAACCTCTATCGACCTGCCACCGCACTCAGCATAGATGCAACCATCTAGCCCTGATACCCAACTCAAGTACCCCACCACCCCCCAACTACACTCCTAGGAACCCCATAAAACAACTCCACTAACTCCAGCCCGTACACCCCCCTACAAAAATAATCCCTTTAAACAAACCAAAGCTGAGAAGCCATAACCAACCAGCAACAGGCTACCCTGACACAAGCAGTGCACTGAATTTACTTCATTCAAATGTGTATATCATTTCCATATTAATAAAATACCATCATGGTCTTATCATATCTGTTTTTTCTACTTTATTTTACTATTTAATAAAGTGACACTTGGTGTAAACATTTAATGCGAAATGGACCAATATAAATGGTCTAAATTTAATTATTATAAAATTGATGTAATAAATTTAGTGGTGATTTTAGATGTTACATAAATGATTTGTGCATATTACAATCAAGTATATTCAGTGCATAATTTTTCTTCCATGTAAAACACACTTTTCCCTCTTTCCATTTCTTTCCTACCCTCTTTCCCATTCCTTATCTCTCTACATGTCCTTCTCTCTCTTGGCACAGGCATGCTGCTCTCCAGCCCAGCTTTCTGTTCATCCCCACCTACTGCACCACAGTTTCCATATTCACACACGCAGTGGCCATTAGGGGCCAGAAGGAGGCTTTTCCTTATCTAAAGAAAAAAAGAATGAAGCTTTGCTCTGTGCAGAGGACATGTTCTCTCCTTGACACAAAGTGCATCTGTATTCCACGTCCACTGCATCTGAATACAGTACAGAGCGTCTAAACCTCCCCAGTGCCATGAGAGAGCGGGTCGCCGTGGAAACTCGAGCGTAACCTGACACTGGCTCTGGAGCGAGCTTCGCTGGCTGATTGTTTGGGCTCGGCGAGGGCCATGGCGGGGCTGCCTATTAAAGCTCAGTGTGTGAGCAGAGCTGACAGAAACGGCCCTGCCCCTGCCCCGCCTGTCGCCACCCGACGATGACCTCCCGACCCCTTGACCCTCAGCGACCCCTCCCCAGCCCCTGTGTCAACTCCAAGTCACATTCCTGCTGTTAGCAGCCAAGCAGGGTGGGAGCAGAGAGCATGTGTGTATGTGTGTGTGTGTGTAGAGAGAGAGGGGGTGGGTGTCTCAGACACACTGCCGGAGAATTCACAGCCCCCTAATTACAAAGGCCCTTCTCCTAAGAGAGGTCAGGATTACATAGTAATGTCATTCAGAGCAGTGGATTGATTAGAAAAAGAGAGAGAGAGACACAAGGAGGGAAAGAGAGAGAGAGAGAGAGAGAGAGAGAGAGAGAGAGTGAGTGAGAACAAAAGTGAGCATGAGAGAGAGAGAATGGTAGCAGTGTTTGTGTGCTGCAGGTTGATGAATTTCCAGCTTTAGGTCTGCTTACTTCTGTCAGGGCTTAACTCACAAGCCTGTTGTACATGACCTAATATCACCAACTTCACATGAAGATCATGTAAGTTATCATGTACAAATATTACTGTCACAAGTTATGTTGGATCATTGTTATTATTATTTTTTCATATGACAATGTCAAAAAAACACAAAATGGACAAAAATGGACATGGAAAGTTTTGTTCCGATAGCATTAATATGGATTTACCATACCCCCTTCATGGCTATAACAGCCTCCACTCTTCTGGGATTGCTTTCCAAAAGATTTTGGATTGTGTCTGTGTGAATTTGGGCCCATTAACCAAAAGAGTATTTGGCAGGTCAGACGCTGATGATAGACGAGAAGGCCTAGTTCGCAATTCCAGTTCATCCCCAAGGTGTTCATTGGAGTTAAGGTCAGGGATCTGTACAGACTGGAGTTCCTCTATACCAAACTCATCCAACCATGTCTCTATGGACCTCACTTAATGCACAGGGGCACAGTTTTTAAAAAAACAGCCCCAGATTATTATCCCTCCTCCACCAAACATTTACTGTTGGAATTTCACATTTGGACAAATTCTTCTGGCATCCGCAAAACCCAGATTCACACATCGTGATCCATGATTCATCACTCCAAAGAACATGTTTTCACTGCTCTAGACTCCAGTGGTGGCATGCTTTACATCACTCCAGACTACGCTTGGCACTGCACATAATAATATGTGCAGCTGCTCAGCCACAGAAATCCATTTCTCCCAACATGTATTTCTTGTGCTTCTAGAAGTAATCTTGGAACTCTGAGGTGAGGGATGCCACAGAGGCATTTGTGTGCCCTTCTGCACTTGGCAATCCCAATTTATGATTTTACATGATCTACCAAGTAATGGCTGAACTGTTGTTGCTCCTAGATTCTGTTTGACAATAATAATGCTTACAGTTAACTGAGGCAGACCTAGTGGAACAGAACTTCCAAAACCTGATGTGTGACCTATGACAGTGCCATGTTTAAACTCAGTGAGCTCTTCAGAAGCACCTGAAAGCAATAGTTAAGATAGGATTCTACATATATATACTGTAGATATATGTAGCAAATAAGAAGGTATCACACTCAGGTGTGAAATCACTTGACATTCCTGCTCCTAAGATTTGAGCTGGGTGACAATGGTATGACGACCTGTCAGCACTGGTAACCTCTCTTAATGAGATCTGACCTCTTACATCCTCTGCCTGCAACACTCTGCCTGGGGATGCAACACTCCATGAGAGAGAGAGAGAGAATCACAAGTGCTCAAAATAAGGCCACCGTTTACTATTAGATCACTCAACAATAGCTCAATTTGTTCAACATGAAAAATACGTAAACAGCACATATAAACCACAAACAAAAAGCCAGCACTCTGCTGTGTTTCCCTCTCCCCTTGAGGTACTCCAAAACAGGACTTTACGACTCTGATAAATTCCAGTGGCAGGAAGTTGTCATTTGTTTTATTTGGCGGAGGGCATTATTAATGGCGTGGATAAATGCAACGTGGGTAAAGCATGTGTAATTAAGCTCCAGCTCCCGCTTCTCATTAGCGCTCCACTAATCAGCCTGGCCCATAATAAAATAGGAGTTTTCTTAATCAGGTAGGGTAAACTGGTTTGACCGAGTTTATCAAAATGTCTGAGGCCTGGCATAAACAGAGGCGCATCTCAGGAGAGAAAGCACATTCATCATGGTGATAACTTCCTGCTCCGACTTTGTGCAGGCATTTGGACACTTCGTTTTATCAAATTAATACCGTTGGCGCGACAGGGGGTTAGGAGGAGTCGCAACACTTGTAGATAATCAATGGAAGTTATAAATATGATTAATGGAGGGCTCTTTGCACTGATTAAGCACTTAGTCTGCTTCGTTTAAACTGATACCAGCCTTCGAGCCTCATTTACTTACACGCAATGAGTGGCAGGGACCATGCCGGCAAGTGCCATTTACTGTATCTACAGGATGCAGCCGTCCACATACATACACACACCAGCATGCAAACGCATGTGTATACACACAGAGCAGCCTTACATAAAGAGAGCTTGAGTGAGGGCATGTTGTTGTTTTTTTTTTTTTGGAAAACTGATCTTATTGCAGTTCAGATAGACCTTGATTGACTCTCTCTGCACATTTTTACTGCTACAGTCAGGCAAGTCCCTCAAGCAGAACAGAAGATATGAACAACCTCAAGCTGCTTCTCTGCATATGATAAAAGAGATGTTTAAAAGCAGTCAAATATCTATGAAGTCTAATGGTTTAACCTAAAAACGTCCTTTTAAAAAAACTTAAAATTGGCCTTTAATTGCAATAATATGTAGTTAAATGTATCAGCATGCAGAACTGAAGTTTTCTATGATGCTGTCTATGTTGTTGCATGCACTGTGATAGTTTCTAAGTAAATGTATATGCACGTTTACGATGGAATTCAGACTGCTAATTGCTTACTACTGGTTTGTTTAATTAGCATAATGGTAATTCAAGAAAGTTCAGAATTTCACCTTTACACAGAAACGTAAAAGCAACACGACAAAAGCACTGACAAATTATGGCTTTAAATCTGTGGATCAAATCATATCCATGATAGCTGATATCCATGTAGCTCAGAAGCAAAGGGTTAAAAGAATTTTAAACTGAGTTTGCACTTTGTGATTTCTTACACTCACTTATTCCTTCTTTCATCAATTTGCCTTTTTCACAAACAGGCTGTGACACACACACACACACACACACACACACACAAGCACACACAAACACACACAAGAGAGACACTCACTTGACCCTCTTGATGGTATCTGTAGGAGCAGGGGGTCCTGGGGTGGGCTTGCGTTTCCGTGGCCTACCCGGGCCTCGACGGGCTGGGCTTCTCGAGGTATCCTCTTTCCTGCACGAAGACACACACGCACACGCACACATGCCCAAAGCTTGTCAATCACTCTAATTCACACTAATGATGTTGTATAGAGAGAAACACTAAGCTGGCCTAATTGCTAGTGTGGCCAGGAGAAGCCCCTTAAGCTGGCATGGGAGTTTTAACCCACTGGTCAATGGCTTAAGTAAAGAGGACGCTGCACACGCTGGGTGGTCTTAGTTGTTGAGTTTGAGTGGAGAGAGAGAGAGAGAGAGAGAGAGAGAGAGAGAGAGAGAGAGAGAGAAAGGCCTGGAAAGTGGAAGAGTAGAAGAGTAAGTGTGTGTGCTGCAGATTGAGAGGAGGTTGTGTGTTTTGTGTGCGTGACACTGTATGTGTGATTGCATGAGGGTGGTCCATAGCTCACTCACTGGTGGTCATGTTTTCTCTGTAGCTTGGCCAGCTCTTTCTGTTTCTCCTTATAGCGTCGCTGCAGATCAGCCAGGCGCACTCTCATGGCTAACTCTTCTCTGTCCAGTGTCTCCAAGATGCCCTTCACTGGACATACCTGCAAACCCCACCCACAAACACAGCACAAAACAGATTCAGCCAATCCTGAAACACTGACAGGTTCAGCAAATCATAAAAAAACCCACATCTATATTTTTATCCATTTTTGTTTTACTTTCTACATCATATAAATATAGCAGCTGTCCTTTACACCGATTGTGATAATTCTGGACCAATAAGAATGCTCCAAAAAGGCTTGGAATTAAGCTGCTTTGAAATTTCTAAAATAGAATTTCGGTGCTGCTGATGTTTAAGGTTAAACTCTCAGGGTACTTCAGTTTCTCGCTTTCATAATATAAATAATAAATAATAATAATTCAAAGTACTGAATATTAAGTCCAGTGTTCAGAGCATTGGGCTGACCATAAGTAAACTTTTGCATGCTTTATCAACAGTTTGTCTGTCAGTTATGAAAGAAGAGATAGGATAAACAAATAAGCATACAAAGAAAACAGACGCACAAGACACAGACATACCGGTTCATGCCGCGGCGTCCATTTGCACTTCTTGCGAAGGTTAAGCTTTTGACGGAGGGGTGGGGCTAAGTCAGTGGTAGGTAGAGTCAGCTCCAGAGCTCGTGCTGCTGCCAGAGTTGCCAAACTTTCCAGGTCAAAGGCAAGCCTCTCTTCTCCTGCAGGTATGGCCAGTACATTAAAGTATGGTAGAGTACAGTACAGTAGATTCCTTAAAGTAAGTATTCCCACCTTTGCTAACCAGTGCAGTGTGAGTGTCTTTGGGTGCATGTGTATGTCTTCAGTAGGAAAGGTTAGTTAGTGTGCAGCGAAGGCAGCATGCAGGCTAGAACAAGACGGTGGCCTCCAGCTGCATGGAAATGTTTGCACTTGTCTTCCTCTTTTTTGTACCCTCCTGCTGTCCGACTGTGGCAATATCACTCTTCTTTCTTTTGAAATGCAAAATAATGCTCTCTCTCTCTCTCTCTCTCTCTCTTTGTGCATGTCTGGCTGGCTGGCTCAGACAAACATACACTTCGACAACTGACCTGATGAGGTGGCTTTATGCAACATGCAAATAAATTTAATGAGAGAAACATGAAAAAGTGAGTACATGAGTGTTATATGCGAGAGAAAGAGAGAGACAGAGAGAGAGAGAGAGAGAGAGAGAGAAAGAAAGAGAGAAATATATTGTGTATGCAAGGCAGAGAGTAAAATAGAGAGCAAACAGCCTCTGAGCACGTAGTTGTTTCCTGCCGGCACCTTGTGCTTTCAGATGCTGAATGAGCGATGATGATAGCTATTAAGCAGAGAGCTTATCTCTGTACACGAGGCCTAGATGCCAGGAGCCATGTTACACAAAGAGAGAGTGAGCAAGAGAGAGAGTGAGAGAGAGAGAGAGAGCAAGAGGGAGAGAGAAGAAGAAGGGGGGATTTCTCTACATTTATCTCTGTCATTAGGGCAGGCCACACGCTCACAGCCTCCACTCAGCAAATGAGCCTTGAATATTCATGACAGCCCAAGCTGGCCTGGGGACACTAAGGAGACTGTGGATGCATTTTGCATGTGTGTGTGTGTGTGTGTGTGTGTGTGAGTGAGAGACACAGAGAGAGAGAGAGAGAGAGAGAGAGAGGGAGAGAGAGATGGAAGGAGGCAGAGGAGGGAGGCAGAGAGAGAGCTTGTAGTGTTACAACGACATAGTAGAAAACAGAATTGCAGTGTGTTCCACAAGCAGCTCTGTGAGAAAGAAAGGAAGGGAGGGAGAGAGAGAGGAAAGACAGAAAGGGGGGGAGGGAGCAGAGAGCAGGAGGAAAGGGAAAGGGGGGAGAGAGAGAGGGAGGGAGGGGAGGCCAGAGGGTGGTGGGAGGGAGGCAATAAGAGGTAAAGTGTTTATTGAGCCATCTATTTATTCTCAAACATGCCCTCATTACTGACATGGAAAGAATCCAATTTCCTCTACAGAGGGGAAAAACCAGGGAAATACACACACACGCTGCACGGGTAGGCTGGTGAGTGCTGGTACATGAGAGAAGCACATGGGAGAAGAAGTAGCGAATGGCAAAAACAAGAAGAGAAAAAAGTGAGCAAGACTGGCAGGACTGGTACAAACCCACCCAAGACTGGTGGCTGTATAACAAATACGAGCAAATACTCACAGTTTAGACACCAGAAGAGAAGGAAAAAATAGAAAAAAATAGGACTGAGTGGGTCTGACTGTCAGAAAGTAAGGAAATAAGCAAGCAGTCAAGAAAAAAAGAAAGAAAGAAAGAAAGAAAGAAAGAACGCTGATTTTCTCAATCCTGTGGGGGGTCTTTGGTTTCCCGAGGGTCTCAGGTATCCCATCCTTCTGACATCACCAAGCCAGTTATAGTTCTGTGGTGGTCAGGTTGAAATCAATCTACAGGCTGCTTTAATGAGACCAGCGGGACCCTCCATGCCAGTCACAGCTCATGCCTCCTTGCAGAGCAGAGGGATACAGGAAGGTGCATGGAGAAATAAGCTGAGAGTCTGGAGAAGAGGATAGTCCCTCTGGACACATGGTCTTACTGCAACAGATTAGTCTGCTTGATACTTTGAAACTAGTCCTGATGGTCGTCTATTTGGGCATGATGTGGAAATTGTTGAATGGCTGTTGACAAATTTTGTAATTCAAATTTTGTACATTCACAATAAAAATCAAAAGTTTCAAAAGTGTTTTGAAATAATTTTGGAAAGCTTCTTTTTTAAATGGGATCACTGGGGACATTGCACAAAGAACTATTTCATAGCTGCCAATCTTTCCAAATGTATGCAGTACTGACCAAATAGAAATGATGAAATTAATTTTTTTTTTATGGAAGGTCTGATTGCAAGAAACTTATAGTAACACTAAACGGATAAAACTGATAAACTGATATATATATAGTATCAGTTTAGTGTTATATATATATATATATATATATATATATATAGCATGTATGAATAAATGTTACCTGCCATGAAATCTTCAGTCAGTGGGTGGCCAGGACCTGACAGCAGTGCACAGGCCACCATGTGTATTTTTGCCTCCAGTTTTATAATAGTTTGGCAGCAGCCTTTATTAATGACATCTGCCCTACTGCAACAGACTTCATCACTCTGCGTTTATTAATCTCCACACTTAGGCTGGCTTAGAGAAAAAAAACACCCAGCACAGTACATGACGTTTTTATTAGTGGGTCAGAAAATAGAAGGGCTCAGACACTCGTGCATCTACCAAAAAATGCTGCCGCGCGTAAATGTACCAAGTGCAGAAAGCCTTTTCCTAATTTATTTATTTGTTTTCTCTTTCTGCTGTGTTGTAGTCTTTTGGGATTCCTTAGCTGCTAGAGGATGTTAGTGTAAATAAAAACATCCTTTGGCAGGGAGGCGCAAAATGCTCCATGGAAAAGCAGCAAGGCTTTAAAGCAGCTCTCACAACAATGGAGGCTAATTAGCTAACAAAAGCAGCGCAGTCCTGAGAGGGAAAAGATCAGCTGTTTTTACCATTTCATCAACTTTTCACAGAGGGATGTGGGGAGCTGTGGGAAAGCCGGGGCCTTTTTCCATCTAAAATGAGGCTTATAAAAGTGATCAAACAGGTTGAGGGGCATAGGCAGGGGAGCACTCCCTCAGGATGACTCAGTGGACACGGTCCAATCCAGAAGACCCGGGGGAGCCAGCTATCATTATAGCTGCCTTTTAAGATGGGCTCAAGCCCTTTTAAAAACAGCTCCCCCGTCCATTCACTCTGTCTTAGTTTCTCCCATAGGATGCACTGGACCCCGAAAGGCTGTGGAGCATTTGATCTTTGGGCAGGAAAAGGCAAGAAAGCATTCTAACTGCGAGTGAGAGCTAGATTGTGAATGTGGATGTGTATATGTTTGACAGTGTGCATGGATTTGTGTGCATGACTGTGTGCTGGAAAGAAAGCTGGCTGGTCATTTGGGAGTCGGTCATTGTGGATATCCGTATGCATGTGTGTGTGTCTGTCTGTCTTCTGGTTGGAGGTATGGAAGGAGGGGGGGCTTTGTTATCTTTCCCTTCCACAAAGGACAGAGAGCTGGCTGGGGCTGAAAAGCCCTTTTTTCGCACCTTTTTTGTGAGGAGAAGCAAAACAAAATGAAAGACCCAGCCGTAGCCCTCCCCTGCTGCCTATATCACAGCTCGACAAGACTGCTCATGCAAAGCACTGATGAGAAATTAAATCATGTGTATGATTGAGTGTGTGAGGCAGTGTTTGCTATTCTGATAAGGAGAAATAGTCTCTGTGCTGTACCTGGCGTCTAAAATCAATTCTGGACTGAACTAACTGAAAGGAAATAACCAATACGCTGTGGGGCATTACAAAAAATGCACCTGGTTTCATGTATATGTGTTTGTGAATGCATGGTGGGTTGAGAATATATGAACTTTATATATGCATGGTGCTCCAGTGAAGGGGAAAGGCGTGTTTGTTTGAGTACCTTCACTTTCCTTGCTGGTGCTCCTCTCTTGCTGACGCCTCTCCAGGTCAGCGAGTTCACTGAGAAGCTCCATGCCATGATGGAGGGGCACTACTGGGGCATGAACCATCACCGAGGAAGCCATTTGAGCATCTCGCGTGGCACAAAGGGCTGCCGCAATCAAAAGCTCCAGACTCCAGATGCATGTGCCTGGATATTGGTTACCCAGAGAAGAAAGTTCAGGGCAGGGAGATGAAGGCAATGAAAACTGAGAGACCTCCTGGAGCTCAGCTGAATCAGCAGGCGAAGCACAGCCTTCCTCAGCAGTTCTGTCTTGGTCATCCTCAGTAAACTCCACAGTCTGGAGATCCTGGGAAGTGGTGGTAGAATCCCGGGGAGGCATCCCTTCCCCCTGCATTTTGACTTCCTCAGATGGACCTTGGGGCTCTATAACACTGACATGGTCATGGGAGAGTACACTAGCAGTGTCTGCTTGTGACTGCTCCACCAAGGGTTCAGGAACTGGACAGGGGGAGCCAGTTGGATGCTGGCACGAGGCTGGACAAGGAGAGACAGGCGTACAGGTATGTCTCTCATCCACCTCATCCTCTACCTTTGTTACCATTGTCTCACTCTGGACCTTCTCCCCATGTGCCTCCACCTTGGCAGTCATAGTAGGAGATTCCACTGCTGGGCATGCAGGCTCCACCCCCATTGTAGAGAGTGTGAGGGACTGAGGTGCAGGTTCAGCAGGTTCTGCTTGCTCCGCCTCCAGGTCAGCATGCTCAGCCAACTGGACCTCTTGCGGCGAGGGACCAGCCTTGTAACCAATGGCAATGGCAGGATAAGTATAGCCTGGTGGGAGATCTAAAAAAATCAGAAAATAATTAATAGGTTCTTTAGAATATTGTTGATGTTATAATGAAATATTGCATCTCCTGAAATGGTACATTTACAGAGGAGGGACAAAAAAGCTTACGAATGTTAATGTACATAAATGTAACCGAATGTTTGAGCCATTTCCTTTTGGTCCTTTTGTCTTAGGAGTGGGAATATTGTGATTAGCATTATAAAATATGTCATATTATGTCATATATGCTTTTCTGATAATATACAAGGTCTGACTGATACTTACAGGCCACTGAACAACTACATGTTTCCTTACAAAAAGAGCATAAGTCCTGTTTAACTGAATTTAGTGCAGTGGAGTTTGTGACTGAACAAAAAACTATAAAACTATAAAATTATATTTATAGTTTTTGATAACATGCTTTAAAGTGTTACCAGTGTTGAACTGCTGGTGCTAGTTTCAACTTATCCAATTCCATAAAAAAAAAATATATATATGCATACCAAAATATCACAATGCATGTGATGTGACACCGACAAGCTGAAATCTAGACATAGGGTTAGCATCTATCTTCTTACATTTAATCTATGGACAAAA
Organism: Semaprochilodus insignis; assembly: GCA_034552555.1. Classification (NCBI taxonomy): domain Eukaryota; kingdom Metazoa; phylum Chordata; class Actinopteri; order Characiformes; family Prochilodontidae; genus Semaprochilodus; species Semaprochilodus insignis. Next base: position 11,687,313 of record CM067491.1, read on the forward strand.
TAGTCTATAGCCTAGCACCCCTGACCACCATTTCAGAGCTTGTAATCTTTCTCCACTTTTAATAAACCACCAGACCAGCTGAATTCTCACATATTCACAACTACAATTAATAACAAAACAATTATCAAATTGCATCAAATCAGATTCAACCACCATGATGCAATATTATCATAAAAGGTTTTTAATAAATATTTTCTCCTTCAAAGCAGCACTGGACTAGTGCCGAAGCATGTAATTCTTAAATACAGTGTACATATGATAGAATTCTGACCACAAATGTTCGCCACAAGAGAGAGTGGTGGCGTGAGAGGACAGCGTCTTTTCTTGCATAATAAAGCTTTTCCATTAAAACCTAAAACACTGCATCACTCTAGGAACAACTCCACCACCAACTTGTAGCTTACCAGCAATGCATTATCTTCCATTTGTTACAGACATCGCTGTGTGACCTTGCCATTTAAAGGGGCACGCCTCCTGCTACTGAAGTGTGGAGCAGTGTGATGTATATGAAGTATACTCCATCTCCAGTGACAGTATGTACCATTCAGACACTGCATCTCATTTATCTATTACCACTCACACACATAATGGAGCCCGTGCCATAAAGACTATGGGGCAGGCGTGAGCGAAATTTCCATGAATACTGAATTATGTTCAAGGGGTTATGGATGTAGTGTGTGCGTGTGCACTGTTTGGGTGCGAGAGATTGCACGCCGAAGTGTTTGCGTATAATTTAGTCTCTGAGTGAGCATGTGTATTCATCTCATTTGGGGTGAGAGTGAAAATGATTGTGTGAGTAGTGGTGCATGTATGCCTGTGTGTGTGTGGATGTGTATGCGCCGCACGTGTGCGTGTGTGATCCGCGGGCGTAGCAGGGTATATTGATGACAGCATGGTGTCTGGATGTGATTGCAGAGCTAGCCCTGTCACCCCACTGCCAGGTTATTGATGGTATCCATCCGCTCTCCCTGACAAAGCAGCCAGATGAATTCGTATCCTTCCGCCGGCCAGGGCTCAAGGACCCCTGAAGGATAAGAGACCCCTGTCTCCAATCCCTCCCCTGTCTGTCTGCCTCTCATAATAACCCCCTTAGCTTTTGCTTTTCCTCATATGCACGTGTGCACACAAAAATATGGGAAATCACACTAAGATGTGCGGCCTGCCGGATAAACAAACAGACGATATATTCACATCGGCAAAAAGAAGCAAAACATATTTACATGGAGTCTGCTTTTTTCATGAAAGGAAGCTGATTGTTGGTCATCAGTAATCAAAGGGCAGCATGCTTCTTCAAAGGCTTTGTGTCTCTTATCTGAAGCTCAGTACATTTCTTTCCAGTCTGACTGTCTCTGAGCCTCAAAGGCAGGCCAAAGTCTCCCCTCCATAACCTCTCTCTCTTTCTCTCTCTTGCTCTCTCTCCCTCTCCTTCTCTCTGGGGGAGCTGTGGGACCAGGCATAGTCGCCAGGCCCTAACCTTGAGAATGATAATGCAATGCTCCCTCTCCCATCTTTTCTCTGCAGGCTGTTTTATCCATCAGAAATATGAATGGTGTGAGAGAAGTACCCCTCCCTTTGTATCCCCCCATACTGAACAACCTTCAGTGCCGAGGAACCATTCTACTGTGATGTTGCAGGAAAGTACAAAGAATTGGCAAATCCAGGTTCTACCCACAAATTCATTCACTCGTGCCAAGTGTTGCAAGACTGAACAAGCTTTATAGAACTTACAGAAAAACAAAAGGAATGCTACACTTGATGTATCCTTTCAGATGTGACCTTTCCGCACATAAATAGTAAAATTAATAACACGCACTAACCATTTAAGTCAGGGTTCGGTAAAGCTTGCCACTTTAAAGATATAAGATCTACGATAATACACTTGAATAAGGAAGCGACAAGTCAAAAATAGGAGCTTCTAAAGTTCAAAAAGACATGGGACTCCTAACAACCGTACAGGACCTGGTAAAACACCAAAACTGTCACCATCAGATAAACAGTACCTAAAGCTTTAATCTTTCAGAAGTAAATCAAACTCTCTTGTTCCAGATCTAAAAAAACAAAGTTGTTTCAGTCCATCCCTCCACTGTGAGAAGACAAGCTGTTACTGACAAAAATAAAGAGGCAAAAAAGAACATTTTCAAATCAAACCAAGAAGCTGCTGGTGTTCTCAGAACAATTGAGTGGTCAAGTGGTCAAGTCCAGACTTCACCAGTCTGTCACTGAATGTGTTGGCATTACTTGTCTTGCTGGAAGTAAAAAAAATGTGTAAATAAACTATGGAAAATGATCTCTGCAGATTTCTGAAAGCATCTAAAAACCAAAAATGATATTTAGGTTTTATGCCTTCAGTTATATTTTCCAGTTATTTACTGTTATCTTTCAGTTTTTTTCCTGTTGCTGAGAAATGATTACCTTTTATTTAAGGGCTGTTTGTCTGGGAGTTAAATAAATGGAGGGTGGTATCTGACCAAACTAAACTCAGAAGATCAGATTCTCACATCACCTCCGCATACATGTAGCAGAAATGTAGTACACCGACAATGAAAAAAGCTATCTGAGATTACTTCACTCACCAGGCTCAAGAGACTGAGGGTAGTCCTGCGGCGGCTGGCCCTCTCCTCTCTTGTCCTGGGACTCTGCTGCTTTGGGGAGGTGATGTGGGGTGGAGTGGGGGCTGAGGGCAGGGGAGCGAGGGGCCGCTACAGCTGGACTAGGCTCTGGGCAGGGGGTGCACGGGGTGCTCTTGGGATGCGGCCGTGGGGCAGGCGAATGGCAGCAGGGCGAGAGGCGGGAGGCACAGCCTCCCGGAGAAGAAGAGGACCGCAGAGGTTTACTGGAGGGCGTGAAAGAGAAGGGCTTTGCTGGTTTGGGGGTCCGAGGCTCAGGAGAATCTTCATCCAGATCAATGGGAGGGTCCTCAGGTTTCATCTGTGAAGATGAAATAAAGAGCCAGGAAAAGACAGGTGTCATGGAAAGTTTCACTTACAGCACTTGAAAATAATTGTTTGCTCTGAATGGGACCTGACTAGTCATGTGAGGTCTAGACACCATTGCTCAAATCTCTGTTCAGCTTGGGCTGATTTCAAATTTTACATTGGGGTTTCTCCCATATCCGCTATGGACTTTGCATTTACACTTGCTTACATGTTTCCATGACACTATTTGTCTCCCACACTTTAATAATCTTAATTACTTAAAATCACAAGCTTATTATCTAGTATAATTTGGAAAACAATGCAAGCAGGTGGTAAATCTCAAGTTCATTTAAAGGGTTAAACAATAGCATGCTGAAGTCACTCATTTTATGCAAGAAGGGTCCACCAAGGTAATCATGAAAAAAAAAAAAACCTTAAGCCTTCATGAAGTTTCCCAAGGGGTAAAACTGTTGGGATGTTGTTCAAAGGCACTGAACATACTGAATACATAAAGTTGTAGATAAACCTGGTGGAATAACCTGACGATCAGAAAAAATTTTTAAGTATTTAATACAAATAAACTTGTTTAGCAAATACCTGATTATGGCCGTCATTGACAATGCCATCATTAACAATGATGTTAAGCAAACTTTAAGGAAGCCATCATAAAGAATGTTGAGTTTTATTGGGTGTTGTGGTTTCATTTGTGTCAAGTTTGAACAAAATTTAGTTAACCTTGGGTCAGGTTCAAATTTAAAACTTGTTGCTGTAGTTCAGGTCAGGCCAGGTCAGATCTGGTCAGAGAGTTCTCAAGCTATTCTCAGGTTCAGACCATGTTTTCAGGGCAGTAAAAACTCAGCACATTCACCTGAGAAGACCTAGCACTGAATAAATATGAAAGAATTGAGAAAGAACTATTTGATAAACTTGTTACTGATAAATGTACTGTATAAATGTAACAGCTGTTTTTGTTCATCATGACATGAGGCAATGCTCATAGACTGGCTAAGAAATCTTTCCCATGGAAGTAAATAAAGAGATACAGCAGGGATTTCATATACACATTATAATGACCCACAGTTCATTGGCATTCTGCAGTGTTTCTCGTTTATTTTCTATGCAACGTGATTAAAAGGAAAAATCATTGCATGTTCATCGCTACATTTTTGAGAATATTCCAGGTCATACAAAGGAACAATAAATTCCTCCAATAAAAGTCAGGTTTACTGGCTTGCCATTGATGTGAGTTCTTTTGGCCCTAAATATCATAGCTTTGTGATGACAGAAGCGCTAGGCTTTTCACAACACTGAGCACTGGACTGTGTTCAGGGACACTGGGCGGCCTTCCAGAGACTGCAGGCCATGTGTGCCCGAGTAGAGTAAGACCTAAAAAGGAAAATCATGTATTGTGTGTATGTTACCTGAGAATGTGTGCTCCTGTGTGCTAGTTCCATTGCCTGAGCTGCTCTGTGATGTTGCTGGTGCTGATGCTGTTGGAGCACATAGAGCTCCTGTTGCCGTAGAAACTGGCGGGAGTAGACAGAGGGATGCTGCATGTGTGAGGCAGGCCCTCGAGGCCCATACACAGGGGGCCAGAGTCCCTGCTGCTCCATCACATCTACAGAGAGAGAAAGAGGGGAGAGGGTGGGTTAGTATCGGAGAAAAGATGGAGTTTTTTTTTTGCCATAAGATGGAGTGACACTTGTCACACCGCAGCACCGTATTGATTTAAGGAGCTGGAAGTATTCCTCTCCTTCTCCTCTTTCTTTACTTTTTATATTGTCTCCTTTTTCCTGCTTACCACTGACATCATCTAGGCACAACATGTGAATATAAATGCATTGTATTCAGCACACTCTTCATTTCTTGTCTAAGAGGCCAAAAGGCTGCACCTCCTTGACCCGAAGGCTAATCATGCATGTAAAGTGTTCTATTTCACATTACCAGTCACTTATCCTCACCCTAACTGTGTGGATTAACTGAATGCGACGGTCAACAGTAAGCTCACCAGCCACACTTGCCTGCTTCCCACTACCACACAGAGTAATGCCAGTCAAAGCAATTCAGCCCTGCTGCCTCAAACTGTCACATGAATGTGGCTCTTTGCATGAGTCCTTCCTGACAGGCTGCTAGAGGGGAAGTGGAAGGCTGAGTCCCAAATGGCATGCTCGTTCACTTCAGCTTGTATGGTCTCAAGATATGAAAGTCTTTAGGGTGAGATAAAGGGTAGTGAACTTCAAAGAGGATAAAGATATATAAAGACACAAAGGCACTGAACAACGTTGGGACTCGGACCACCCTAGAGCTTGGAATATTTGTCAGAACCCAACAGGACTTAGGTTTACATTTGGTCGGGTTGGGACATCGTTTATCAAATATTTGTTGAAATCATATTCCTCAATAGATTTTAGCCTAATTCAACCATTATACATTTTTATCTTTTAGTCTTGCCTTCTGTTTTTATCATTTGTGTTTGTCTCGAGTCAAGTTTGGGTTTGAAAACTTGCCGTGTGTCAGGTCAGAATGGGTTTGAATACCATGTTCCCAGACCTCTACTCATGTGGCAACAACTTGCTGCTCTGATCGCAAAATAAAGATACCGTGTGAGCCTGTTTTGGCGGCAGGGTTATTTGACGAACAAATTTACCACACAATGCTCTGTGCTCTTAGACAGATGCCTTTGAGAGTGGGAGGAAGAGAGAAAGGAGAGGAAAAGGCATGGAGAGGGATGCACAACAGCTGTGGACTTTGTCTCAGCCCACAAAAAAATTTCACAACAATATGCTTCTTTTACTGCTTTTCACGTGCTACTCATTCTCGGCCTCTTCCTCCACCCGCTCCACCCATTCCCTCCTTCCCCAGTGTGCACGGGGATGGGGGTAATGTTTCCCTGGGGAAGAGTCTGGTGGGTGCACTTCCTCTCTCGGTTGCGGCTCCTGCGGAGCGCGGAAGGGAAAGTGCTGCGCTGAAGAGCAGAGAGCTAATTAAATTTCACAGGCTGAGCTGGGAGGAGGGAGTCTACACACAGTTCAGATCGCTACAGCTCTCCACACAGGCACACACCGCACATAACAGCCACGGTCAAACCAAAGCGCCGGGAATGTCTGTGCGAGCAGGTGTAGGCCTCAATCAAATAAGTAACATGAACTAACATGAGTACAATGTACTGTAGTGCTAGCTGATGCATCATCTGTAGTGGTATACCAGTATTGCTGTCACATAACACTGCAGGACACACTAACGGGCAAATCATAGTACAGCAAAGGACGAAACAAAGAACACAAAGCATCTGGCTATACAACTCCGAAATGCGTGAAAGACAAATAAGTCACAGCTTAGCATTACACATTAACACACCCCAACACTGTTTCCTCTCGCTCCCCCTCAATCCCACACATTTATACAGTGGGGACAAGCCTGAAGAACAACAGTTTCTTACCACACCTTTATACACACAAACTATAAGGGAATTCTAACATGTAAACATTTACCCATTCTCTTATAGCAATATGCAAACAGTTATACATTCATTTATACTGCACGTCCATGTCACACATTCAAACACACACCCACATACAATTAAAGCTAGCCGTCTCTCTTTATCTCCTTCATTCTCTATCTCACAGACAATCTATGCACAGACTCCTCACCCTCAGCAAGCATTTAGTCAAACACACCAGCTACCTGCTTAAAATGATAATTTGTTTAAACGGTTTTTGGAATTCCACTCTGTGCATTCAGAGTGAGCATTAGAATTAGAATTGTGAAACCATTCCCATTAAGCTGATAATAAGATGTGCGGCAACTGCCAGCATGGCTTAGCGAAGCATTTTACAATGATTACAGAACGATAAAGGCGCAGAGTGGGGGAAGAAACACCTCGTCACAGCAGCAAGGCAAATGATCTTGGAGAAGATGGAAAGTAAATTACAGTGTTGTAGAAAACCTCAGTGAAACGGCTGTATATCAACAATAAAATTGCCCACCCTTTTTTATTCAAACATCTGTGTGATGCAACTGCAAACACAAATCGGCAAAAAGAAAATGGCCAAGATTCTGCCAGTGTACCTAGGTGGTGGGTGGCCGGGTGGGCAGCTGGCTCGGTGGGCAGGACAACCAGGGCAGCAGAGGGGTCCTGGGGCAGAGACAGGACAGGCTGTAGGGGACTGGGCATGGCAGCAGAAAAGCCAGGAGGAAGGTTCTGGTGCAGAGCGGCATGACTAAGACCTGATGAGAAGCCACACAAAAGACAGAGAAGCAATGGAACAAACAAATAAGTAGTGTAGGTTTTTGTAATAAAGGTGAAGTCAATACATCATCAAACACAACAAGCCATACAGAAACATCCCGTTCAATGTACTGTAATCTAACCTGCAAAAACCTGCGAATGACACAGAAATAGATTAAACCAGTGAGAATCAACATCAGCCGCGTTTACCATATGAGTGGCCCATCCAGAGAGAGGGACTTCCTGTCCGAGGCATCCAATGATGATGAGCTGGGTGAGTATGTGCAGAGGGATCGGCTCCTAATTGGCCGCTGCCTGGCACGATGAGGTGAGAGGTCAGATCTCCATGGCAACTGCTAGAGGGGTGGATCCTGGCAAACTCAACTCGGTCCTTGTTTTCCCTGAATAAAGCGAGTATTGAAATTCATCAGGAGCAAAAATACAATATGGCGCTTTGGCATTGCTATCTAATAGATTATTATGTGTTTTATTTATAAGCAAATACCTGAGGAGGATTTCTCTTTCTCTGTCCAGTGGCGGCAAAGCCAACTGCTCCTCACGCATCCGCTTCCTTTCTTCCTCCTGCTCCAGTGGATGCATGGCACGTCCAACCTCTGACACAAAAGAACAGTTCAGCAAGGCAAGCTTTTTATAATATAAGACAGAGAAAGTACTCTATTAAACCTAATTCAGAATAGTTGGGCAAATGTAGGCTGAACTGTCTAGGATAATGCTTTCAGTTGTCAAATTTTGTGCTTAATAAAAAGGTATGACATGAGTTATAGACAAAATCAGTTATAGAAACTGTCGTCGACCTGCACAAAGTGAAGCAATTTGGCAACCGAACTCCTGACTGGCACTGAAATGACTAAAACACCCAATCTGGCATGTTACACTTCTGAAATGTCAGAACCAATTTGCACGTAGCTGATTACGTGATTTAGCAACCAAAAATGACTAATTGGAGATCATTCTTGTAATCACACATTCAGATATTCACATGTGTAGTTTTGAAAAGTTCACAAGTAGCTCTGCTAAACTGGAAAATGATGCTTGTCTTGTTAGCGCAAATGGACACACACACACACACACACAAACACACGTGTATAGTGCACAGAACGCACATAGGCACACACTCAAAGCCTCCTGCTGGTGGCTTACCCTTCATGCTGGGCAGCACTCTGCCATGGCGGCTGTGGGTGGCATGTCCGTCTGGCGGGCGGCACAGTGGCTCTCTCTGCCTGGCGACTGCCATAGCAATGCCTACAGGGGGCTGCCGCACCTCCCCCTCCCTCTGCACTTCCCCTGAATCCTTGCCCACCCGCTCCGAGCGCTCGGTCTCCCCAGAGGATGAGGAGGCTCTCCTTGAAGGCAGCGTTTGCTTGCCCTCCTGTTGGGCACAGCTTGTACTTCCTCCATTCCTCTCATTTCTCATGTCTCCATTTGCCGTCCCCTGCTTCAGGCTGCCCAGGCCACCAAACGGGCTCTTCTGGGACAGCAGGAGTGGCTGTTGGCTGCTATACTTCATCAAGTTCTTCATGGCACTGTTCTCTGGCCCCTGCGGACCTAGAGAGGCTTCCTGGTAGGCAGGGAAGGGAGGGTGAGGCCCATGGTCACCTGATTTACCCTGGGCACTAGAATCGCCAGCCTTGCGTCGCTCATTGTCAGGAAGAGCATGCTGTCCTCGCACTTCCCAGGATGACAAAGTCCCTGCCTGATGTCCACTGTGCCCTTGTGCCACTATCTCTGCCTCTATCTTCCTCTTGTCTTGAGAACCGCTGCCCGAACCAAGTTCTGGATCCTGTCCATTGGTTCCAAGCCGGTTGCTATGCTGCTGATGCTGTATCCTAGCAACTCTCTGGCTGTCCCGTTGGAGTGCACACCCACTTTCACCACCGGTCTTGCTTTCAGATGGAACCCTGTGAAGAGGACCTGAGTGAGAATAGTCCCGGAAAGGCGGAGTGCTGGCGTAAGGGCTGCTTTTACCCTGGCAGCCATCCTTGGCTCCCTGGGGCAAAGAAGGCCGATAAGCATCAGTCTCCGTGGAATTCTCGGTGGCCTCCAGACTGCAAGAGCGAGATGGTAGATTTGAATGTGGCTGGTGATTATGACTGTGCTGTGCCTGTTGTGGTATATGAGGATTATGGGGGCCTAAGGACCAGTCTGGGCCCTTGTCTGCTTTTCCATAGACATGCAGCTGCTGTTGATGTGAAGGCTTTCTTTGGCAGGTACTGGGTGGTGGGAGGGGAGGTGCTGGAGGAGGAGCTATTCTGCCTCCATTACTCATCTTTTCTGGACCTTTAGCTTTACCTACTCCTTCCCCTCCTCCTTCTCCAACCATTCCTCCCCTTGCACCCCGACAGTGAGAGTTACCCAAATGGAAGGGCCCACTTGCCTTGTCCCCCAAAGGGCCCACAGAGGGTACAAAAGTGGGCCCTGTCACTTTTGGGTCCCTACCTACTCCTGGGGCTAGGCCTTTATCCTGACTAGAGGACATGGTGATTGGGGCAGGTGGAGGGGGACAGTATAAGTCAGGATGAGGGTGATGTGTATGGTGGTGGTGGGGGTGAGTAGGGTGTAGCCATGATCCTCCAACTGCTGAGCCCAAGCCAAGAGGAGGGGGTATAGAGTAGGGCACTGGATGGGTATGACCTAGCATGGCACTGTGGCGCAGGCAGTCTGATGAAGGCTCACTAATTCGCATCTCACCGCTCACTCTTTCTTTGCAACAGAGGTTAGCCCCACTCCGCTGACGACTAGTCCCTAAGATTGAAGCTCCTGGCCCCACACAGCTGGGCAGAGAGCCCCTAGCTACTGTCCCTGGCTCAGAGCCATTGTGAGTCTTGGTGGTTAAGAGGCAGGCACTAAGGTGCTTGGGGTCTTCTTTGTGTCTGGGGTCCTCCTCTGACCCAAAGGGGTGAAGCTGCGGATGATGGTGAGAGTGGAGGTGCTGGTGCTGATTTTGGTGAGGGGCTGGTGAAGGTGGGTCATGGTGCTGACGCTCCTTTGCCTCGTGTTTGCTGCGTTCTTTCTCTTTTCCTCCAGCCAACAGACCTCTTTCTGCTACATCTGGCTCTTTTGAGCTTTTCTGGCTGCCCCCTCCTGCTCCAGGATCCCGTTCTCGGCTACAGGAGCCCAGCGGGTGGCTGGGGGCGGTCCGAGTCAGTGGTGGGAGGCTGTGATTGGTGGGGAGGAGGTGGGGTTGCGATGACAGGCTTCTGATATAGAAATCTAAAGAAAGAAAGAGAAAAAGTGAGACAAAAAAAGGGGGAGAGCAAAATGGAAGTCAAGTTATCCTCATACATGAACTGAAGAATGTGTAATAGTGTAATAACTGTAGTAAGACAGAATAAGTGAGTCCCACATACCTTTCGAAGTGTCATAGAAGCGGTGCTGTCCATAAAGAACACTGCTGTTTCCATGGTGATCTAGGGGACTCATGGATAGAAAGGTGGGGGCCAGACTCCCAGAAAAGCGGGAATACCCTGGGGCTACAGAGGGAGAGGGAAAGAGAGATAGATATAGAGAGAAAGAGAGAGAGTATTGTCAAGAGAGACAAACTAAACATAAGAGTGACAGATTTGGCCTTTTGCTGTGCTGCGGCCATGGCAGAATGAAGGTCCATGAAGCCCTAGAGCAGGGCAGAACCTTTCCAACAGCCCTGATAGGAACATGCAGATTCTGGTTTCCACTTGGCATTCATAAGGTAGGCATAAACCAAACATGGGCTTCAGAATACAGCTCCTAAATGTGGTTGGAAGTGTTCTTGTATTTGAAACCTTCCAGACACAAAGATATGATTACTAGCTACCGTATAGTCACTGATCCAGCCATTATGTGCCATGTTTGGCCATTTTAGGAGAAAAAAACTTGTGCATAATTCGGTAAACATTGCTGTTACTTGCTCTCAAAGGCTGATCATGCTTTAAGGGCAAGAACATTCAAATTGCAAATGCATGCTCTTGAGTAGACAACACTTCTACTGGCAAGACTTCCAAGATTTGCAAGATTTTCAGCTTCTTAACTGTTTATTGTGTTTTGTCATTTATTGGATCAGTAAAATAGGTTAGACGCATCCTAATCACACACATACACACACAGAAACAGGAGAAAAAAGACAAACACAAAAAGCACCCTCGTTGCTTTTCTGTGGATTTCTCATGGGTTCAAAGGAAGGTAAACGGCCGTTTTGCTCGACTCTGTCCCTCCAAGGACATTGAACTGCATCCTGGGATAGTGGAGGCCACAATGGTGTTGGGGGTGGGGGGATGGGGGGAGTGTTCATGTGGAAACTAAACACATGGCTGAGTTGCAGACACAGAGCAGCAGAGGTCAATGGCCAAGCAGCCAAGAGCCACGCACTAGAACTGGCTAACTGGCTAACACACAGAGGTACTCAACCAGAATGTGTCTAATGCTCTGATGGGCAGGTTTGCATGTAGGAGGCTTTTCAAGTGGATATTCCTCTATTTAAGATGAAAGTCTTAAATGCTAGGCCTAGTTTCCACCACAGGTACAGTGGACTTATTTATTGTGAGCATGACACAAATTCTAAGAGGTCAAAGCACTCTAAGGCACCCCTTGAAATCTCCACAGCATGATGCTGGTAGGTTGATATTTGATGTGCCTGATTCATTCTAACCTTGTTCATGCCTATATTGGCCTGTAGCTCTGTGTACTAGTCTGCTGCTTGCACTGTCCATTAGTTCTTGCCCAAGTAAACAGCAGTCCTTATAGCTCACCCTCTACATTCCACGCAACCATTGTCCCAAAACATCAGCATCTCCTTCACACACAACCACATGTCTGCATCGGTGCACATTCAAACACATTCATGCGGATGATACAAATGAATAGAGTAGGATGTGAGCATAAAATTAAAACAAGGAAGCACAAAGACTCTTTGAAGCTTCATGTGTGTTAAATATCTCTGGATCATGCTAGAGCACAATCGGTGAGCAAACTTCTTGACAGTGCAAAGATGCAAGCGATAGAAAAGCGGAGGGGTGGGAAATATGCTGGAGTGGATGTGTGGAAGAAAAAGAGTGAAGAGAAAATGAGAGGGTGTAAAACATGCTGTTGAACAAGAGGCCGATCATGTACGAGAGAGAGCAGGAGAGAGATAGTGTGTCTGAGAGGCAAAAGCAAGAGAGGGTGAGAAAGAGAGAGAGAGAGAGAGAGAGAGAGAGAGAGAGAGAGAGAGATTCCCCTTTCTCTGCCTCTGCTGCTAATTGACAGCAGCGGAGCGTCTTGCTGACAGTGACATCACAGGGGAGTCCAGATGGTTAATATGAGGCCTTCTGGCTGCACCTGTTTTCTACAGCCACTGAATTTAAATTTCCACCATATACCAGCAAGAGCAGGAGGACAACACAGAGAGCTCACAGTCATTTGTAAACACGTGTGTGTGTGCATAGGTGTGCTTGTGTGCATGATAGTGTATGTGTATATGAGAAGAGAAGAGAAGAGAAGAGAAGAGAAGAGAAGACCATAAATAAGACAAGAAGATGAGCTGAGAAGAAAGGAGAATATAAGACAACTCATAAAAGAAGAGGTTTCCTCTCCTCTCCTTTCCTCTCCTCATCACCATTTCTCCTTTCCACCAATTAATTTAAATGCCAACAATTAGAGGCGAGCTCCATGACAGTCCAAAAGCAATCAGACTCTAATGATGTGCAATAAAACCCAGTGAGCCTCCGCCAGACCGCCACAGCCTATTACAGAGCAGAGGGGAGTGAAAGCCCACTCCATACGGAGCCCTGAGAGACCACACACACACACACACACACACACACTCGCACACACACACACTCGCACACAAGCATGCACACTAATGCATGCATGCATGCAAGGATGACAGGAAGGAGCCACTGAAAGAGTTAGTAATGTGAAAAAGCTACTGGTCTACAGTCAGTATACACAATCTGTTAGGGTAAGTAAATGATGGTGAAAGAGCTTAAATAAGCTGATCCTACATCATTCCACTGACTATGGAGAGAATGAGGAGCGGGTTTCAGCAAGGAGGAATGCGCGTGTGCCGTGAGCGAGCCAGAAAGAGAGAGAGTTGACAGAAACGTCCCCAGCCACAAAGCCATCATCACAGGCAGGAGACATGCAAACACATCTGTGTGTGTTTTATGCTGAGCATTTAATCTTTACTGTGGGAAATATATTAATGACCAACTTTCCATTGGCTTGTTCATTCACTCCGATCTCTCTCTCTCTCCCACTCTCTCTCTCTCTCTCTCTCTCTCTCTCTCTATCTTTCTCTCTCCATCCACTTGGCACATCATCCTGTCTGTTAAACTGGCTTCCACTTGTTTTGCCTCCTGACTGAGCTCTCGTGGGAGTGCTGAGCACTTCAGCATTACACTCCGCTTTATATCCACCTGTCATGCTCCACACGCACACACACGCATGCACACGCTCACACTCACTAACACACTCGCTCGTCCCACTCTTCCCCCGCTGCTCAAGTGATGTGCAAGAATATGAATCAGGATGTGTGAGTAGATAATGAGCTATAGTTAAAGCTCACAACTACAATCAGTCGCTTACAGGTCAAAGATGCGCTCGCTGTGTAATTTAACACCTTCGCCACACCTGCCCAGTATAGAGCACTGTTCACTACAGACTACAGAATTATTCCTTTCACTGCAGTGTGGCTTCACATGCAGAACACAATGCACTGCAATGTATACTACAACAAGCAGAACAATCAGCTAGAGTGCACCTCCGTGTTACTTACAATACATCATTCATCTTCTATGGAAGAGTACACTGAACGTGCACGCACACACACTCTCTCACAGTGGGGTGTAACACACGCACATACATGCACAGAGAAATGGTGCTGGGTGGGGGGTTGAGTGTGGAGCAGAGAGGCAACCTGCCCATCTCATTCTCTAATTGAGAAGTGACAGGAATAAGCAGGCAATGAGACTGTGGAAGATTCAGACCAACACACTAACAGATCTTAATCCCAAACTTCAAACAAAGATGGAAACATTACATCCGGATCCTGGAGAGGGACACACCACTTCCCTGGCTGCTACATATGAAACTACACCTAAGAGCCTGAGAGACAGGGGACAGGAGTACAGCAGAGGAAAAAAAGAAAAAGTGGCAGAGAAGAGAGAGGACGGACAAAAGGACAAAATTATGACAGAGATGTAAAGGGCAGCGAGGGCCAAACAGAAAATGGAGATGATTAGAGGAAGAAAAAGGAATGGATAGAAAGAGGGAAAGGAGCATAAGGAACCGTGAAAAGAGAGAGCGTGAATTAGGACAGAAAGACAAAAGACAAATGAAAGACAAACAATGTGAGAGAATCACTGTAGAAAGCAAGAGCATAATCAAAAGAAAGCGAAGAACAGAGGAGAAGGTAAAAAAGAAAGAGAAAAGAGTGAGGGTGACAGATATAAAAAGAAAGATAGAGTTAGATAGAGAGAAAGAGAAAGACAAATAAGAGGAAAAGAGAGAGGGAGAGTCAGAGGAAAGAGTAAAATATTTAGGAGAGAGAGTCAGAGAAGGTGAAAGATTTAAGAGGGAGAGAGAAGGATAGATAAAGAGAAAGAGAGAAAGATAAAGAGAGAGAGAGGGAGAGATAGAGAGAAAGAGAGAGAGAGAGAGTGAGCAGAGGGTAGTAGATCAGTGTTGGCTGAGTGCCAGATGTTGGAGCTAGGCCAACTGGCTGTGCGCCGACTGGGGCTTCCAGGCTTCAATCCCTAAAAACAATCATTTGGACAGGGTGTGTGTGTGTGTGTGTGTGTGTGTGTGTGTGTGTGGGTGTGTGGGTGTGTGTCTGTAAGAGAATATGAACACACATCTGAGTGTGTGTGCATGTGCTCGGGTGACTGATTAGTTCACTATTATATTCACATCTATTATAGAATACTCAAACTCTCTCTCTCTCTCCCTCCCTCCTTCTCTCTCTCTCTCTGTCCGAAAACACACATCGACACACAGAATGTGCTGTGCCAAGTGTTGCTTCCTCCACCAGCTGGGACATCAAAGGTGATCCCCTCTCTACTGCTCCAAGCCAGTTCTCTCTCTCTCTCTCTCTCTCTCTCTCTCTCTCTCTTTCTCTCTCCCCACCCTATCTTTGGCTCTCTCACTCTCTCTGTGCCAACATCTCGTGCACAAACATCCCCATTCTGAGCTTTTGTCTTCTACTCTGTCATTCAAGCCCACACTGATTTTGTCTGCTTGTCTTTAGAATTCAGTTAAGACTCGCTGGCATTTTACATTAATGGCACGATAAACACACAGTGTGAACATTTAAGCAATTCACTCTCCAACAATATTTGTTTTCCCTCTGTGTGTGTGTGTGTGTCTGTGGGTGTGTGTCTGTGAGTGAGAGGGTGTATACGAATGCCCTCTCATCAGAGAGTTTACCCAGATGGGGAAAACAGGTGTCCTGTTCACTTTTAAAGGGGCTCTTATGTTTATTTTTTGCATTTATTTTTTTCCTTTATTTTGTTTTATGTGATGGCCACCATTCATTATACAACCATTCATTTATTTGCCCCGTATACCTCTAAAGGCTATTGTTTTTACTGTCCCTTTAAGATTGATGCATAGAAATGTCCTCAGTTCTGATTGGCTGCCCTGTATTGTGCTTTACTAAGCCGTAAAAGCAGTTCAGGTTTAAACACTCCTTACAACTTCAGCATTAAGACATTATGGGTAGAGCTGAACTGCTGTAGGCTGAATAGTTCATTATATGTAAATGTTTTTTATGAGATCACAAAAGCAACGTTTTTTGCAGTTTTACATGCTAAAAAAATTATATATATAATATGCGTCCTTTAAGTCCAACACAAGCATATACCTATGCTCACAGTAAACCAATAAATGCCATGAACCAGAAACCTATAGGATTGAAAAAAAAAATCTTTCTCTCTCTCTCTCTCTCTCACACACACACATACACACACACACACACATACAGCTTGGGATGAGCTCATCGGTTCAAAAAGAGCAAAACGCACACACACACACACACACTGGACCACTGGACGCAGTTGTATCAGGTTGGTTAGACTGGTATGTAGACGCTCAGAGTTGGCCTGTTTTTACGCAGGAGATGATGCAGGAACACAGTGTGCTCACACACATATATACACCTGACCGGGAGAGATAAAGTGATCGGAGAGACCACCTGCCCCACCACAAACGGTTCACAGCCAAAAGAGGAGCCGAGGGGCCAAGAAAGAGGGGAAACCGCCCATGCTCAAACACACACACAGCCCCGGAAGCCAGCTCCTCACAGTGGTGATGTACGCAACCCCAACGTTTTTCACTTTAAAACCGCACACACACAGAAACAAGCAAACGCTCAAAGGGGGAGTGTCACTGTTGGTTGTCTAGGTAGGAAGTAGGCCGTTGGAGGTGGCTTTAACCGTAAGGGCCTTGAGACCCTGGGGCCAGACTGGGGAAAACCCTTCAAAAATCTGTTAGCATTCACGCTATGCTGAACTAGCAGGCTGTAACACTTTTAGTCTCTATAACTTGGTGGTCGTTTGTGCTCTACATTTCACATGTTTATACGGCACACTCATATTTGACTGTCCTGGAAGAAATCTACTGCCTACTCACAAAAGTTATGTCATGTTCTTCTCCTCTGTGGAGGTAGGTTGTAACAGGATTTGGATTATTAAATAATTTAAAATAAATGAATAAACAAATAATTATCCTTTTTTATCTTCAATTATGATATTTATCTTCAATTATGACACAATACATTACATTGTGTGGTACAGGTCATCTCATCCTGGTCTGAAATTGCTAGTATACTTAATGCAGGGCATCGTTTAGAAGCCTTTCATGACCTATACAGACATTCATGAGGGTTTATTCCAGCAAGCATTTGTTATAATACTTACTGAGGTTAGCTGCAATCAAAATGTCAGCCATCGACTTTCATTTGTTATAGCTACAGCAACAAAAAAGTCAAATAAAGTAATAAATTATTCAAAATAATGTATAAAAATAATGAAAATAACAATTAAAATATAAAGTATTTAAAATATCAAATATAAACACTAAAATGTATCTGCTACTATGCTTTAACAATAGTTATAACTGTGTTCTGAACTGGGAAGTTACCTACTGACGTGGTAGCAGTGGCCCTGACATGACGTCAATGGAATGCTATGAATAGGAAGTATGTCTCCATATACACGTGCAAGCCTGAGCAGACGTGATGTGAGTCGAGCTTATATTATGCAAACGATAAAAGTACAGTAAAAATGCCAGACAGAGGCACATAACCAAACAACATAAACCATGTACACTGCAAAAGCACACAGACGCAGACACATGCGCACAGCCAGACGCACACACATCCATGTTTAAACACAATAATGCTCTAAAGCAGCTCCATCTGTCCCGGACTCCACAGGGGTTTGCGTAGATCGAATCAAATTGAAACCAGAATTAAAATCACTCTCCCTGCATTCGCCTTCCCTCCCTTGTCCCGTCGCTCTCCTCTGTGCCCGTTTAGTCCACTCCCACCACACCCTCCAAACCTGCACACCCTGTGTCCTCACAGGTCAGGTGGGTCATTGCGCTGTCAGTAGGAACGCAGTGGTCTCTCGGGGTGAGCAGAGCTGGGTAATTGTGTGGCTCATTTTGATGACATGCTCTTTATGCAAATGGCGTGGGGGAGGGACGGGTGGGGATAATATGCAGCGGACCAGGAGTGAAGAGACATGGAGTGTTACCGGGGGAAACGGAGCCATCCAATCAAGTGCTCCAAGGGGCTAAATGCAATTAAAGCCTGATTCCAATAATGACCTCTATCAACATAATAGGGCCATCTACATCATTACAGACACATTCTATTATCATTATTATTACAATTATCATTATTATCATTATTGTTGTTGTTATTATTGTTATTGTGGTGTTATTATTGATTAGTTTTGTAGCTGCAGGAGAGCACTATGCCGAACCAGACGCACAAAGAGAACACAGCAGCATATATCTTTGTCTCCTTCTCTCTAACTCCCTCTCTCCCACTCACTCTCTTCTCTATCCATCACTCTCTCTTTCTCACTTTCTCCCTTTCGCTTCTTTCTCTGGCTCTCTCTCTAGCCATCTCACACCCTACTGTAACACAACACTACTTCACAATCCTGTTTGGGCTCCTTTTCATTCTCTCTCTCTCTCTCTCTCTCTCTCTCTCTCTCTCTCTAATACTTTATGCATCTCATTCACTCATTCTCTCGCTCTCTCTAACTCACTCTCTAGAATCATTAAAAAAATAATAACTTTGATAGCATCAATAGTAGCTTTAATAGCATTGCTGTCTATCTATCTATCCATCTATCTATCTATCTATCTATCTATCTATCTATCTATCTATCTATCTATCTATCTATCTATCTATCTGTATTCCCTCNTCTATCTATCTATCTATCTATCTATCTATCTATCTATCTATCTATCTGTATTCCCTCTCTTGCTTTAAGTTTCCTCTCTTTCTTACTCACTCACTCACTCACTCACTCCTCTATCTGTCACTCTTCTTACTCTCTCCCTTTCGTTTCTTCTCTCTGGCTATCTCTATAGCTATCTCACACCCTATTGTAACACAACCCTTCTTCACAGTCCTGTTTGGGCTCCTTTTCATTCTCTTTCTCTCTCTTTCTCCTTCTCTTTCTCTCTCTCTCTCTTTCTCTCTCTCTCTCTCTCTCTCTCTCTCTATCGAGTACACACACACACACACACACACACACACACACACACACACACACAGATTTGTTCAGTCATTGAGTTACAGTAGCTCTGGGTGCCAGCAGCAAAGCCCCACTGTGCAGCCTGCCAACAACAATTACTGTTCCACCCTGCCAGCTGCCAAAAGCTCCGGAGATACAGAGCACTTAACCCACACTGTACCACACACACACTCATATACACATGCACACACACTAGAATATATATATATATATATATATATATATATATATATATATATATATATATAGAGAGAGAG
>CM067491.1:11706795-11764917 GCA_034552555.1 Semaprochilodus insignis
TATATGTATATATATATATATATATATATATATATATATATATATATATATATATATACACACATATGTGTGTGTGTGTGTGTGTGTGTGTGTACACACATTCTGTTACAGTCTCAGCCTTTATGAAAATTCCTGTGTACATGCAACAATGTGAAGCAGTACTACACCACCAGTACTGTATGTACACATACTGTATTTATGTATGTACACAAACATATATATATAAAATATAAAGAGAGAGAGACAGAGAGACAGAGAATATTACACTGCAGAAGACATTAGATCAAATGTGGTCAAATGTGGTGAAAATGTTCAAAAAGTACTGATACACAAACTGGAAACATTTCACCAAGTTTTATATTGTTAAATCAGTACAGACTTAATATCACTACTCCCCCCCGATAAGCTGATTATGGCAAAATATTCTACTTATTCTTTTAATCCAAGTAACATTTTCTGATAAGGGCATTTAGACTGCCTAACTCTCCTATCAATAGATTGAATTTCAGACTGAAGTCAGCTTTCTATTTGCCAGTATCTTGTTTGAATTCTCCCGTTCCACCTTGGTGCAGCAGTTATATTCTGATGCCTGAGGCGTTAGGGTGCCTAGACACTAGAGGCTGATGCTGTGTCAGAAACACAGTCCCCCAGTGTATTTCAGTTAGGATGCTGTGTTAGCTCTGTCAGACTAGAGACATACCTGTATGCAAAAAAGACCCTCCGTCAAGCATGGGAAAAATTCAAACCAGTTAAGCTTCTGTGGCACGGGATTCTGATGAGGAGTCAGATACAAACCCAAGAGGGATGTTAGGCTAATCAGTAGTGACACTGTGTGCTCTTTCTTCATCTATATGACGTCTTTTTCTTTATGGCTGATTTCTGCTTGGCTCTGTATCTGGCCATCACCAAAATTCTCTGCCGATGATCCATATTTCTTTGTTTTGTTTGATTTTAAACTGTACAAATTCCACCCCTGCTCCGGCCATGTGTGTGCCTTCCAGACAGATGAGATCTGCGTGTGTACGCACCTACCGCTCTGTTCTTTGCCTAGTGTGTAGGCACTCTTATAATAACTGCTGCACCATTTAAGGTGGTACTGAAAAATTCACATAAGAAGCTGCAGAATTGGAAGATCACTTCAAATTCGTACTTTTAATCCAGTTTGACTTTTTGATGATTTGTTTAAAATACAGTTTTCTGTGCTACCTGTAAATATTTGGTATGGATGGACATTTCAACAATGTAGCACGATTTGCTAGAACACATTCACTATAAGGCGGTGGGTGGAGATCACAGAGAGGACTTTCACAGCTATTGTCTTTCTCCATGTTCTGCAAACAGAGTAACCAAGTTCAATGACATTTCTCTCTGCACACTTATAAAAAATCACAAATACTTCTGAAAGATGGCTGAAAGATCTCCAGGAAGCCATTGCTGCCCTCTCGCCATGTTTCCCCTGATACAAAACAAACACAAGTTGTGTGTTGCACCTGTGCGTCTGCAAGACTCTTCTAATTGTGGTTGATGCTAATCAGTATTTTACATGAGTTTTTAAAGCACCGTTATTGGCCATAGTTTTATTGATGATTAAAATGTAAAACTGTGTTAAAAAAAAATCTGGAATTTTAACCTGGTTTACTGTGAAACCAGTTTCTGTTTCATCACTGCACTGCAGTGCGCAATAAACCTTCTTATTAGGATAAGGCTATACACAGCATGATGTATGGGAAATGCTTATATAAAGGCCAGTTTTAACTTCCCTAAAACATCTGAAGTGAATTTGGGCATTAATGTGAAAGGAGAAAGTGACCCAAAATCCATAACTGTAAATTGAGTTTTAGAGCCCACATTTAAGCTTAAGTTTTTGACAGTAAACGATTTACAGCCTTAGATTTATTCCTGCATTTACTTAGGATGTTCCATGCTAGTGGGTACTGGAACATATTGCCACCATCGTAACAGAACTCTGTGTTGTGACGCTGTATGTTTTTTTAATACACTATCTGAAAATTCTTTACATTGTGAAAGCATAGAAGCTAGAAATGGTCCAAAAATGCCTTTTTAACGTATGTTAAAGTTCTGAACATTTCTCTTCTTTCTGTTGTAAAGTTCCTGTTTTAGGTATAAAGTTTTGTTACAACAGCAACAATATACAGATATACAGACTTAGGGAACGGTACCAATACAAACATGCACAAGCAGATACACAACACGCTGTATAAATGATTACATATCGTTACACTCCTGAGAGCATTCTGAACACACTTTAATGTTCATCCCCAGATATATACCCACTGTGTATGGCTACAGAAGAGGTTAGGACAGAGGGGATCTCTGTAATACACATCTGAGATCAGGATTATGCAGAAAGACAGCTGTTATAGAGACTTAACCGCAGCTCATCCCAAACACTGCCACTCTGGGCCTGGGCAAGAAACTCTGTTTACACAAGACTGTGATCAGACTTACAAAGAAACGTGTGTGTCTCTCTCTCTCTATGTGTGTGTGTGTGTGTGTGTGTGCGTGTCTGTGTGTGTGTGTGTGTGTGTGTGTCTGTGCGCGTGCGCGCATGTGTGTGTGTACATATTACATTCTTGCAGTACTGACACACTACTACACTCCTGCACACCATATAAACAGCAAACCATGCCACTGGGTACATGTGAACAAGGAAAAAGTGAGAGAGAGGGAGAGAGAGAGAGAGAGAAGGAGGAGGGTGGGAGGGAAGCAGGGAGGGAGAGAAAGAGGGAGAGAGAGAAAAAGGGGAGAAGGGAGGGGAAAGGAGAGAATGAGAGAGAAAGATACAGACAGAAGGAGTAGGATATAAAAAGAGAAGAGACAAAGAGAAAAAGAGAGTAAGGGAAAGAGAGAGAGAGACAGAGAGAGAGAGAGAGAGAGAAAAACAGAGATAGAGAGAGAGCGAGAGAAGGAGAGAAAGAGAGAAAGAGAGAGAGAGAGGCAGGGAGAAGCTGGTTCAGGTGTTCCCCTCAGGATTGCTGCAGTGAGTCTTCACACTGTTGTTAGCAATAGCACATTAACCAAACACTCATTCAGCCTCAGAAACAGGTATAGAAACCTTACCTTCGTGTGGGTGTGGGAACCAAAGCTGTGAGGGAGCACTAGAGTGTGGCCCGTTGCGGTACGGTGGGGAGGAGGGGGAGGAGGGTGGTCCAGAAGGGTGAGAAGGGGGTGAACCTAAACTGCTGGCCAGGAAAGTACCCATAAAAGAGGCCGAGGAGTTTCCCATCAATCCAGTGCCTGCAGGACAGAGATGGTAAGAGAGATCAGATGGTGAGGAGAAGAAGCGCCACGCTGGACTTGCACAAGATGACAAGACTGGTTAGGAAAGATTGCACAGTTTACATGTTCTGACTCATACAGCACACCATGTGGGAGTTTTATGAAGCAGGACTGTCTAGTTACAGCAGGGTCCAATAAGAGAAGAGCTAAGTGACAATCCTGTTGGAATATTGGTTCAGCTTTGTGAAATGCCCCTCCGCCCCTGCTTTAGAACTTCTGAAAAATCCAGAAGTGCTTAAAGACAAAAGTCACCTGGAAAGAAAAGCAGGAGTCAGAGCAAAGCCTGAAGAGCTGCTCTTAGACTTGAATAATTGTGGCTTCAAAATGCACCATAAAATACCAGTAGTGAAGTAAACAGATCCTTAAGACTTTTCCTTTTCAAAATTACACTCGAGTTAGAAAGCTTTTTAAGCTTTAAGCTTTTTCAACCCTCATGAATCAAAATTCCATTATTGGTGTCAGTCACCTGATTATTAAACTCTCGCAAAGCTACAAAGCCTGAGAAATAGAGAAAGAGGAGAGGAAAGTTAGAGATGATAGATGAAGGAGGAAAGAAAAGAGCACCAGAGGGGTTAAAAAGAGCAAGAAACTACAGAGATAGAAGAAGTGAGAAATGGAAACAGGGACAAGAGGACAGGTGAGAGGATGAGAAAGTAAAAGGAAAGAAAGAGAGAGTGTAAAAAAGAAGAAAGAGAGAGGCAGTGTATGAAAGTCTTCGCACACGCTCTAAATGTGGTTCCCATGATTAAGCCCCTGTGATCGCTCTGCTGTGGCGGCTCAGCCGCGACTGAGGACACACACACACACGCACACACACACGCGCACACGCTCAACAAACACTACCAGCAGAGAAGCAAGAGGGAGTGTAAGTGTGCAACTTGCTCTTATTAAAATAAAATAACCAGATAAGCACTAACAGAACACACCTTGCATCCAATGCTATCAGCTAATGGAACAGTAAACAGTTCTGACTCAAAATATACTAAAATCAAAATATACTAAATCTGTGGGTAGATCCTGAAGTAAGGAAGTTTCCTGAAGGAGTTTACAGATGTTCAGTTTTTTAACTTTTTCAGAGCATAAGAAATTGTCAGCTGAAACTGAAATTGAATTGAAATTATTGCCCATAGTAATACACAGGCAATAATGTTAATGCTCTGATTTGAAAACAACATAACGTCCAATAGACATTAATGGGGACGTGCTGAAGAAATTGGAAGTCTCTTACAAGTCTGGAGATATGATGGAATTCAGTATATTGCAATATACTGCGAAACTGTAAGCAATGCCATTTTTTTTAGCTAATTTTAGAAAAAAAAAGTGTAAAAACACACCACTATGTGTATAGGTTTGCTAATGCTAACCCAGCACCCTTACACTATTTGTTTACGCTAGAGTGGAAAAGCCTAATGTCTCAAGATTGCAACACAGTCAGAGATTTAAACACAACACAAATTGAACCACCGTCTGCCACAGATATCTGTATGTAAACTATAAATTAGAAACCAGTACTATGTTTGTGAGAAAAGATACAGTATTGCAAACCTTAATATAGCGATACTCAGTACTCTTTTCCAGTGCATCAAAATAATTGTCTGTGGTAATCAACAATATGATACACCTGCTACAGATACAAGTGATGCTCAAACCTGCTGAAGAACCCCCTAAAACCAAAACATGAGGATTCCCCAAAAGTGTTCCTGAGCTCTACCTGCTGTTGAACAGGTTTGAACGAGAAATCAGACTTGGTCAAACATTCCCGTATCGCCAGTAAACAAGGAGAGGAAGAAGAGCAAAGCAAAGACAAGGTGATCTCCACCAGGTTGAGAGAATGACAAAGGTGAACTATAAGCACAGTTGACAGTGAAGCCAGACGACAGGAGAAGAAGACAGAAGGAAGAAAGAAAGGGAAAGATAATGAAGGGATGAAAGGAGAGATGGAGTGGCTCCTTGCCTCCCCTGCAGCATGAAGGTCCCGTGGGTGGCGGCCCCTCAGTGCGGGGGCAGATTAACAGTCTAACGGCCAAAAGCAACACCTGCCCGCTTGCCCTTGGTGAGGGCAGAATTACCCAGTCAAATACACATCTATTATTAACACTGTTTACTACTGCACACTTATAGTACATAGGGCTAACGCACACAAGCTGCACGCTGACACAGCGTACACATATACACTCACAGACCCGGTGCAGCATATTATGAACACATATATTTTAACTGAATTTATACTATGATTTTTTGCTGTCACTTTAATTTCCATTCAAAAAGGCAATTCATTTCAGTGTAATAGATAATTATACAACTAAATATAATAATTTATATTTAGTTGTATACTATATTTGTATTTAAATAGTCATTTTAAGTATTTAGCATATCCATTATTTGCTTTTATAAGATCTTCTGTTTCAGTTCAAAGACATCTGATTTTTCCGTACCTCCAAAATTCAGTCTTAGAAGTTTGATTGTTTTTCTTCTTCTTTATATTAATTTTACATTTTCATTTTCTTTTCATTCTCTTTCAATGATAAAAAGCTGTTTATCTGATGGTGACAATTTTGATGGTCTACCAGGTCTTGCACAGTTGTTAGGAGTCCAACTTTCTCTACAAACCTATTTTTTAGGGTTTTTTTCTCAGTTTTGAAAACTCCTGTTTATTCACTTATTTTCTACCTTCTCTTTCCTTATGCAAGTGGATTATTGTACATGTAATCGCAGCACAATTATCTCCTGAAAACTGAATAGCTTTGGACCAGAAAATAAATAAATGAACGCCGGTCTCTGACTTTCGCACAATACTGTACAGTAATGAATGCATTCATTTATGCATAAACATAGCTGACGATAGGTCTAGACACGTCCATACAGTTCACATCCACGTGTACATTTATATTCTGAACACACACACCTATGCATGCACACATACACACACACACACACACACACACACACACACACAAATACATATTCTCAACACAGTCATGTGCTGTACAAACAAGAAGGACGGGTGGATCAAATGGATCGTCTCAGGGGTAATAGAAGAAGGGCTGAAGAATGAAAAAAAGCATAATAAGCTGGCAGAGAAATGGAGTGTGAACAAACCCACAAAAATGACTTTGTTTTATAGTTTATTTTTTTCCTTTCTAACAATGAAATAAAACTCAAAGGCTAATGCTTAAATAAGTCAAATTAACATTTATGCAAATGTTCCAGATGCTCTGCAAATGTTTGTGCTTTATTAAGCTCAAAATCTAATCTAATTTAGCAATAAGGTGTTCATTATAAATGATTTACGCATGGTGTAGTGCAGTGTATGGAATAATTAAATCAGCCTCTTAAATGTAGAGAAATTTTGGCAAGAGGAGGGGGCGAGAAAGAGAGACAGTGAGAGAGAGAGAGTGTGAGAGAGAGAGAGAGAGCAGTGTTTAACTCACATGAAGTGCATAATTTGAATTGACAGTATTTTACAGTATGTTTCAGTATTTCTCTACTTAAGTTTGCAGGATTTGACAGTCAGTTTACAGTTTACTTGAATGTACAGGATTTAGAGGGCATTTACACTGAACTTTGCATGATATATAGTCTATTTTTAATTAGTAGGAATCACAATCTAGTTATACTTAAATTTATAGGATTTACAGTTTATTTGTACTTAAAATGATCAGATCTACTGTCTATGTAAAAAAGTGTAAAGAAATGTTAAAGAAATTTACACTGAAATTAGCATAATTTATAGTCTATTTATATTCAAAGTTACATGTTTTATAGTTCAGTAAAATTCTGAACAGTAGAATTCAAGGAATCATGACCTTTTTATATTGTTTAATTTATTTGTACTTAAAAGAAATAGAAATTACGCCATATTGATCCTTAGAATTAGAAGATTTAGTCTATCTTAGTTTATTTGAAAGTAACATTAACATTTTTAAAATTGCATTTTTGCATGTTTAGTACACTGGCTGGTCTACACTGTATAAATGAACTAGTGTAACCTGTAACCTGACAGATTTTATTGAACGTAAAGTAATAAATTAATGTATAGAATACAAAACAAAGCCTTTTTTACCTTTAACTTAGCATCTGAAGTAACATTTTTGAAGCAGCCAGAATACTCTTCTAAACAACAAATCTTTGTTACAGTGTCAGTGTGTGTCAGTGTGCGTCTGCCTTGCCTTCTGTCATCGGAAGCAGCTTCGCTCCTGAACCAAGGTGAGGTGAAGCTGAGGGTGTTTTTCATTTCCGAAACCGATAAAAGTTCATTAAAGCGGGGGTGAAGAGGAGGAGGAGGTTACGGGAGATGTTTGGAGGTGTGAAATTACCAAATGACTGCTCTCGCAAGATAAACAGTGTGCGAGGCCACCGCCAAAGCCTCCAGCTGGAAATGGCGGCAGCTGGGGGAAGGAGAAAGAAGAAGGGAAGAGAAAAGGAAAAGCAATGTAATTGCAGTGTTTGAAGAGAGGCTGGCCGTTGGAGACAGGGCCGAAGCAGGCTCTCTTGGGATCAAAGCTGACGGGACACCTCGTCTCCTCACACACACACTCATACACACCCTCCCACCGTGGCAGCGGTAAGCCACAGCTCTGCGGGTAGAACACGGTCCATAACGCTGATCTAAGATCAGCCTCCAGTCCCAGAGGCAACCTAAAGGAGCATCACAAAATACCACACAACTGGTCAGGGATCAGAATAAAGGGGCTTTTGTCCCTACACCCTCTCATCTCCGCTGCTCACAAGCCCAGCACCTCCACCACAGGCTCCACTACAGCCCACAGCAGCTCAAAATGACAGGCCTGTATCCTCCAACACTACCGAGGTCCTGCCTCAAGCCTACAGCATGGGTGGAGTCCCACTGTCCGAACAAGGTCTTTCAAAATGCCCAAAATCACTTACCTTCACAGGCTTAAAAATAAAGGTTCCCAAATGGTTCTTGGCTTGGATGTACAGTTCTAGGAACAACCTTTATTGGTATATATAGTTTGCATCGTGAAGGTTCTTTAAACTGTAAAAGGTTCTTCATGCTCCCATATATCTTTAAAGAACCATCCATAGAAAGACCCTTTACAGAACTAAAAGTGGTGCTCCCATGGCATTGTTCGGAAGGGACCTTTTCAGCATCACTGTGGTTGTTACCAACATGTCACTTATAACTGAACATTCTGAAAAGAGAAGATGAGCTAGAAATAATGCATGCTGTTCTAAATATACAAAGAAAAGCATTTTTTAAAAAGCTAGTTTCATACTGAAACTGTGGTGCTAATGCAGATAACAAGCAATGGAAGCGTGTACTAATTAGCATTGTGCAAAGCGCACGTCCAAATTACTTGCTTCAAGTTACGTCATCCCAACTAGACTTTATAGTTTCTGTGGTGCCTGATAACGTACAGCTTATCTGTATGTTATCCATCACTGAGCTGTCACTGTTATCTCTGAAAATGATCAAAAGCATGAACGACATTACAACTGCACAACGCTAAATAAAGCTGGGTTTAAACCTCTATTATACATTAGCTATTAGCCATGTAGCAAAGCTAAAGAAGCAGAGTTTACACACCAAACATACAGTATGTTGGCTGATCAATCACATCTGGAGTAATAGGGGAAGTCAAGTCAAAGTTTATTTCTCTGGCGCCTTCTATGAACAGATTTTATAATATACAATACTGAACACACATAAAAGGAACAAGATACCAGCCTGCAATTAGACAGAAGTATTTAGACTGACCAATGGTAGCTAGTGTTAGAGGCTTATCAGAGCACCAAAGAGAAATAAAACATAAAACATAAAGGAGCAAGTCAGTAGCCAGCGTGCTGTATTTGTCTGTCTGCAGCAAATGTGTAAAGTAGCAGCAGCAGCAGCAGCAGCAGCAGCATCTGTGTGTGTGTCCCCTCATCCCTCGGTCTGTATGTGTGTGTGTGTGCGTGTGTGTGTGGCTCTGGAGTCTGGCAGCCAGCGAGCAGCTCCGCGCCTGCCAACCTTGCTGCTCCCCAGCTCAGCTCTTCAGTAGCACACACACCGAGCACTCCCCTCTCTCTCTACAGCCCTCCGCCAAGTCCCTTTTAATGAAACGTTTCCTCTTGTTTGCTTTGCTTTATTGACTTTTTTTCTCTCTCTCTCTCTCTCGCTCCTTCTCTCTCTCTCTCTCTCTCTTATTTTTCCGTCTCCAGTGTGCTGGTGGGCCGAGCGTCAGCTGTGATGCCTGAAATGATTGCCTGGGCCCATCCCACTCTTTTCCCGTGCCCTCCTCTGCCTCTAATAAACCCACCTGCAGAAATGAAACGCTGTTGATACTGGAACGGCGGGACTGAGCCTGGAAGAGGAGGGAGGGAGAGAGAGAGGGATAGCAGGAGGTATAGCAGGAGGTCTCCAGGTTTCTCCCCGCAAATAGAGAAAAGCAGTTGCCAATGTAAGCGAGTGGTGAGGCCAGGCGAGCACATCCAGCATGGGGAACAAAATGGTGTAGAACCAGGGGAAGGCTACTATAGCGTGACAGAAACCCGGGCAGTATGCATGCAAAACCGGAGTTATGTGGGTTGTCGCAGGTGGGGAATCTCAGGCTTGCATATGTGGTGTCTGACACTGTATGACATCCTGTTATCTGCTGTTGACAATCTTTTTGAAGGAGCTCCCTCAGTTCAACTTTGCCCTTGTTTTTCTTGATGGAATAGATTTTGATGGAAATGTGTGCAATATACACGACCGAAGCCAACTGGATTTTTGTCCTTGATGGTGAGCGAGCAAGTCACATCTATACAGGTAGTTATAATGTTTTTCAGCGCAGTTTATCATTGTGGCAGATGTACACAATTTCTTTTGCAATATTTATAAAGCTGCAGCTTATTTATCCCTATTTTTTTATTTATCCCTTATTGCTCAATAGCAGCTCAACACAGATTTACATGTTTATTTGATGATATAAATGTCAAGTTAGTTTCCACTGCGCACTGAGAATTGACCACTGGTCCTGTATAAAGGGTATAATTCAATGAGATGTTTGTGCTTGTGAATTATGTGTTAAAGTTCACATAATAGGTTGATAACAACTGAAGGTTATTCTTAGAACCATACATCCAAGCCAAGAACCATTTGTGAAATGTATCTTTAACAGTGTTAAAGCTATTTGTATTTTGGCCCATTTTTAGCTCATAGTCCAACTAAAATCTATACATATCTTGATTGACCAGCAGAGTGAACCAGTTATTGTTTTCTAAAGTGGACTTGATTTCTGATTTTGAAAAAAATTACTGTTGCAATCACCTTAAAGCACTATAGCTGGACTATAGTACTAAAACGCTATTGAGTCTGGACCCTTCGACTGGTTCATGAAGATAAAGAGCTTTTAGACTTTTATAGCTGCACATCTAACATCTATAAAGTATTAGATCAGGTTAGTTGCATGTTATATTAACCCCGCAATTAGCTTTGCCGCAAACATACAAAAGACATGGTTGAAAACATATTCTCAATTCAGTGCATATGTCATGTTTTCATTTCAGTGCAAATGTTTTGCCTCACAGATCACATCTCATACATGGCCACAGGAAAATGGAGCTAGAAATGATAGAAATCTGACAATTACAAACTGCAGTGGATCGATCCTTTCATTAGGAATTAGAAATAAACAATCCTTTCATTAGAAATTAGAAATCAACAAAACCAAAATACTTCTATATAGTAATGTTATAGAGGAACCACTTTGGGTTCCCTACAGTAGTTTTCAGTGGACAGTCATTTTTGCAAATGAGATGTTCGAGATGTTCTGCATGATTCAGTCTTTCAGGGTGGTTTGTTGTGAAACGCATTTGTCATAGAAACACTCTCTCACATCTCAGTGACTGAATTCCGCAAGCATTTTTAAAAAGTCTGTGGAATTGCCCTTAAAATGTTTGTCCTATAATTGTACATTTGAGTAAAGAACGAGCTACGAACTTGTATTTTTAATACAGGTGTGTCCTGGGCATGGGTTGGCCCTGTGCTGCTGTCTCTCTAGAGAGTGTGATTATTTACACAGCGCGCGCAGCAGAGCAGAGTGAGTCTCACACCGCCGCTGCTTAAGGAAATCGGGTCATGTGCATACTAATCGCTGCCATCCCTGGCTCAAAGCGACATTAATCCAATTAAGGAATTAAAAGAAGGAATCCTGGAGTAGGGAACCCCCGAGTGCTTGTGCCGCACACACATACGCACACACTCACAGACAGACATGCGTGCATAATGACTGGGTGTAAGTTCAACTGTGTCACCCAAGGAGAATCCCGCAATGCTGCATTTCAGTAGAAGCAGACTGGTGTACGGTGAGTGAATGTGTGTGCGTGCATGCAGAGACTGTAAGAGTGGGCAGCTGTCAGTGGACTATGCTGGCTGATCTGTTTCGTGTCCACTGCGGTGGGTTTAAGGCCAACCTAACTGAGGCTGAAATTAAGTGCCATCCATCAGCATGTGGAGCGGTTTTGGCCTGTAATGACTGTATGTGTGTACATTAACATAGCTCTTTCTCTCTCTCTTTCTCTCTCTCTCTCAGGAGGATGTTTATGTCTGCCAGGACTGAGTACGCAGCTCCACAGTGAGACAATGCAACTGCTTCTATAGACCACTGCTTAAGAGCAATTTGCACTGAAGAACCCCTGTGTGAGGATTGAGAATGGAAGATGGAAGGTTCCAGTCTAAAACATGTACACACAAGAATCTGAGAGCTGGAGCTTATCACACAGTAAAGTACAGAGGGAAAACGGAAGGGTTGTGTATGTGCTCAATAAAAAGAAAAATGGACTGATGGATGGATATAAAAATAGATGGTCATAGACCACCTTTCATTTATTTAATTTACACCCTTTTATTTAATAGACCACCAAAATTGCTGCCTTTCAGATAAACAAACTTTCATCTTTGAGAGAGAGAAAGAGAGAGAGAGAGAGAGAGAGAGAGAGCATCAAGTTCCACTTTAGCTTCAGATCTAAAAAAATCCACAGGTCTTTCTGTCCATCCTTCCACTGTGAGAAGACAGCTCAACGTCATGAGTCTGAAAGGATGTGTAACTCTCAAGAAAAACCTCACTGAGAAAATGAAATAGACCAAAAAGAAAAACTGCAACTGCAGATCTCAGAACAATGGATGGACCACACCAAAGCCAAAACCTTAAGAGTACTGAATGTGGTTGTGATTACTTGGAAGCAGAAAATGCAACCAACTTCTAAGGCTGAATTCCAGAGGTGAAAAAAGAAAAATAAATAAATAAATAAAAGCTTTAATGTAGCTAAAAGATGGTCACACTATATTCAGAAAATGTATATCATATCATGATGTAAAGGGTTCTGTGTAATTCTCTGTGTGTCCTGTTTTTTCTCCTAATGCTGAAAATAGAATCGATAGAACAACTGTTTGACTACTTCAGTACTTTCACTACTGTAGATAGATAGATAGATAGATAGATAGATAGATAGATAGATAGATAGATAGATAGTTTACACAGCTGGTTTTCATGCTTTCGCATAGCAGCAGTGTTCTAGCCCTCAAAACAAGTGCTACTCCAAAAGCAGAAAAACCCCAATATTATTTCTCACCACAGTCATAATAAATAGCATTTGTGGGAAAAGGAGATCAGTTTACACAGCATTGACTTCTCTCACTTGCTGTTTGTTCTGTGTCTCTACTCTGTGAAGAAGACACAATTTGGATCTCACCACACAGCCACTCCTGTTTTTTTCTTCTTTGCAAATCACCTCCGTGTATGACTGTAAACCAACTTGGGAGGCTATTTAGGGTAATCCACAGTAAAAGTGGCATTAGTCATTAATCATTTCGTTCTGTCAACATAGCAAATGGCGGGGAGAAAAAGGATTAACTTGAAATTGAAATAGCATGTGTAGCTCTGCACACACTCCAGAAATACCATTGGACATAATGCCAAGATAAATGTATTGCATTGAATTTTGAATGGCTTTGGAATGGTACTGCCTTCAAGAAAATTTGAGATTAATAAGTGCACTGAGAACAGATCACAAACTTCAGCTCCCAGCACGCGACTGAATTATTATTATATTTTCTTTTTTGGAAACCTGTGAAAACACTTGAAAGCACTATATGTGCTTTTCACATGTCCTGCTCTAGCATATCATTGCTATCATAGCGTTTGCACTGTGTGAATGCTTTACGAGAAATGGACCAATAGAAATGGCCTGAAATAAAATCCTGTTACAATAATGCACATTAAAGTCGAGCAAGTTGCTATGGTTTTGTTATTGCAGTGTTATACATAAAACACACACACACACACACACACACATATATATATATATATATATATATACATATATATACACTTTCTTGAATAGCTGATGTATAACTATGCAAATCGGAGGGACAATTGACCTTTCTGTGTTGCCTCCCACTGTAACTGGACTTCTCTTTATCTCTTTTGTGTGCGTGTGAGTGTAAATCACATGACCATGGACCTTAGAGAACAGATCAGGTCTGTGGAGACTTGTAAAAGTGAACTAAATAACTCATCCTCAAATCCCTATATGGGATAATATGATGGAGAGAAAAAGAGAGAATTCTAGAGAAGGCAATTTAGAGCAATAAAAGACCAGAGAAAGAGCAAAGAGCAGCAGGAGGAGGAAAGAAGACAAAAGAGGAGAGGAAAATGGCAAAGGACAATAGTTCAAGTCCAGTCAGTAGCTCAGTTGTGTTTTAATGGAGAGGCCCCTAGTACTGCAATGGTGGGAACAGCTCATCATGGTCTGCCGGACAGTAAGAGTGTACCACTTATGAAAAAAGGTGCAGATTAGAAACTTCGTAAAAAGGTGGCACCTCTCAGAGTCTACCCCAGTTGGATGGGCCATACCACTTATTGTTGTCAATCCAATACCAAGATTAGAATACTGGTATAATCTTTACTCAGCAACTACAACACGAGTGCCGCAGGGAATCAGTGAAGAAGGCTTGATCATTTTTACTGCACGTCTTTCCCTTTTAAATAAAGGTACTTCCATTCAGCTGTCTTCACTGAGCCAAGTTAAAACAAATGTGGTCCTGCACCTTTATACAGAAGTGCTTTTGAGTGAGAGATAGGGAGATACAAAGAGAGAGAGAGAGATAGACAGAAAAAATTAATAAAGACTAGACTAAACACTAGCAGTGATGAGGAGACACACAAACAGCTCCCCACTGACACAGACTATCTTAAGTTTCAAGGCTTAAATATTTCTATCAACCCCCCATGTGAGCGAGAAACTGTTTAGGCCTCATCAAGACTCTCAAATCATTCTGTCCTGAGTGCAAGCATGGCCAGTGGGAGTGGCCAGATAAAGGCCGGGCCAGACAGACAACCTGCTCAACACACATGCACTGCTTTACAAGATCACACAAACATGACTGTCTGAACCAGCGAGTTCACTGACAGGGCAGTGGTGTCATACACACACGCACATGAGCACACACATCCATCCATGAAATGATAGCAGAGTCCAGCAAAGGGTCACCTCAAAGAATGAAAGACAAGAGAGAAAAGGAGGCATGTGGTCCTGGTGTCTAGAGAAGAATAGACAGCATAATAACAAAAAGGTATTAGAAGTAATATTATTTGTAGATTTCTTAGATTCTAAGTCACTGAACAACAGCGGTGTGCAATGTACAACGTGTAAGGCAGTAGTTAAAGGAACAGTTCGGTGAAAAATCGAATTTACACAATTTACAATTATCTCAGATCTATTATACAGACACACTCAGTCTGGAGTCAGAATTTTGTTACCATAGTCTAGAACTGAGTCTGTGAGGCAATTAATGCTAACCTAGAGATCAATAGCCACCCAAACAGCTCGAATAATTTCTTTAAAATACATCAGTGTAACTTTCAGCCTCGCCATGGTGTAAACATGGGAACATTTGTTTTTGCTGAGCTGTTCTTTTAGATAATCCTACACAGATAAACAGCAGGCAGCATGTAATACATAAAAACCCCAGCAAGCTGCCACAATCAAACGAACAAAAACAGAGTAACTGCTTAAAAAACTGTACACCCTTTAAAACATATTTAATCATAATACAGTGCCTTTATTCTACCCAAAGATGCTTTCAAAAGCAAACCAGCAGCAAGCAAAACAGCTTCTTCACACCTTTGCTTCTTATACACCAAAATAACTCTTTTAAAGGAGGGCTGTGTAAGATGGCACAGGTGGCCTGTTGAATTCATACTCGAAACAATAGAGGGCCAACATATCATCAGAAACTGCACAGTCCCTCCTGCTCCCTCTTCAGTCTGTACCAGTCCAGACGAAACACTGCAAGCTCAACTTCAACTTCATCCCCTTACTCTCTAAGAGCCCAGGGTGTCCGGCAGTAGAAAGCAGTATTAATATTAATGTTCTTGCTTTGCTTCTATTTATATCACTTCTATTCTTTGCCGCCAAACATTGTTTCTTGATGGGAGCGGGCAGCAGCGGTTACTTGCCAAGAGTGTTAGCCATCCCTGCATTTACTACCTCTTTCATTGGCTACCTGTGTCATAACCAGGGGCAGCGCTACTTCCTAATCTGCTCATGTTTGACTGATTCTACTACACTACAGAGACTCACTATCACCTCTCGAGGTACAAAATGGTCAAAAGCTAACTGGCATACTAACTTCAGTAGATATCTCTGTAACACGATATGCAGACTTTGACATATGGTAAAAGTGGTTATGTCTTCACATTCTTTTGATAATTTTAGTCAGTTTTGCTGTGTTTTAAACTATCACACATATTGCTCCTTTAAGAACCACACACAGGAGTATCTTTAGGGAATAACTCTTTTTTGGCTCTATTTGACACCCTCATTTTTAAAAGTGTTCTTTCTTAAAGAAAACTGTTTAATAAACTAACTATGTCTTCATCATCATCATTGGTATTAGCATCAGTTACTCACGTGTCATGTCAGGTCATGAATCAGCTCTCTGGTAGTCCTCAGTTACAGGGGGGTATTTAGTTGGACATGCTGTTCCTACAGAAACAGCCAACAGTGCCATCGAGGATTCTCCATTGCAATTTCTAGAAATCCAGCACAAGAAGCACATTCCAGAGTGTGTGTGGGTGTGCGTGTGTGTGGTGAAGGGAGATTGTGACACTCCACATTAAACTCCGTCTGGATTCTCACATCAGCATCTCTCCAGCTCGAGCGGCCAGCTCTGTTAGTTCACCAAACAGCCCTAATGTTGTTTCTTTTTTTGACACTCCACCTTATTAAATCTCCTCTCCTCCTTTGCCCACCTCCCGCAGCTTCTCTCTCCTGTTAAAAATGCTGCGCTAGTGGCTAGTATGCTGCGCTCCAGTGCTCTCACTAAACTCACAACTGCTCTCACACACGCGCTCGCAGACATATGGATGCTGTCAGCCCAGTGCAGCTAGGCTAATTACATGCAACAAGCAAAGCTGCCATTTGTTCCAAACAGGGAATGATTCAATTGTCTGCTACGAGCATTTGTTTCCATGTTAATCGGCTTGTTGTCACGAGAGCACTTTGGCTCAGGGGCGTCAACATCTTTCCATGGTTTTCCACCTCTTTTTCCTTCTTTTTACTGCGTTATATGCCGGGAAAAGAGTGGTAAGACCTGTGTAGGTGACCGGAAGTGGAATGGTGGCATTCTGCAGTGGTCTAACTAATGACCTTCATTAGGACACTCTCCAAAACACAGGCATCAGCAAGCAAGCTAGTGGGAGTAGCAGGAAGGCACATGGAGTCAAATCTTCCTGCCTCTTCCCTCACTCTTTCCTTTCTTCCTCTCCCTCTACCCCTTAGGGCTGAAGCCAGAGAAGAAAGGCCAAGGCATAACAAGTCTCAATGGGCCCAGGAAGCACCCAAATATACATTGGATAGTGTGATTGAATGAGTGTTTGTTTGACTTGACCAGAAAAGACCTACTGCTAGTGCTAACAACAGTGTCAAGACAAGTCCCAGTACAGGAATGCTGATGGAAAGACCTGAACAAGCTTCTCCTTGCCTTTCTCTCGCTCTCTCTCTCTGTCCTCCCAACATTCTCCCGCTCTGCTCCGAGCTGCTTGTTTTGATTCCCATTCCATTTTCCGTTGGCACTGGACAGAGAAAATCATATTCCTGCTCCCAGTGGGCTCATGCAGTTGCACTGATATGGAAAATTATTTCAGAGGCAGCCTGAACCATAAACGTTATTTTTGTTTTCGTTTCTCTCTCTCTCTCTCTCTCTCTTTCTTTCTCACTCTCTCTCTCCCTCCCTCTCACCCTTTCTCTTTTTTTTCGCTCTCTCTCTCCAACTCTTTCACTCTCAGTGGGGAGGATTTATTCGAGGCCTTGAGAGAGCACTCCGTGTGGGAGATTTGGCCCGTCTGTCTGTTCCACGTGTAGCGAACGGTGAGAAACCCATTTAGCATGTACAATAGCTCTAACACACACCTGAATGACACACGCTGTATGCTTTCAATGCGGCCCAGTCTACCGCCGTTCTCCATTCACCGTGCTCATAATGTACTGTTAGACTCACGGTGCTTCTCTTTGACATATTATGTTTTATATCATTCAGAGTGAATAAGCAGTGCTGGAGAGTTTGACCCATTGTAAAGGGAATGCATACCGTGGTTTAGAGCAGCCCCACCGGGGAAAGGCCAAGCTCTGGCACTGGCCACTGGGCTCAGCTTGGTGAAGAAAGCTGCACTATTTCATGGCTGGAAATTCACAGAGCTTCCAGTGTGACTGGAAAACACGAGCAGCAAGAGCCGCGTTCCTGTAATAGATGACTAATACGCTGGTCTTTCTAATGCAAGTCTGTATGTGTGTGTTGGCTAAGTATGGTTTTCGCTTTTTACCACATTATGCGTGTTAGCCTTGTCCTTCCTACTTTTTTCCGTGCTCTTCCATCCTCTCCACTGGCATGCGCATAAGCACAATATATGCATTTGAAAAATATACTGCACAAAAGTTACAACACCAACATGTTTAAAGTTAATAATATAAAAACAGACAAGTGACACTAATATACCAGTACTGTGCAATCTAATTTTCAATTTTCAATTATTAGTGGGATAGTACAAATCTGAAAATTAAAATGAAGAAATCATATGTGTCCAGAATAAAGCTGTATAGCATTAAGGATTCAGTTTTAATAATGTTATATACAGAATTGGAGATAGAATTTCAAGGCAGATTCATTGACAAAATGTATATTCATTGTCATTGCTGAAATTTTCGCATGGGCATCTAAAAATGAATTATGTATGAAATTAAGTATATTCAGTGCCAGTTTATAATCCCACACATTGCACTGCAACAAATAGTGGCAGCAGCTGCACAGATTCACACAAAAAGAGGTCACTCTGCCCTTTTGCGCTTCCACTGACTCTAATTCTCTACCTCTCTCCCCCATCTCTCTCTCTCTCAGACGTACATACTCTCACGTCTGGCACACGAGACTAAATTCTCCCCAAAGAACAACATGTTTCAAGAACAAGGACACACAATGTCTGGGTGAAGAGAGAGGCAGAGAGAGATAGAGGGAGAGAGGGTGGTAAAGGGAGCAGAGATAAAGTCACTGCATTGGCCTGAGAACTGTATTTATCATGCAGATATGATGATCACTCTTTCTTTTGCTCATTTACCAATTCCATCATTCCTGCTTCATATCCAACCAACTGCCAGCTTCCACTACTACTAGGTGCACTACTACTTGGTGCATTCTAACTATTAACCTAATGCTTTAAGAGCACACTGACATTGTGCCATCACAGAAAATTACACATTCAATTGTAATTGATAGTACTGCAATGAGTTCTTGATCCACACAATTTGTGAATCATTTCTACAGGTTCCATTTGGTTCCAAAACGCTCACACAACCAAAGGATACTGACATTTTCCAGTGGAGTTTGGTTATTCATCAGGAAAGACTTGAGATATCATGTGCTTTCATATTTTGTAGCATTTCAGACAAAGACTTTACCTGTACTGGAAGACTCAACACCTGCGTTAAGGTGAGTCATAAACACAAGCTGCTTTGCCTTGAAAACAATGGGCATCCCAGACAAAAAGCAAGTACAAGCACACCACAGACAGAAATATGGTGATCTGTAGGATGAATGCACAGCATTTCAGTCAAAAGCTGTGGTCCGTGAGGCATGTCCCATAAGTCCTTGAGCAGATGTGTGTTTCCCAGGCCTCCCCTGCTTGACCCTGAGCCACGTCATCACTCCAGTGGCCCGGCTGCGAATCTGCAGCCCCAGAGGCACCAGCAGAGAGCCCACACAGCACTGAGAAATCCCTCCTACTCCTGACTCACTCGTAGGCCTCCAGAACCTTCCACAGATCCACTAAGAGCAGACGTGGCTTGGACCACAGCAATGTCAGGCTTTGGTGAAAGAGTCCAGAAGTCTGGACTTGACAGTGTGAAGAAATATCCAGACGCCTACACAGCTCATATAGGAGGTGAACCAATGGATGATTTAGTTTGCTTTTCATTAACCTATTATTGTATGAAAAATCCATAACCATCCCACACTTCCCACAGTGTGAATTTATTATCCCATCAATTGCACACAAAAGAAACACTGCTTGTTTATGACTGATCGGTTTCAGTCTGCACCACTTTGAATTGAGCCAATCAGGCCACTCTCTCAATATCACCACAGCAGTGTGACTACAGTGAATTCTATGAAACAAAAGAATGAGGCGCCAGAAAGTGATAATCAATATATAAGAAATATGCTATGTGATCCTTGTCAACTTCCACCTCAAACAGATCTCCATAAGACAAGGCTTTTCCTTATTGCAGTGGTATGAAAATGTCCAGCATATACACAAATGTAGCCATTCAAGCATCTAACTTTGACCTGACTTCAAAGCACGTCTCAATCAGCTTGAACCAGACAGCAAACATGCATCTGTCTTGTGTTCGTATCAAGACCCCGACACTTGCAGGCACTCAGATGCTCTTTCCCCCTCTCTCTCTCTCTCTATCTCTATCTGTCTCTTTCTCTCTCTCTCTCTCTCTGTATGTGCATGTGTGTGTGTGTGTGTGTGAGGAGAAGCAGAACAGATCGGAGCTGAGAGGCAGCCATGACTCGGCCCAGGCCTGTTTCAGCTCAGCGCTTAGACCCTGCGTGGAATCTCCCCAGGAGAGAAAGCACGCAGATTGAAAGCAGAGCAGTGGAGATAAGGCTGCAGAGCGGACTGGCCCTGCCTAGGTCTCTCTGCCCGCACTCCAAGGCCTTCAGCTGGAGTGTATTGAATGTTTTATTCAGGGGGAGGTGAAGGAACAGCTTGGAGGGGGAGAAGAAAATAAAGGAGGGCTGAGAGGAGGGTAATAAAGATGACCTAGAGGCAGGATGATGAGTTAAAGATGAC
This sequence comes from Semaprochilodus insignis, assembly GCA_034552555.1. Lineage (NCBI taxonomy): Eukaryota > Metazoa > Chordata > Actinopteri > Characiformes > Prochilodontidae > Semaprochilodus > Semaprochilodus insignis. The sequence continues at coordinate 11,727,432 of CM067491.1, forward strand.
AAGGTTCAGCAGGGATGATTGGTAAGGTTTTTATGTTTTCAGGCCAGAAAACATCCTGACACTGTAGGAAAACCTGAGAAAACCAGAGCTAAACAAGATGCTCCAGACGTTAAGGGCTTTTAATACAGTAAAATACCTTATTTGTTAAAATGGAAAGGGCAGCACCATTTCATTTTACTGAGGTGAAGGTTGGAAAGCCGTTTTTTTTTTTTTTTTTTTTTTTACTGAGGTGAAAGTGAAGTTACATTAAGTCCTGGAAAATTCCAATTACATATAGATATTTAAAAATAGCACTATGCAAAACTGGATTCTGGGGTTGTCAGTCCATTGTTCTGAGAAGACCAGCAGCTTTTTTGTCTATTTCTTTTTCTTAACAATATCTTCTTGACAGCTACACATCCTTTTGGACACAGAGCATTGAGTTGTCTTCTCGCAGTTGGAAGGATCGACAGAAACACCTGGGGATGCTTTTCAGATCTGAAGAGTGGACATACTATTTACATAGATGGTTTTGGTGGGCTACCAGGTCTTGCACAGTCATTAGGATTCCCCTTTTCTCTTCATCTTTTAACACTTTTTTGAACTCCAGTTTTAGAAACTCTTGTTCATTCACTCATTTTGCTTTGACTTTCTCCTTCCTTAGGTAAATAGATTATTTGTCAGCTAATCTCCTCAAAAATACCTCCTTAAAATGAATTCCTTGTACTTAATGGCTAGAAAATACAAATTAAATACAAAAGCACATCTCTTTTGCATAGTACTGTAAATATATATATGCATAGTACTGTGGGACACATGTATGATCTCACATCCTGACACTGTATAAAAACAAGTGTATGTGTTCACAGATACACTCCCCAGTCACATGCAGACAGGGAAGTTAATCTTTGCTTTAAGATAATAGAGATGAGACTGTAACTTCCTTTTATAATTTTTAGCCAGCTTTAAGCTTGCCCCCTGCACTACCCCATTTACACCCTCAATGTGAACCAGCCTGGTTATATGACTCACTGACTGGACTCTACTAGGTGGAGGTGGGCAGTGGGGGGCTGCTGGTAAAGCATTAACGGAGGCTCGTCTGACAGAGGCCGCTCTAACCTTGAGTTACGTCTCCCATCTCACAACTGCACTCATCCATGGCATGCAGTTCCGACGTCTGCGGGACATCTGGTGAAATAGTGCCGGCTAGCCTGCACAGCTGGGGCGGAGAGGGGAGGGGAGGGAAATTAAGGGGTGCTTCCTGCAATCTGTAGCAGCCCAGCAAAGGTCATCTTCACAGGGGAGCGCGCACAGACACACATGTCACCTGACCCCATGATGTAAACGCCCATGCCACGTAGAACCGATCCATATACCACTGATCGGGTCTAAAGTTAGTAGGTGATCAGGTCAAAGGTAAAAAGCAGAGCTGAGAGCAAAGGGATACACTGTCTGCACTGTCCACCAGAAGTCTGGGGATTCAAACAATGAGCAGGTTTTCTGTGCAATAATATGTAATCTTTAACACAATAAAGAGTAACCAGATACCTTAAAGGGATTTTTAATCTAGTCTATATAGGCCACATCTATGTGGATTATGATGGGAAATTATTTTGATGCATTTGATGATGCAAAAGAACAGAAAACCTGTTGATTCAAAACACGCCTAGAATAGAGGCCAGTGGGCACCTGCTTCATCAGCTTCCCTCTGACTTCTAATATTTTGTTAGTTGATCATCTGATCCCTTTAAAGACATAAAGACTGTTGTCTGGACAAAGCCTTGTTTTTCTAGGTGGCTTTACAGGAAAAATGAAAAACATACATTAATAAGTTAATGTAACCAGACTTTTCTCCAGGTACAACCCCAATTCATTTTGCATTTGGCGCATCATGAAAGGAAAAATCTGGCAAATAAGTCCCAAGACTGTTGAACAGCTAGATGTTGTATAGCTATACAACATCTGACAAGAATGGGACAACATTCCTCTCCCAAAACTCCAGCACCAGACTGTTGTTAAACGAAGAGGGGATGCTACACAATGATACAAAGTTCTAAATGAGTTAATAAAGTTCTACATTAGTTAAAATAAAATATGCGTCTTGCATATCATTGCATTTTGCTTTTATTTACATTTATTTATGATTTTACACACCGCCTCAACTTATTGGAATTAGGATTGTAGTTTTGGGCCATTCTTTTAGTTCATTCTTCATGAAATGTGCACATGATGTAAAGGACAACATGCTTTTTAAAATTATGTCAAAAACTGAAAATCACTGAAAAACAAACAGGGAGATAGAAGGATTCCCACAGCAACAATATGCTTCACACTAGTAGCTGGGGGTTGCAAAATGAACCCAAAGCACTAGAAATCTAATTGCTTCAAGTGGAAAAACTACAGGTATGTTTCCTCACTTAATAAGTAACCACAGGAAATTAAATAAATAAATAGACAAGCTTTTTCCAAATGTGTACTTTTATATATCTGCCAAAAATATCTCTATAGAATAGATCTGGTGTAGAATCACCACACACTATGCAGGTTCTTCCTCCACAGGGAGTTGCTTGAATGGATCGCAACTGATGAATGTGCTCCTGTTACACACATATACACACACTCTCACACGCCTTCCAGGCAGTCCTTGAGAGTTTATACAGTAAGGGGAGCGGCACTCTCTCTCTCTCTCACACACACACACACACACACTCTAGCCTGAGCTGATCTGGAATCAATATCAGACTGTGTTCTATCGTCACGTATACCAATTAACAGTGACACTACAAATGCTCTCCTTTTCTTACCTCTTTCTCTCTCTCTCTCTCTCTCTCTCTCTCTCTCACACACACACACACTCATTCTTTCTTATTCACTCTCACTCTCTCCTAATTCACACTCACTCCATACACTCACACTGTACTTTCCAGGTGTGTAAGATAAATAAAGCAGTTGGTTTGTATAATAGCGAGAAACTGGAGCCACGTTTCAGTAAATACACAAGTGGAGTAAGACATCTCCCTAATCCCCTTTACAACATGTAAAAAGCACATGAGAACGTAATAAAAGTCGGTGTGCTGTGTTTTTGAAAGGTCTTCTCACGTTGTTGGGCTAAGTGTGTGTGCATGTGTATGTGTACCCATCTAAAAGCAGTGCTGAGGGGCCGTCATGCTGTGTATGGGGGTGCTCAGATCAGCACCTTCCTCAAGCTCTACCTTTCAACAACCTCCAAATACACCAGCTCCAACCGCCCAGAGACTTGGCACCATACTGGACCAGAGACACTGAGCCAGATTGAGAGACACATAGAGAGCGAGAGAGAGAGAGAGAGAGAGAGAGAGAGAGAGAGAGATAGACAGGGGGCAGAGTTAAAGAGAAAGACAGACAGAGAGAGAGGAGAGTGAGGAGGAGAGAGACAGAGGGAAAAAAAAAGACAGACAGAAAGACAAAGAGAGAACGAGAGGAAGAGAGAGAGGGACAGAGTTAAAAAGACAGTGAGAGAGAAATGGAGAGAGAGGAAGAAAGAGACAGAGAGAGAGACAGAGGGACAGAGGGAAAGAGGGAAAGAGTGACAGAGGGGCAGAGCAGTAGAGACACTGTGTGTGTGAGAGAGAGGGGGGGGGGTACGTAAAGGAGTCAGAGCAGTTGCTCCTGTGAGATGTTTTGACACGAAGCAACAACACCACTGACAAGGGCACTTAAACAAGGCGGGACATGAATATCTCTCTCTCTCTCTCTCTTTCTCTCTGTCTTTCTCACATACATAAACACACATATACACAAACTATTTTAATGAATGAAAGAGCCAGAAATGTTCAGCATATATAACTGAAGAAACTGTATGTATATATGTATACAAACTCCTTGGACAATAAAATACAATCAAATTAAATAGTCGCAGGCCTCATTTCTCAAGCAGTCTCTTGAGAGCATCTTAAGTTCATGTCCATTTCAGCCACTCTTCCACTAACTTCGCACTTCATGTCTGAGTAGAACACAACAATGGCATTCCCGCATTCCAGGACAACAACTGTAAGGTGCCTGTATATGTTTGTTTCAACAGGCATGATGGAATACAGGGACACTTTGACTGACCAGCAACATCACCTGAATCCTAATTCAAAGTTTGGAATAGCAGGTGAAATGCTGAGATAGACACACAAAACTAAGGATAAGGTATAATCCTTACCTGACAAGACAGCAGCTGTTATTAATGTGACCAAGTATTTGAAAAGAAATGATGCATGCAACAATCTTTTTGTCCAGTGAGCTTATATACACAGTGCCTCCATAAAGTATCTGAACATTTGTGCCATACTTAAAACAGTTCATTGTGTTTGGAAACAATGTCACACTAAGTATGACTGTTTTTTAACAGACCATTACAAGACCATGATTTTCTTTTAGGTTAAGTATTCTTTCAGAAAGCGGTGACTGTCTTTCAGATCATTTAAGTAGTTTTTGAAGGCTTCTGCAGGTTTGCATCTAAAACGCCATTTTGCAGGTATAAGTTTGTGGTCCCTTCAGAACACAGGTTCAGTGAGAGGGTTGCAAGAAAAACAGCTGTAGACTTTGAGGTTTCCACCTGTTGTGTTTCACAGTGCTCTTAGTGCAGTGCGGGTAGAAACCTTCTCCTGACTTTCTCCACACAAAGCCTACCATCACTCTAAAAGAGCTTTTTCCCTGAAGCACATATCATATTGTTATACTTATAATACAGCACATATATATATATATATATACACACACACACACACACACACACACACACATACATATATATATATCATAATAAGTAAGCATACAGTAAGTACACTTCCTTCAGTAAAAGAATACTACACTATATTTAACCAGTGCTTTGCACTCTGTTTTGCCTCTTACTCTCACTATTCTGTCCATTGTGTTAAAAATGAAATAACTCATGCTGCCTGACAGCTCCAGGTTTTATTCATTGTCCTCCACGGTAGCATTGTTTGGTTGAACTATGCCAAAACATTATGTGTTTAAATGGATTGGGAAGTCAGATTTAAACGCATTTCTAGCTTTCTGGTGTTGAATGCATATTCGACTGGATGGGTGGAAGGAAAATGACACATGCACCCTTTAAACAGTCCTGTCAACATCAATACTATGTGTGAGCTCCGGTGTTGCAGGTGGAGCCTGGAGAAAAGAAGCACTATGTATGTGTGTGTGTGTGTGTGTGTGTGTGTGTGTGTGTGTGAGTGAGAGAGAGAGAGAGAGAGAGAGAGACAGAGCTGGTGCTGAGGAGACTATCAGGCCCATGCAGGCTCTGTCTGTTCTGAGCCGGGTTGATTCTGGCCCAAGGCCTTACACACTGGTGCTGGTGTCATCTCTGATAGTGCATCTGCCTGTTTGAGCTCTGTGGGTGACTAAGCATGCCCAGCCTTAATCCTACACACACACACACACATACATACACACTTGTAAATCTATCTTTGTGGCTTATTTGCTTTGACTTGTATAATAACAATGTCAAACTAACATTATGCTTCTCATTCACCTTTTCATTATTATTATTATTATTATTATTATTATTATTATTATTATTATAACTAATAATATATATATTATTAGTAAGACAATAAATATCTTAAAGACAAGACAATAAATATCTATATATATTTTAAGATATTTATTGTTGTACCTCGTCAGCAATCACACAAGCCAAAAAGCAAAATTGAATATCCATGACCTTTCATCTCTGAGGCGACACTGCATTAATACTTTGTGGGAAATACTTTGGGAAAAACAAATTGTTGATAATAAACAGTTAGTTTTTTGAATATTGAGATGATTTCTGGCCCCACCCAAGCACTACATACATGTCCAGATGCACACCGATACATACATATGCACACACAGACTCTTAATGATCGCACACACACGCACGCACGCACACACACACACACACACACACACACACACACACATATATATATATATATATACACACACACACACAAATATATATATATATATATATATATATACACACACACAGGCTTCCTGTGTGTTCAGTGTTTACTCTGTGCTGACCGTGAGCTGCACTCTATTCGTTTCTCTGATAAGAGTGCAGTTATGTCAACAGCGGACACCGCGCGGTCGCCAGCGAGCATGTTCGCCAGTATTTGCTCTACAATCTGTTTACAGTAAACACTTTGACCACATGTCTGAGTCCTTCTCACACACACTCTCCCCAGCTAACAGTCTACCAGTGAGACAGGCCGAGTGTCGCCCCCTAATGACCTGAGTAGGCTTTTAAATCGTGCAGTGCAGAGGGCTAGCCAATGCAAACAGTTTTTTCCTGGCTTATGTATCAAAAATATTTTGAAGATTTGCAACTTCTAAAATCAGGCAAATAAAACTGAAAAATGAAGCACAATAAACGCCCAGTAGCGGTTTCCATCTCAGTGGCAAAATAGCAACAAATCGTGTATTTGACTTGACTAAGGTCAGGAAAACTAGCTAGACACAACGTGCCAAAACAATGCAAGCAAAATGCCACAAACAGACAAAACACTGACCACACTCAGTGTCTACTAAATGAGGCTGTTTTAGTTGGAGTCATGATGCAGGACAGTTGATTTGATCACAGTTCAGATGTCCATTCTACTCTGAATAAACATTCAGTTCTGATCACATAGTACCAGTAGGGCAAGCATACCGGGACACTTTACATAGCTCCTAACACACCTATCTCAGTCTACTAGGTCTTCAGCAAAAGCCTTATGAGTTCTGAAGGCAGATACGAGTGGTAGCCTGACCAATGCATTTCATTGAAATATTGGAAATAGAAAACAGCAGCAGCTCTATGCCAGATCTGAAGGAGTCACTGCTACATACCTGCCAAAACTCCCAATTTCTCCCTATTTTTAACCATTTTTCTTGCATGTTCCCAATTGATAATTTCTCTCATTAATCTCCCGATTTCATACTGATACAAATCACTTTGACTCATTGTGTCTTTGTGGGATACGTGTTTTGGTACCTGGCAACCCAATCCAGGTCAGCATGCACAAATGATCCTGCCTGGACACACCTCCGCTCTGCTCAACACACACACTCATCTCTCATTCTCACAGTGTTTGCACTTGACATTTTTTGTGATGTACATTTTAAATGTTCAGTTTTGAGCACTTGTTTTGTACATTTTGTGAGTTTTTGAATGTAGTTTTCTTATGAGCTATAACTTTCTTATGAGCTATAGACTATTTAAGACTTTTTTTCTTTCCCTTTTATTTATTCTATTAATCTTTGGTGCAGGGTTAAACGAGGATGGGGGCATCGAGGGTAGGCATTTTCAGATAACAATTTTCCATGTTTAAAATGTTAACCCAAATTCGCTCTTATCTTAGCTTTGGTTTTAGTTGCTTACTGCTCGTTCCCGGTATGGAAATGAGTGGTAAACTGAGGGAAAGAAAGCAAGAGCTAAACAGAGCTGCGAGTGTGAAACCAGCCATGCCTGGATTTGTGATGATCGACCATAACACAACTCTAAAGTACAGAAACTCACAAGATGAAGCAATCCTCCAAGAAATGTGCATCATTCAAGAAGAGTTAAGAGCATGAGGCAGAGAGAGGGATAGAAAGAGGAACAAAAAGAGGGATGAAAAGCTCTGTTATTTTGAATTATTTAGCAGCAGTAAAAAACAAGAATCACTAGTGCCATGTGCGATTAAGATTAATAAACTTCAGCCTTGAGTGAACATGAGTGTTTACAGAAACACAGGCAGCTAAAGACGCCTTATTTCATCCAACAGCATTCTGCCTAGTGGTCGTGTACTTCTTTCATTGCCTTTTCCCCCAAACCCTGCTGTGTCATTCTTTCACTCTCACAGACTTTGTCATAGAAAGAGTGAAAGCGGGAGAAAGAGAAAGCGATGAAGAAGTGTGTGTGTGTGTGTGCGTGTGTGTGTGTGTGTGTGCGTGTGCGTGTGTGTGTGTGTGCGTGTGTGCGTGTGTGTGCGCGCAAGAGCATGTGTTTCTGGGGGGAACAAGAATGAGAGACCAAAAGAGAGAGAAACAGAGCCAAGCGACAGAGAGAGGGAGGGAGGGAGGGAGGGAGGGAGGGAGCGAGATAAAGAGTGAGAGAGAGCAAAAGCAAGACAGAGCAGTAAGAAGAAAAGTACAGAGCTCTGAATTACATTAATGCAGCAGCAGAGGAGAAGAGAATAGGTGGACTGGAAAAAATACAATAATTGTAAAAAGGAGAGATGAAAAGTAGCAAATTCGAGATGTCCTTCACAGCAGCAAAAGTCAGCACACAGAGGCAATTTTCTGTGAGAAATGGAGGTGCTTTAAAAAGCCAGACTTTGTCTTTGTTTCAGCACAGATATATATGCATGCACACATACACACACACACGCTTGAGGTGGGACGTCCCGGTGGGCTGCCGTTGGCCTGGCACAGGGACGGAGGCTCATAAAATCAATCACTCCTGGGAGCAGTGTGGAGCTTCAAAGCAGACAGCTGTCATACTGGGGGCCTCCATAAACAAGCCCTACGCTCAAATGAAACACTCACACACTCACAATACGCTCACACAAAAGACAAACACGCCATCATCACAGCTGGACCGAGAAAGAAAAATGCCGTAGTCATTTGCAGCAAGACCAATGACATCATTGACTCCCCAAGAGATTCATGATTCAAAGATTTGATTCTCCACAGAGACTCGTTCACTAACAATCAATTCGTCTCTCTTCATGCTCTTGGCTCATGCAGACAGGCCTTACCACAATCGCTGGCCATTCCAAAAAAGGCAATAGTCAGTTCATATTGGATTTATACCACTGGCCCAACAAACACCAACATTGCAGAATAGAGAGAACTTTGTAGAACAGTGTGCATGAAGGAGAACATTGTAGAACACTGTGGGTAGAGAGAACACTGTAGTATATTGTGAATGGAGAAGAAAACTATAGAACAACTATAGAACATTGTAGAACAGTGTGATTGTAAAAGCTGCTGAACAGTATGAACGGAGGAGAATGTTGCATAACAGTGTGGATGGAGAGAAATTTGTAGGACAGTGTGGACAGGGAGAACATAACAGAACAGTGTAAAAGGAGGAGAACATCGTAAAAAAGTGTGGATGGGGAGAACACTGTTAAACAGTGTGAATGGAGGAGGACACTGAAGAACATTCTGAATGCAAAAGAACATTGTAAAACAGAGTGGGTGACGAACAACATTGTAGAACAGAGTGAATGGATGAAAACATTGTAGAACAGAGTGAATGAAGACAATATTTTAGAATAACTTGGATTGGGACAGAATGGAACAGTGTAGATGCAGAACATTGTAGAACAGTGTGAATGGAGGAAAACAATGCAGAACAGTGTGAATTAGGAGAACACCGTAGAACAGTGTGAATTAGGAGAACACCGTAGAACAGTGTGAATGGAGGAGGACATTGTATGCCGGTACATCAGGTAAGTATGGTACACCAGCCTGATGTTTGGGTTTGTTGGTGTTTATTGGGTTGGGGTGTTCTAGGTTATAGTTCCTCAGTTGTGTAACCAGATTCTGCTAAAAATAAATCTATTTAAAAGCAATAACAGATATTAACCCTTTATTGAGAGGTAAGTAGTGAGCGAAAGCTCTCTATGCTGAACTCCACCACACCATCTCTCCATCACACACAAAAGGTACTGATGAAATCAAAGGTCTCTTTCTCCAGATTGGAGGTCCAAATAGAGTTTGCTGTAAGTGCCTGCGCTCTTTCTCTCTTATCATGCAATTCTTCATTCATTAATCTTTCCATCTGTCTGAGTCATTTGATAGACAGCTGAGCCAGGTTGGGTCTCTGAAGCCCAGGCCAGAGGTGTCCCAGAGGAGCGCAGAGTGAAGAGGATGGAGAATGATGTGCATCTTTCCCATCAAATTCCTTCACACATACAGTCATGTGTATAATTCCCCTGGCCAGATTTCCCTCATTTTCTAAGTCCAATTTTCATTTTATGGAATAATCCGGAATTTATTTGCTTAATATAAAAAAACATATAAGGCAGAAAAAGTGCCATGACATTTGCACAGGCCACATTTAATGTTTTTTTTTTTACCTCAATTTGTACAACAAAACAAATCTGAGCACACATACCCTCTTCCACTATCCCCAGACAGGACACTGCTGATTGGATGACAAGCCCAACGTTTGTGTACTTCCTGTGATGGCAGAGTACCAGAGAGGAGCCAATCAGAGGCAGCCTCAGGGGGCCATGCACGGCTCTGATTAGATTCAGCAAAATGGCAGTTAACACACAGAGTTAATCACAAATACCACATCTCTCATCAGCACAACAAACACATACACGCACAAATAACACATCTGCTTCAATCATTTCTGTCATCAAGGTCCACAGAGCGTTCTTTTACTGAGCTTTTTTTAAAATTTGTAGTTTTTTTTGGAACAATTTTCTCCCAGTGGTAGTCCCACTGCCTACTGCTGTACTTCTGTACTGACTTCACCAGTTTGAGAGGGCACAGACTCTATAAGGACCATGCAGGCATCCAGTTCCAGGGCACACATCATCGTCATCACCTTTCTGGTCTGTTAAAGTGCTGCTTTAGCAACACATTTTTTTTCCGCCAAACCAAAACCTTGCATTAAATTCAGGAAAGTGAAAAACACGCTTCAGTTTAAGTTAATGTAACTAGATTTTATTTAAAGCCATTTTTGACCATTTCGACTATTTGCCATGAAGGTTTCACGCAACATAAAGGGCAGCTGGTATTTTTTTAAATCATATACAGGGTAAAGAAATAGAAAATAGGTTTAATTCAAGTGAGGATATACAATTACAGCTGCCTTTATGGATTATATTAGTGACTGATTAATGATTAATCAAGCTTAAAAAAAATTAAATGTGAATGTGAAACTAATAAAATATTTACATTTTTCTGTATTTGGTAAAATCTATGTTCTGTGTTATGAATAAGCATCAGCTTTGACTGACTGGCATTTACTAGCTTTAAAATTTTATTTTCATTAATTTACTGTATATTTTTAGCATTTGCTGAGTAACACAGTTCACCTAAGGAGGTGCATGGGCAGATGTGCTAGTGGACTTGCTAGTGCGGCTAGTGGGCTGCTATGCTAGCTAAAGGCTAAAACAAAGCTAAAGGCTATCATTATCCCAAAAGTCCGTTTCTCCTGCTCCGTCATTAACAAGCTGGACTAAAATGAACTCAGACTGTAAGTGAACACACAGCAGCACATGAGTGATTTCTGAAAGACACCTGGCTGAAACCATTCAGGTAAGGTGTGCCCCCGCTAGCTTAGCAGATTTCACCATGAGCCTTTTTTATTGCTGCCGCCAGCATGCTGTTAAGTTCTGTCTACTGGCAAGCATGCACCCGTCTGCGCATCAGAAATTGTTTTGTGGTGATGGCCGTTTGTATCTGTTGGTTATAAGTATGCTTTTTTAATGATAACAGTTCCATGTACAATCATATACAGGTGCTTGAGGAGGTCACTTGTGTCCTCTAAGAAAAAGCTGTCATAAATAGATAAAGAGCTTTTGGTCATGAATGCAGTATCTCTATCTCTGCTGCAGTTAATTGCTGATTGAATAAAATGAGTGCAGCCCAAAGTGGCCAGATAGGCACATTCCTGCGCTCATTCATTGCAGCCAGTCTGAGCATGTAGCATGAGTCAGCTTTAAGCAGCTTTACTAAGGCCGCAACAGAGCAGCGACAAACCCACAGACACATTTACTGTAAACTTCAGAACAACAGAGTTCAGTAGGTCAAACAGGCAGTATGTAAAACACAGAAGGATACGGAGCAATCCCTGCAGGTCTTTATGGTCTCATAAGAGACTGAGTGCACAGGGAAACGAGGCAGTGTTACTGTCTGAACGAGCCGTGTTCCGTGTGAACGTGTGTGTGTTATGATAAAGCTCTGACTGAGCTGGAGGGGGAGCAGGGGTCAGCCACCTCATTAAGCCAAGAGGAGGGGGAGGAGGAGAGGGCAATTAACCACAATGAACAAGGGGGAAGCAAACACACTCTTTTCACACACCCACATACACACACACATATACACACCACCCACACACACACATTCTAAACTAAACCAGGGAGTGACAGGATGGGACCTGCTCATTAATGAGTAATCACAGAGACAAATGACTTTTTCCGCTGCCCAACTTTCATCCACACGCACACATGCAGTTTGACACTGCATTGGCAAATAGACACGTACAGGCTTGCAGCTGAATTGCTGTACATGACCGTCTTTGTTCTCTTCTTAATTCAATCTACATCCTTATCAGTGTTTGTGCGTGTATATGTGTATTTGTGACAGGCCTGAACAACTTGATAAAGAAATAAGTGAAAGAAAACCATTAGGCTCAGTCACAGTCCTTTCCTGCTCCTCTGCACTCTTGTTGCACTCATTTGTTCTGTAGTGAGAGCTCAAAGCATATAGGTTATGTTCAGCAAGCCCTTTTGCTTCCTACAGTCGTATAATCCAGCTAACAAATGGTAGTTACAAAAGCAGCAAGCCATGAGAGGCTGTGCATTGCAATGACTTCACCATGGTTAAGATATGTTGTGTATTGCAATACAGCAGTAAAAAGCAAACAGAATTAACATGGCATTGCAATTTGATGTTTGAACTAGTCACCTTTCATGTAATCATAGACATGATATATGTAAGAAGCTGTGAAGTCTTATTCAGTGACATGCCACCAAAAATCATAAAATATAAAATGCACCCTACAATATTCTTCATTTGTGAATCAGAATACCAAAGGATCAGTATAGTATATATTAGCAATAACTACAGCATTATAAGAGTATAAGGTCTATAATTGGGTAAGAGTCAAAGATTATTCCATGAGCAGGCCAATGCTTTTTAACTGCATTAATATAGAATTTAGTCATGTGCAGTCATCAGTGTGTACGTCAAGTATATAGCAGTGGCTTCAGAAGTGGGTCGGAGCAATCAGAGCTGAGCAATGACTGATCTTTCAATTCAGCTTTTTGTTAGATCGGTAGAGACGATAGTTTAGCTAGCTGGCTACCAAACTAATTAATTTTAGCTAAGAGTAGCAATCACTAGCTATATAACATATTGTAATTTACACCACTTGGGGCAGCACAGTTGGGCAGTGGGTAGTGCTGTTGCCTCACAGCAAGAAGAGCCTGGGTTTGACTCCTGGCTAAGGTGTCCAGGGCCCTTGCAGGTACTCCTCGTGTCTGTGTGGGTTTCACCACTTGCGGTAGTCACTGTTTTTGCTAGCAAGCTAACTAGTGATGTTTGACTGATGAGTGAAAATGAATAAACATGCCATGACATGACAGTCAAATAGACAGACAAATGAACATGACTTATCAAATAAGTTACTAACATTGATCATTCAAAAAGAACACCATAGCTTGAAGCCTCAAATATTCAAATAGTGTAGATCTGGGCGAGTGGCAAGACACACTGCAAAAGAAACAACAACAAGAATCCTGCTTAGGACCCCCCAAATGCCAGCCCTGCTAAGTCCTTTAAATGACTCAACTTGAGCATATAGGTGAAACATGAATTTGGATTGGCTACCCCATCAGCTGCACTTACTGGACTGGAGTCAGAACCTTATAATGCCAACTTAGAGCCAAAATCAAAAAAGATATTCAATAACTTCAAAAAGAAAAGAAAAGAAAAAGAGAAAAGAAAAGGGGAAGAATATGAGCAGCGAAGGGCTTTAGGATAACTTCCTGTACTCTCATTGCCCTTAGTTAGCTACCACCCCTCACTATTGAAGATATGGGTGGGACATGAGGCATGGTAAGAGTTTCAGAACACACATACACACACACAAACACGCAGACCCACACACAAACTCTCACACACACACACACACACACTTGCACACCGATTCACACTCCCTCCCACTCTCTGGTGCTCTCTGAGCTGAAGCCACACAGCCAGTTTCCTGCAGAGGGGGAAATAGCAGTGGTGCAGAAGCAGAGGGGTCCGCTCTGGTCTGGCTCTATGTCTTACCCACATTGGGACAAGCTTCTAAATTTGGCCTTGTGTAAGAGAGCGTGAAGCCTGCAGAAAAACCCCAAACCAGAGTCTGACAAAATAGAAGCAAAGAAAAGACTTCTCATGTTCATATAACAGAGAGAGAGCGAGGGAGACATGTCAGGGGGTTAGAGCAGATGTGTGATCCAAAACCACATCTGCTACACTCTCAGAAACACACACATACACACACACACACACACACACTTAGAAAGTATAAAATAAGAAGCATACACTTTATGCTATTTCTGGAGGGACAGTTGTTATTGTTCTGTTAGGAGATGGAGGGAAGTCAGAGTTTTGGAGGGAAAAACGGGTGGAAATAGGCATCTATAGATAGGTGGGGTCAGAGCTGTAAACTGTGTACCATGGTTACTAGGTCAGCATTACTTTGTGTAATGTTAGATAGAGGGTGAGATTTCCCACCACAGGTCACCATTTCCTCTACTAACCTGAACACATGTTATGTGTAATATGTATGTCACCCCCTCTTAACACACGCACACACACACGCACGCACACTCACACACACACCCACCCACACCCACACACACATTTTTCCACAGCGTAAGATCTCAGTGCTTCTGTAGGAGCCCCAGAACGGATGTTACAATGTGCCGTTCAGCACTGCTGTGGGTGAACCTCAGAATAGATATGTCTCTGAACAACAGACAACCACAGCTAAGCACGTGCATCCACACTCACACTTATTTTTATACCTTGTCAGCATATGAGGTCATGTAAAGTATATTCCCCATACGTATTATACTGTCAAAAAAAGAGCTACCTGGCAACTTCACACAGGAGAAGCCAAAAATGTTCTTTACTTTTAATGTGATTTTCTTCCAAGCAAATGTGGAGCACTGTAAAGAAATGTTCAGTATTCAGGCGATCTAGAATTTTTTTCTTTTTTGGCTGCATTCACATATTGTAGCGTTGGTGCAGAAGAAGACATGAAAAACATTTCCATGTACTGGAAAATGCTGTTTCACTCATCAAACAGGTACTTCAACAGCCCAGCACTACTCCAACATGCAAGATGGGGAGGGGCCATTGTGGGATGACTCAACATATAAGAAGGGTATATTATAAAGCCTACCTTCTTTGGACATAATTACACTACAAATGCAACTATACTTTTAGGCCGGGACTGTGGCACATCCCAAGAGCCACTTTGTATGGCCACATCCTCTAAGCTCTCTGCAAATGGTCATTAAGTAGAAGTAATTTTTCAGCATCAGGAACAAACAGAAACATACATTTAACAGAAATCTCAACTACTAAATACAACAGCTTTTTTTTTTAGATTTAGTGCGCCCACCTTTTAGTTGGGTTCAGTTTTTCAAAGAAATCTGCAGGAATATTTTTTCTCCAAATTTCAGTCTTTGAAGTGAGTTGTATTTTGTGCTTCTCATGATCTGCGTAATCCCAAATGCATTCAGTGATGTGGATGCCTAGGATCTGGGGTGGTCAGTCCATTGTCCTGAGAGCACCAGCATCTTTCTTTTGGACACTTAGCGTTGAATTGTCTTTTCATAGGAGAAGGAGGTATAGAACGTTTTTTTCAGATCTAAAACAAGAAGTCACTGATGTTCTCCTGTCTTTCAAAGGTGAAAGTTTTGTTTATCTCATGGTAAAAGTTTTGGTGGTCTAAAAGTATTTTTTTCACTTATTTTCCTTTGACTTTTTCTTTGCAAAGGGATCATCTCCTCAGAAATATCTACTAATAATTAATAACTTGTACTTAATGCCTGTTTTGACTGTACATTAATCAAGTGTGTCTAACTTTTGCACAAGACGGTATATGTACAAGTAACTGCCTATTGCAAGTATACCACAAACTCGAACCTTAACATCAATAAACAAAATAAATGCCTTTGCTCTCGCAATTTACAAAGTCAGAACCTTTTTTTTACTTGCCATGTTTTCTCTGGATTTCAACACATTTTGTCCTGACAGTATACAAAAACAAGCACACATACACACACCTCTGGAGAGCACCAGCCCTTGTCCAATACTCAATTCCACACTGCACACAGGTCCTCGGCGAAGCTCAGAGAGACTCGATTTTCTCTCAGTTTCCCCCTCTTTTCCTCCCTTGTTCCCTTGCTCATTCCCTCAGTCCTTTTCCTCCATCCATCTGCCTGCTAAATCAATGTGTCTAATAAAGTCATCAGCCTTGCTGAAATATTGGACAAACACACACTCAATCAATGCATGCAAATGCCAGCCATCCATTCTAAACCCTTCTAAATATATCGACGGGTCATAGCACACCACTGTTTGGCGCATGTGTGCATTCCACAAATAAAACAAGAGCGCACATCAGAGAAAAGGGATGAAAAAGGGAACCCCAAGGTACGTTTCTTCTTCCTGTCTCTCTGCATCAGAACCAATGAAATAAACAAGAAGAACAAGAACATCCTTCAAGTATGATCAAAGTATCAGGTTCAGAGGCGCAGGTTCAGGTTGACTGGTCTGGAAGCAGACGCCTGTCCACTGATCTGGTTCATTATAATTGCAGGTGAAAAGGCTAAGCTGCTCTCAGTTCCGCGATAAGGTGAAATTTCAGACAAAAGGAGGGTTATGAATGACTCATGGTGAGCGGAAAAGTTCGGGGTGGTGGTTTACCATTCCGACCCTAAGCAAACACCTTACACACCCAAACTAAATGAGGCTCTGTGTGTACGGGGGGGTACGGCTAAATAATGAGGCCATTTCTCCTCAGCTTTAAACAAACCCCCTCCCCTGCGCATTGTGGAAGGCTAAGAAAGATTCATTAAAAGCAAACATGAGCTGGGTTTGAACCCTGGCAAGATACCATGTGTGAAAGAGGAGAAGGAGAAACTGAATCAGCCACCTGCAGCCACTCCCACTAACCCTGCGTTAGAGTTAATGACCTCTACTCTGGGCATGCACACACACACATGCACCTCGTGAAAGCATGAATGTCAATGCAATCAAATGAGCCACATAGCAGTATTTAGCCACATATTATTTAAACTAATTCATTACAAAACTATGAATTCTTAAGCAGCTACTACTAAATTAACTCAATTAAAATGTGACTTAGGACTTCAATTCGAGCCATAAATGTCAAAACTGAGGGAAAACGACACCTCTACAATAACGCAACTTCTGCTAGTGCACTTATGGCTTGTTGCATTTTAGTACTAAGCTTTTGAAGTTGCGCCTTTTCAGCAATTCATTAAGAAAAGCCATTTCCTTTTTGGTGGGTTCAGTTAATTATAGTAACTGGTGGTCATTTATGTTGTGTGGAGGTG
Source organism: Semaprochilodus insignis (assembly GCA_034552555.1). Taxonomy (NCBI): domain Eukaryota; kingdom Metazoa; phylum Chordata; class Actinopteri; order Characiformes; family Prochilodontidae; genus Semaprochilodus; species Semaprochilodus insignis. The sequence continues at coordinate 11,744,735 of CM067491.1, forward strand.
GATTTTCAGGGTTACAGGGTTAAATCATTGAGCTCCTATGTGGTCCCAATAAAACAAGACAGTCCAAAACCATGGACCCTGACCCACCACTCAGAAGCTTTATTAAGACTCAGAAAAAGAAAGAGAGAAAGATTGAGATAGAGGGGTTTGGGGGATGGGAAGAGAAAGTGTTCGCTTTTGTTGATTAGCAATCAAGGCTGAACTAAAAAGCTATGTCTAACGTGCATGTTTTCTTTCTTCTGTGCTTAAGTACACTTATTTATGTGGTACCATCAGAAAAGTGGAGGACAACGGTAGAACTGGTTGATGGTAGCTGAGCTTCGGTGAGAACAACATGGAGTGAAAGGAAATGAGAAAAATATATATATATAAAGAGAGATAGACAGATAGATGAGAGAGAGAAAGGAAGAGAGAGAGAGTGAGAGAGAGAGAACTGACTCTGAGCCAAAAGGAACACAGTGTGTATTAGCCAAAGAGTAATCATAGTCTGACCTTCCTGCTATTAAGAGCATTACAGGCTGATTCGGCAGTCTTTAAAGTGGAAACATAACATTGTCCTGTCTGCCAGTGTTTGCCCACGCACTACACATTTCAGCAACACACAGCAGCATTTCAACAAACAGAAGAGAGCAGAGGAGAGAAGAGGAGAGGAGAGGAGAGGAGAGGAGAGGAGAGGAAAAGTTCTGAATCACAATCAAATTAACTATCAATCAAAGCTTCAGTAGACAGACAGCTGTGACTTCTGCTTTCCACCATGCAGCGAAGAGAAGAGAAGAGAAGAGAAGAGAAGAGAAGAGAAGAGAAGAGAAGAGAAGAGAAGGCAAGAGAACAGAAGACAAGAGAACAGAAGACAAGAGAACAGAACAGAACATGAAAAGATCTGAATCACAATCACATCAAGTCACCATCAAAGCTTCAGTAGGCAGCAGCGACTCCTGCTCTCCGCCACACATCCCCTGCAACTTTCATTAAAGCTCCATTACAGTAAAGCACAGCTCCTAGCGCCGGGGCTGAGGGATTACTAAAGCTTCCATTCATGCTTTACACTTGCCCCTTTTTCATCAGCCTGGACAGGCTCCACGTCCGTGCCGCTTTTTGTGTGTGCGTGTATGTGTGGGAAGGAGAGATGATGGCGTGGACTGTGGGACTCTGACTGCCCCTGTGTTGTGTCCACAGCTGTGTGTCAGGCTGCTGACCCCCAAACAAAGCTCAGCACAGAGGAAGCCCTATCTGGCAGGCGTGATAGAGGACAGGCCAAGCCAAGGCAGCCACGCTGAAGCCCTGGAGATAAAGCCAGCACGACAAAACAACACCAGCAAGGCCTTTGATAACAACCGCTCACTGGAGCCAGCATTGCACGACACGCACCAACAGACACCAACACACAGCACACAGCATTCACCCTGACACTCTCTCTCTCACACAGACTCGGAGCCAAAAGCTGCACATGTGTAACAAATGAATGACCATGCACATCGCGACAATTAGAACAACAATTAGCTTTGTCTCTGTATCTATAGATAACATGGGTAGAAACAACTTCAGATATAATTGGTCCATCTTGCTTTCTGTTTAGTAAAAATCCTTCACGACTACACGTTGAGTTTCCAGTTTAAAGCATGCAACAATGGACAATATTGCAAGCTGGACAATATTGTTGTGACAATCTGAAACTAGGCAGGTTAGAAATAACAATGAATGATAATGAATGCTAATGTTAGCTTGAGAAATAAAAAACAGGTCTATAAGTTTCTTATTGCTTACAAAATAAATCTTTGAAATAAATCAATTTTTCTTTATTTTGACCAAAAATTAAATTAAATTAAAAGCAAGTAGTTAGTATAAGTGATGTTAACTACAAGCAAATAAGCTTAGCCTAGGTTGTTACACGCAGGTTGATATTATTTTCTGCCTGTGTCTACTTTAAAATGTTGCTTCTGTGTGAGCCATCGTGATATCTTGCTGTAAACCAACAAATCACAAGCAGAGTTCATCAAATAAGGGAAAACAGCTCATTTAATTCAAGGGAAAATCATAGGGTGTGAAATGGCCATGTAAACACGCATCTGGCCATTTTTCACACTGACCAAAGTCATATACCTTTTATGCAGACATTAGAAAACAATTTAAAATACAGAATAAATGCATTCTATGGCAGTATAAAGCTGAAAGGGATTTTTTTTTCTCATAGCAGTGGTTACAAAAGCATACATGTGTGGGTGGAGTTTCCTTTTGTCAATGGCGCCAAGAAAGAGCTACAAAACTAAACAATTCACTGTACAATAAAACTCACTGTATATGGCAACAATCATGTCGCCTTAATGCAAAGCATACAGGGATTCATATTAAGGTAAAGGTATGAATAGTACGCCATCCTAATTCATTGCTAATGATAAGTGAGCTAACAATGGCAGAAAAATAGAGCAAAGTAAATGAGTGGAGAGTGCGTTGGGTAATGAAGATGCAGGGAGCGGGTGCTGATGTCATTGGCATTAGTTGGCCCTATTAGGGAGCTCTGTGCTGGGTGTCACTATCCAGCATTGCTCCTCATTAATCAGAGAGCTTGTCTTTCTTTCCTCCCTCTATCTCTCTCTTACTCTTCCTCCCCCACACCCTCTGCCTCCATGCACATCCTCTCTCCCTCTCTCTCTCTGCTGTATTTAATGTGCAGTGACTGTTTACACCCCAGACGGCGCGTACAGCACTTTAATCTCAGCAGTGTGTACATGACATCAGCACTCTCGCCGGTGCATAAACCATGGCCCCGAGAATGAACACACACACACACTCACACACACACACATACACACACACAGCCTCTAAATACTGCATGCACAGCACACCCACCTCTACTGTGCTGCCAACTATAACACTGTGCTCTTAAATATACCACGCTTCATTTTGCATAATAGTACAAATGTGCTTTATAATGCTCAGTTTCATATGCTTGCGCACACTGAGTAATACTGTAAGCAAATCATTCACTAAATTCTGAGTTTCTCACATGGATTTTACAAGCAAGGTAGGCTTACTTGGCATTAGAAGCAGGAGCTCAGCTTAGCTCTGAGCGCCCTCACCACCCTCCAGTGTAACCCCTGCCTATGCCTGATCATGAATAATCACCAGCACATTCAAAATTAGCATGATCATAAGTGAATATCAAAAAATCAAATGCACGTTTTAGCCTGAATGGATCAGTGATATCTCTGTTTCTCTTTCATTAGCACACAAATACACTCTCTCTCTAAAACACTAACATATTCTCTATCTATCAGAAACATACATAGTCTAAAAGCCTCTGTCTAACCTGCTCCGCCTTTCACATACATACATAGTCTCACTCTTTCTCTCTCTAACATACGTACATTGTCTCTCTCTCTCTCTCTATTTAAGACTGACATGCTTTTTCTAGCTCTCTCTTACCTTCCCTCTCTCTTTCTCTCTCATTAGCATACACATACTCTCTCTCTCTCTCTGTCTCTCTCTCTCTCTTTAGCACTCTCTCTCTCTCTCTCAGTAGCACACATACACTCTCTCTTGCGCCACCCACACCCTCCCTCTGACTTGTGTTCTGGGTGGGTTGAGTATTGAAGGCAGCTCTAATCCTGCACTAACCAGCACTATGGCTCTTAGAGTGGAGCACAGAGAGATTACAGCAGAGAATGAGACCCACTCCACTGACCCACACACACATACTCAGTTCCAAATGTGCTGCAGTATGCAGCTCACAGGGTTATGAGACTGTGTTTTCCTGTGTGTATACGTCTGTATATTTTCTTCAAATGAGCTGTTCAAGTCTAATCATGTTAACGGGGCCTGTCTTTCTGGGATACGGTATGTGATAACAACACTGTCTGCAAACACATAATACACACTATAAATAACACACGCAGGCTCTCTCTTCAGAGTCATGCATTCCTGTTCACTCTAAATCACATTCATTATGTTGCCATGCTGATGGTCATTGAACATGTTTGCTGCCTAATCGAGTTGACTGGAATCATTACTGGGCGCCTCATGACTGAACCTGGGCCACATCAATAGTGCACTGCTTCAAAAGCACCGATGTGAAAGCAGCCGGACGGGTCAGGGCTGAGAGGGCTGAACAGCGGGATGTTGCTTTGGTCCGTCCAGCTTTGTGTACTGTCGGTATATTTGAGGAAGAGAAGAGGTGACGAAAAGTAGCAGAGGAGAAAGCACCACTCTGAGGCTTCTTTACATCACTGGCAGATGCTCTTCACATTTTGTGGACATTTCATGGCAAATAAATCAATAGAAAATATGAAAAGTAAACTTTTTAAGCTTCACTTAACACATTTCTGAAATTCTACACAGTCAGCCAGAAATGCAGCTTAGGCTTTGGAACGGAGCTTATATCTCTATTAATATGTCAGATCAGTGATACTACTTCACCCTCTCATGTGAGGCGCAGAACGTTTTAGGCAAGAAAAAATACATATTGCGCTTTTAAAGATAAGGCTTTCTATGAAATCTGATAAATTAAGTGGTTAAAATGCTAAACTCTGTGCTCAGACCGGACAGTGTGGTGATCGTGGTCACTGGGTTGTCTCCCTGTGTGCGCCGCCCAAAACCCTCCTACTGAGCGGCACTGAGAATCAGAGAGAGAGAGAGAGAGAGAGAGAGGAGGGGTACGCTGCCGGCGCCACAAAACAAACATGCTCTTGCCAAAAGAAATATAAAAGGCAAAAAACAAAAAAAATAAGACACGGGAAGACGATAAGAGAGAAATGAAAGCGAGCGAGGAAAACCCAACGAGCAATCAAAGCGCGAGTGAAAGACAAAGAGGCGCGCGCCGACGACAGTTTTGTTTTAATCAGAGAGCATGAGAATATTCGGATGCGCGCGCGCGCTGAAGCAACAGTTGTCCCTCCCGAATTAAAGGGAGGCTGCTCGGGCTGCTGGCGCACGAGAGAGCGCGCGCGAGAGAAAGACACAGAAAGAGAGAGAGAGAGAGAGAGAGAGGTGGAGGGGGGGGGGGGGGGGGGTGAAAGAGTGTCCCTCGAGACTGATTAATATTGAATTCCTGATGCTAATCTTTGTTTTGCACTTTTTTTTCTTTACTGGTGTCGAAGCTGACACGTCCTCAAGAAGCACGCCTCATGTATATTTAATGAAGGCTACGCATTCATTTAGCTCTTTTCGTCTCGCTGTGTGGCGTCGCCTTTTCATGAGCGCGCGCGCTGCTCCTCAGAACCCGCATAGACCTTCCTTTATATGTTTTACCCTCATTAGTTTGTAAGACATACACACTGTAAACGCTGTTGCCTATACATCTGTATTTCGTTCAGGTTCCTGCCTCTGCACAAACGTGATGGGATTAAACAGGAGAGAGAGAGAGAGGGAGAGAGAGATTTGGTCTATGCGCTGCTACTTGGTGTTCGATGTCAAGACACAAGCCTCATCAGCTGACATCACGTCTGCGCCCGATTGTGATGTCGTCACAACACAACAACACAAACAAGGGCTAACATTACCCTTATAACCTTGGCCAAGACAAACAAACACACTCATACGCACACCCATAAACACGCAATGTTGTTTCTGTGATTTCTGGAGACATTACATAGACGTCATTTATTTCCTGGTGACTGATCCAAACCTTAACTAGAACTACTTTTAGCCTATCCTAATCCCAATCTGAAACTAACCTTAATCTTAACCTTAACCCTAACCCTAACCTTACCCATACCTTAACCCTAACTCTGACCTTACCCATACCTTAACCCTAACTCTGACCTTACCCTTATCTTAAACCTTATCTTAACCCTGACCTTACCCTTATCTTAACCCTAACCCTGACCTTACCCTTGTCTTAACCCTAACCCTGACCATACTCTTATCTTAACCTTAACCCTAACCTTACCCTTATCTTAACCCTAACCTTACCATTATCTTAACCCTAACCCTGACCTTACATTATCTTAACCCTAACCCTGACCTTACCCTTATCTTAACTCTTATTTTAACCCTGACCTTACCCTTATCTTAACCCTGACCTTACCCTTATCTTAACCCTAACCCTGATCTTACCCTTGTCTTAACCCTAACCCTGACCATACTCTTATCTTAACCTTAACCCTAACCTTACCCTTATCTTAACCCTAACCTTACCATTATCTTAACCCTAACCCTGACCTTACATTATCTTAACCCTAACCCTGACCTTACCCTTATCTTAACTCTTATTTTAACCCTGACCTTACCCTTATCTTAACCCTGACCTTACCCTTATCTTAACCCTAACCCTGATCATACCCTTATCTTAACTCTTATTCTAACGCTAACCTTACCCTTATCATAACCCTAATCCTGACCTTACCCTTATCTTAACCCTTATCTTAACCCTGACCTTACCCTTATCTTAACCCTAACCCTGACTGTACCCTTATCTTAACCCTAACCCTGACTGTACCCTTGTCTTAACCCTAACCTTGCTCTTATCTTAACCCTTACCCTGACATTACCATTATCTTAACCCTAACCCTGACCTTACCCTTATCTTAACCCCAACCTTGCCCATATCTTAACCCTAACCCTGACCATACCCTTATCTTAACCCTTATTTTAACCCTGACCATACCCTTATCTTAACCCTAACCCTGACTGTACCCTTATCTTAACCCTAACCTTGCTCTTATCTTAACCCTTATTTTAACCCTGACCCTGACTGTACCCTTATCTTAACCCTAACCTTGCTCTTATCTTAACCCTAACCCTGACATTACCATTATCTTAACCCTAACCCTGACTTTACCCTTATCGTAACCCTAACAATGACCTTACCTTAGCCCTAACCCTTACTTTACCTTAACTGTAACCATAACCTTGACTTTACACTTATCTTTTGCCACTTAAAGCTTTCATCTTTGAGAGAGAGGAGAAATCAGGTTTCTCCTTTAGATCTGAAATTCGCAGGTGTTTCTGTCTATCCTTCCACTGTGGGAAGACACCTTAGCACCATGACTGTGAAAGGATGTGTAGCTTCCTGGATTTAAATATGCTGGAGAAGGAAATACACAACCAGGAAGAGACTTTGCAGTTTGAACAAAGAAGATGCTGATATTCTCTGAACAGATTCCAGACCTCAACATCAAAGAATGTGATTGGGATTACTTGGATCATGAGAAGCAGAAAATGCAACCAACTTCTGAGACTGAACTTCTAAGAGGTGGCTGCTGATTTCTTAAAAATGAGTCTCCTGAAAAGAATGGAAGCTGTAATAAGGCAAAAAGCGAACGACTCAGTACTGAAAAATTAGGTATTATATTTAGTCATTGAGGCTTCTCTGTTATGTTTTCTGCTTTTTTCCATAACCTTTTCTGGAATAACTTGTACTTAATGGCCATTGTGACATAAATAAATGTGGTCTCTGGCTTTTGCACAGCACTGTATTCCTGCAAAACACTCTTGGGATTCATTTATTTATTAATGCCCTCTCGCACACACACACATATATGCGCCCACATTTTTAATAGAGTGGATGCTGACAAGGCCTCAAAGGGCACGTGGAATGACTTCACACATGCGCACACATGTGTAAGAGAGAGAATGATGGGGGGGCGTGGGGGGTGGGGGAGCACTCTTAAGCAGACATAAAAGGAAAACTCAGTATCACTCAATACAATTCTCTCTCCCTCCACGCACATACTGAGAGTGGTACGCAGACCCCATTACTACAGCCGAGCTCTCTCCTCATCCTGAGCTTTCTAATCAAGCATTCCCTCTTCTTCCCACTAGTACAAAAGCTCTTTTAGCGTTTTGTTTTGCAGGCTGTTTAAAATGTCATTTCTCTCTTGTTATCAGACATCAAAGCCAGCTCGGAGGGCTTTTATTTTCTTAGCCAAATCCCAAAATTGTTTCTGATTTAGAGAGCTGGCCACAGGCCTGGCAGCGCTTGGATTTAATAACAGCACAGAGAGAGAGAGAGAGAGAGAGAGAGAGAGAGCGAGAGTCCTCCTCATGGTTATGGTTAAAATGGGCTGTGGTAGCTAGGTTCATCAGCGAAGTGTCAAAATGAAAAGTAGCTCAGAGGATGTAGAGAGCAGCATGCGTACACAGACACACATACACACATGCATGCATGTGTGCACACACACATTTACAAAAGAAAGAGATTGTCCTGCCTGAACAAGACTAATGAACGACTGGAAATCTCTCTGTCACACATGCACAGTCTCACACACACACTCTCTCACACACACACACAAATACAGCCAGGGGAAAATTTGCATTACTGAAATGTTGCTCTTTGATATCTCAGGAGACTTAATGAAGAGTATCCTCAAAAAAACATCCTAACATTAGACAAAAAGGAGACGTGAGAGAAATGCGGGCTCAGCTGCAGATGAGGATGAGCGTGATTATTTTGGGAAATCCGGGCACGACGTGTGACTGTTGAGATATTTCGCCAACACTTCCTATGAATCGCTTATTCATAAGGCTTTCTAAGCAATTATAAGCAATTATACAAGCTTATGACGATGGATTGGCGGTCTGTCCAGGGTGTTTCCCGCCTTCTGCCCATTGAACGCTGGGAAAGGCTCCAGCACATCTCCCCGAAGACCCAGAAGGATAAAGTGGTTTAGAAGATGAGTGAGAGATAGATAGATGAGCTTTCTAAATGCCTTATAACATACATAATGCCTTACGATGCCTGCCATAAGCCTGTATGATTACTTATAAGTAGTTATTATACATGCACAACAAAATAAAATAAGAGTATTTAACTTTACAATGCCAGGTTTCATAATACACTGTAATGTCTGTTCATATGAACAGTCTAAACAACACTATTACAAGCCTCTGGTACATTATCTACATCGCAGCAGACCCAGCCGTACATCCAAGGCAACAATTGTTTGGTATAATCACTTACAGGACAGAAGATTCTGTACAAAGTGGAAGAACTTGTTTAGCATAACTTGTACATGTAGTGTGAAGCTGGTAGAGTTTGTTTTTGTATTAACTAACTGGAAACTGTAGTGTTAGACTAGTTGGTTACATGTTTGAGACTGACAGCAGTTAGCAACCAAAGCTAAACGGCTAGCAGGACAGAGAACTGCTTTATGTTAGTCAGTTGATGTAGTAAACTACAGCTGCCTTGTTTAGGAATATTGTGCTAGCAATGGCTTCAAGCAAATCCTGTATTAAGTCCTGTATTAAGACTTAGACATAATTATCTCACTTTACTCAAAGCCTATGATTGCCTGCATAACACACTATAACGTTAGCGTGTATAGTGTTACCTAATGAACAGATATTATAACCTGACTTCATGAAGTCATATATGCTTGCTTTATAAAGGATTATGCATGTACTAATAACAACTTAAGAGCACATATGCAAGCTCAAGTCTGGTTTTATAAGGCATTATGTATGCCATATAATGCCTTATTAATGCACTTAGCATGCAGTATTAATACAGGATTCAATACTCAAACTTTGAAGGAGTTGCATATGACATTACTGGGCTCTCTTGCTCAGGAGAAACATCTAAAAAGCAACTTTCCTGCTTTGCCTTTCCATCTGACCCCATTGGTGTCTAGTAGAAACTACAGAGATATTAAGGAGATCTTTTTTCCACTTTTCTACGGGCAAGTTCCCTTATATTCTATCCATCAAAATGTAGCAGAAGTGGAGATGTATATGTTTCTTCAGCAGCTGCCCAAACAGTGTGACTTTCTGAAGGAAACGTGTGTGAAATATGTTTCAAACAGAAGTTTAGAGAACGGCACAGAAATGACCAGAAAGGGAGAATATAAATTAAAAAAAGGAAAAGATAAATTGTGGGGTGGTGAATTGATGGAATCTAAACAGCAGTGGGGATGAATGAGTGGGGCTGTTTTCATGCGAAAATGTGAGCTGATAGACAAACAGTGGAGGAGAGAGAGAGAGAGAGAGAGAGAGAGTGTGTGTGTGTGTGTGTGTGTGTGTGACAGCTGTATAAATGAGCTCAGAAGCTCACAGCACCCCAGTGCACCGCCTCATTGTTGTGCTGATCCAATGCATGGCAGATGAACCCGGGGTTTAAAAGGGCCCATATCCTAAATTTTCCTTGGAGTTTATGTGGGTTTATGTATCAAACAGCCAGAATGCATTTGTACATGACTGTCGTTTGACTTTCATGTACCCCTCAGAATTAAACAGGCTGTTTGTGTGATACTGTATATGTAAATGAGCTCTGGTCTGATTGCCTGCCCTGTACTGAGTTTCAGTCAAAACACAATCAGGGCTGAAATGCTGCTTATAACTGTAGTGCAAATGGGCGGGGCTAGGCTGAATATACAGTGCTGTGCAAACGTTTTAGGAGCCTAAGACAATTATGTTGGAAAAGCTGTTTATTTAATCACGACGCCTTTACTGGCTCTGCAAAAACACTGATGTTACAATAGATACAGTGAACGTTAATACAATAAATAGTGACTTTGTGTAACAACATATATGTATTTCAGTTTTTGGCATAATTTTCCATGTTGCGTTTTCCATCATATTTAAATATTATAATGAGCAGTCCAAAAGAAATGTCCCACAATTACCTGGAAAAAAGTCTGCTTCCATTGACTTACATTAAAAGTAACATCGTTTTTTCTTTTTCCTGTAAAGGTATCATTTTGGAGATACAAGGTTTTGTTCCAACAGCAGTTATATGTCAGTTTGTTCATTCCAAACCTCTCCTCATGCAAACCTAATCTTAATTATTGGTGTTATCATCCAATAACAGTTTCAGTTAATCAATGACTCTTCACACTGAATCAAGTAACTGCTGGTGATGGGGTTTAACTAATCTGTGTGATGCCTGGGGTCTCTTGTTGTTCTACAAGCCAGCTCAGTAGATAAAAACTCATAAATAAATCTATATAAAATCTATAAATAATATAAATCTATTTAAAAAATCTATTATTTAAAAAATCAATTATATTTATTAGTGTTTATTCTAATACTATGTGGTTATTGTACAAGCAAAAAACTCAGTGCAAAATAAATGGTACAGTTATTTAAATAATACACTCAAGATTTTGAATATTACATCAAACTTCTTTGTTTAAAAATGATTTTCCATGTTATAGTCCCTTTAACAGTAGGGAGGAAGAGTGTGTGTGTGTTTCCATTATTTGAGTTTAGGAAAGCTAGTCTGCATGTGAATGTGTCAGTATGTGTGTGTTTGAGATGAAGAGCATGAGAACAAGAGTGACTCTGACTTGTGGTTTAAATGGGCTTTGCTAGCTGTGTTCATTCTGTGCGTGTGCATGCACGTGTGTTTAGCACATTAATCACAGCCAATGCTCTTGTATCACTTATAGAAATACAAGGTGAGAAGGTGACAGTTTTCAGATTTGGTGTGAAAACACCAAGGTCGCGAGTTAGCTCATATGTTTGTGCACAGACGCTGGGTGTTGGACACTTTATCAGAATCATTTCTCTTTCCCCTCTTTCGGGTCTCCTCACTTTCACTAGGCGTGGCCCACTCCTGTATGAGCTCAGCTTCAGTCTAAATTACACTTTCTCTGTACTACATCAAACCCATCATTGATCGTAGATCTAGTCAATAATTAATCAGTCAAAACCAGACAAACTGTTAACACTGCAAGAATGAATCTCTTTAATGTCTGGTTGTTTTAAATAAGCTCATATCTCCAAAACTGTAACTTTACAGAAGAAGCGAAAATCATTTACAATTTGTTATGTATGGTATGACTGTATGGTAAGTTAATTCAGGGAGATTTTTAAGCATTTTGATTCACATGAAATATTCACACAGTGTAAACACACATATACATATTTATAGATGTCTGTGCAGATGTCTCTGTGTCTCAGTGTGTATTTGGGCACTTCTGTTTTAATTTTTTTTTATTCATATTTATTTTTGAAAGTGAAATATTTTTGAAAATTAAAAATGTATATTATGCACATATTTTATTTTATTACATTAAATTTTACACATATTTACATTATATTAACATATTGTCATTAAATGTTACACACACACACACACGCATATATATATATATCATCGCTGTCCAAAGATTTTCACTTTTATGTATTATTTGAACACAGAAGCTGCCGTTTATGCTGTGTGAAAATTTCATGGTGAATGGACCAACAGAAATGACCCAAAACTGCTTGGAAAAAAGTCTGGTTCCATTGAATAGCATGGGAATTAAATTAGGTTTTTGGCCTCTCCTGAAAAGTTGCAATTTTGGAGATACTTGGTTTTCTTTGGACAGCAACTCTCCTGAAAAGTTGCCATTTTGGAGATACTTAGATAGAGCCTTTTGCTCTTTCCATTGTGTAGAAATGTGAAGTGACCAAAAGAAATTACCCAATATTAGTTGGGGAAATGTCTGTTTCACTGAGTTCTATTAAAAGTAAAGCATGTTTTTTCCCATTTTCCTCTAAATATATGATTTTGGATATATATTGCTGCTGTTGGACCAAATTCTTCTATCTCCATTTTTTTAGTTTCGGCACCTGTTGCTCTTTACATTGTATGGAAATTTCATAATGAATGGGCCAAAATAGATGGCCATAAATGACTTGTAAAAACCCTGGATCCTTGGACCTACACTACAGTATTTATACTATTATACAAAGTATGTAACATTAACAGTTGGGAGATACAAAAACCTATCTCCATTTTTGTCCAGTTTTAATGTTTTTGATGTAATTTGAAAACAGCTGCTGTTTACACTGTGTCAGAATTTTAGGACAAACAGAATTATTTTCAAAAGAAATAATCACAACTTACTGAACAGAAAATGTTATCACAGTAAAGTACATTACAGGGTAAGAAGGTTTCTTCCTTTCTTTATAAAGTTACTGTTTTGGAAATATGCAGTTTTGTTCTGACATTGTACATATATAGTTAGTATATCGTCTCTGTCGTCAGCGAATGAAATATTCATAGGATATGTCTCCAGGCATGGCTGATGTGCAGAGGCATTATTTGAGCTCAGAGCCAGTGGTTGTACACAAGGCAGAGCAGCAGAGCTCTTAGTGTGCTGGGACGAAAGCCCCTCGCCAGCACTGATCATGTGTGTGTGTGTGTGTGTGTGTGTGTATGTGTGTGTGTGTGCTGAGGAGAGCGAATGTGCCCGGTTCTGTCAGCGCAGCTCTGCTGAATCATCCTCCACGCGTGTGCACACACTCTCACATACACACACACACGCAGAGTGCTCAGCTGGCAGGGAGAGTGAGTGGCGACGGAACGCGCTGGGCACTGTGCTACCAAGCAGAGGTAATTTGGCCAGATTACCAACCAGGTGGAAACATTCAGCCTCTTGTTTCTTTTTTTTCCTCTACCCCCTCCCTCTCTATTTGTCCCTCCGTCCCTCCCTTCATCATTTTTCTCACCATTGTTTTGTCTCTTGGTGAGGCTCAAGACCAGACTGATTCCATTCCTGCTTCATCCATTTAAAAGTTCAATTCTTCTTCAAAGTTTGACTCCAAAGGCCTTAGTCCTCTGGACCGGGTGTAAACATACACCCATAATATAAATGTAATTATGCTGCACATTTCCAGTCAGAAGTCTCTGCATATATGGACCGTGTTACCTGAACATGAAATGCAATTGCAATTTATGTCATATTTTGGGTTTGAAAGTCAAACAAATGTGAGGTGGCTTTTGGTTCTGAAGGACAACTGCTTTTCTTTATGGCCCTCTTCCACACTGAATAAAGGAGACACAGATCACACAACAAAGAGAAAAGAAACGAAACAGAGACTCGAGAGAAAGAGAGAGAGATAGAGAGAGAGCTGTAAGCATGTAAGCAAACTCATGCCAGAGTAGTGCACTCATTTAAACTACAAGCCCTATCAAAGCCTGAGGGGCTGCAGGCCGCTCCCCAGCACATACAGCAGAGCAGAGCAGCAGAGGAGGAGCAGGAGGGCGAGTGCAGGAACAGAACGGACGATCAGAAGGATCACTCATACACTCGGAGCAGAAGAACTGAAAGAAAAAGCCAAGCTGAACTTAACAGGGGAAAGCTCGACTTTTACACACACACACACACATGAATGAACGGTCACACAATATCCTCCCTTTCAATAAAGGCAAATCTATGTGAGGGGGGTATTTGCACATGAGTGTATGCGAAAGAAAGAGAGAGAGAAAGAGAGAGAGAGAGATGCTGCTTCTTCATTTAGAGTAAAGCCCAAGGTTCACAGCTGTGTGTGTTCTGTGTCTCTGCCTCGCCCACAAACACACACACACACACAGGTCCTCAAAGAGTATCCCAGAATGCTCTTCTCATTGATTTTCAGAAATATTCAGGGCTTTTTAAGCATTCCTCCCACCAACCATGTCTCTGCTCTCCAGGGAGGCGCACGTATGTGTGTGTGCGCGAGTGAGTGTGCAAGTGTGTGAGTGTGTGCATGTGTCAAAAAGAAAGAGAGTGCAAATGACAGTGGGGGGGTGGGGGGGTGGGGGGGAGTATGACAGTGACTTTTAGCATGTTCAGCACTGGCATAGGCCAATTATGACACTGTATAAACCTTCTATAGCAAGAAGAATAATCACTTCAGTGTAGGAATTTATGGACTTGGAATGGACAGCAGCAAGGACATTTCACTGTAATGCGTGGCCGTAGTTGTCCTTTCTGCTGCATGAACATTTCAAAATAACGAATGAACCAACAGAAATGATGTAAAATGGCTTAAGATAAAATCACTTTACATTAACTTACAACAATGTTTCTCACATGTAAAGTTGCAGTTTTGTAAAAACAGATTTCTTTTTTGAAGTACAATAGACAAAGAGGTAAACATGGGTAAACATTCTAAACCTATACTCTCCACTCAATATATGCAAATTAACCTGTACAATTAGGCAGTTTTGAGCTCACAAAAACCCAGTGCATTTTCATCACTGTCCAGAGAAAAACAAACATGATTTTATTTGAACCAGTTTTGGAGCAGTTCTATTACTCCAATTATCCAGGAAGTTTCAGATATTGTAAAGCACAAATATTGCAGAAAATAATAATCACTTAATTTTTTTGGACTGCCACAATATATATATCTATCTATTCAGCCTACAGCAGTTTGGCCCCACCCATTCATATTGGAGTTATAGGGAACTTTCCATATGGCCTGCTTTTAGAATGAGAGGTAATACAGGCCAGCCAATAAGAACAGAGAGATCAATCTTAAAGACATAGTAACGAAAACAGCTGGTTAAATTCTAAGGGATAGAGAGGGGTTAGAAATACTCACATAAAAAAGGAATTATGGTTTTTGGTGCATAAACCCCAAACAAACATCATAACTGGATGTGAAGAAATTTAAAAGTAATGTAAATTATGGTTCCTTTAATAATGGGTAACAATGACTGATTTCAACGTGGAAGACATACACTTCATTCATATATATATATATTCAAATTAAACTGTGAGTAAAACAAGTAAACTTAATCACTGATCCAAAAAGTGATCTACTTCCATTCAGAGCAAAACAAACAAGGAAGCAATCTGCAACACTTAAGACATTGTTATGAAATACAATTTGCATGAATTGCAGTTCGCAATAAAAGCATGCTCAGAGTGATGAGATGTGTTTTGGAAATAGGCCTTGATATTTGGAAGAGAGCTGCACTGAAGCAAAATCTGAAGCCTCTGCTGAAGAACAAAACACTCCTCCACACATACACACACGTATGCATGCATGTTCACACACACACACACACACACACACACACACACACACACACACACACACACATAGAGTAATGATGCACCTGTACAGCATGAGCTGGCGTCCGCCTTCAGGCAGACGTTACAGACATCTGCTGAAGAGATGGAGGAAAGGAAAGAGTGTAGGGGAGGGAGGAGGGGACAAGAGGGGAAGTAATAGAAAAAGCATCCCACTGTACAGTATCCCCACAAACTGGCACCAATTGATCTGCACATGAGCACAGACATGTATGGAAATGCAACAAAGCTAGCCTGGTGGATTCAGGAGGACACTCATATCAAAGAAAGGGACAATGGACCAACACAGCGCACTAAAACTTAGCTGAAAGCAAATGAGAGAAACCAACGTTTGCTCATGAGCGGCGGTCAGAAACGAGACGTGCGTGTGTGTTTCTGTGAAGTTTGCTTTGTTCGCTTTATGAATTAGACTGAGGTATTTGCGTGGGACAAACAGAAAGGATTTGGAGGCCCCAGAGGGAGTCGATAGAGCCCCATCAAGCAGAGCTTGCGGCCATCTGACACCTACTGGGGCATTCGTAAGCGGCAGAGTTACAGAGTCTATAAGGCATTTGTGCTCTTAAAGGGCCCATATCACTGAAAACTGACATTTATTCTCTGTCATTTTTTAGAATAAAGAGGTGCTACTCTTAAACTGTACTTTAGTATAAAGTTGGGAAATGCTCCATTCGCTCCTCCAGCCCACAAGCTTCAAAAACAGCCTGTTACGAAATTGAAACACACTGATATATGATCTCAGTCCACAGAAAAGCAACTTTACAGGAGAGGGCAAAAATCTAATTTAAGTTTAATGTAATGTAATGTAACCAGACTTTTTTCCAAGCAATTTTGAGACATTTCTGTTGGTTCATTCATCATGAAATATTCCCACAATGTAAAAGGCAGCTTCTGAGATCAAATGATGCATAAAAATAAAAAATGAACAAATATGGTCTTCTTTGGACAGTGACGATATATTCACCTATAACGGTCTATGTGTTGAAGTTGCGAGCTGCCATGACCATTTTTTTGAACTAGCCACAAACACGATACCATACACAATTCAGACTGGGCACTCAGTCAAAACAGAGGTCATGTACATATATCAGTCTTAAAGAAACAAAAATATAAACAGATTTAAACATCCTAAGTCTATCGAGTTAAGAGAATCTGGAAAATGGTCCTGTACATTTAAAGGGAACCCTGACTGTTAAGACTTGCATGCCTTAAAACAGTGTACATGTTCAATACCATTAAAATACAGGACACATAAACCAAACAGGAATGTTTTTATTTATCATTAGAAAATAATGATAAACGGGCAAAATTCCTCTACATTCCTCCAATTCTTCTACACCACCACTGGCTCACTGAGATGAAATGATGTCATATGAACTCTGAACTCAATCCTATGGAAAACTAGACAATCTAAAAAGTGTTTCTCTGGAGTGATGTCACGCTCTAGCTTCAGTTGGAAAGTCTGAATGATATAATAGAGTTAAATGAGACGTTTAGCCCGCTGCTTCTCACTCAGCAGATGAGCGAGAGCAGCTATCTGATCCGGCAGCCTGCTAGTAAAAGGATTTATTCTATTGTTAATCATAAATAGTGTTTTGCTTGGTCTGTACAACATGCAGTATTTGAAAGGTACTGGACATGCACATCATATCATGTCTTAACAGTCAGGGCTCCCTTTAAGTAAGGCTAAATGTTTTTGGTGCATAAACTCACAGAAACGTCAAGCAAATCAAAACAAATGAAGGAACAAACACCATATGGGCCCTTTAACCAGCACAAAGTTGCAATGTAAAAAGTGTTTTGTTGGTCCAATGTAAAAATGACTCTAATTTGTTACAAGCAAATGAATTAAGTTTATTCAACCTAACAAAATGACACTGGATAAACGATTCTCTTAATCAAAGTATTTTTGAGCTGAGTAAACCTTATTCAATTGCTTGTAACAAACTGAAGTTACTTTTTTAGGTTGCACTTTTTACAGTGTGTGTGGAGTGAGAGAAAAGTTTGCGTAGTAGGAGCTCTGGATCACAAAGACTGATACAGTTCCAACACTAAACCAGCAAAGAGCCAGGAGGGTAAAACGGACACGAAGAGCAGCAGAGATCGGCACACGGTCAGTAGAGCACTTTAGACACAAAGACAAAACAACACCCCTATACCATCCGCTTATACTCAAGAAGAGAGGGGGTTCCCTCTCCCTCTCCCTCTCTGTCTCTCTCTCTCTTTCTCTCTAGGAAAAACATCTCACCCTCATTTGCACTTTTTGTATGCACACAATGCATCACACACATTAAGAAGCGTTAAACATTTACACTGTGTTACACTGTGTAGGAACTTCATTGTGCCACACGTTTCCATTCAGGTAAATCCAGCTCAGTCTGCGTGTATGGGCTTCGCTCCGCCAGTATAACATGCATAACTACAGCTAATGGAGATATAATATTTCCAGGTGATCAAACAAACAGGTTCATTCTCTGAGCGCCTTTAACAGACAGTGCAGAAGTTTGAAACTCAACATTTACAAAGCAGCTCAACAGAACATATACCAAAGCATTTACTATGGCGAGCACAGCATTTAAGCAAGAATGGAGCTGATAAGATACAGAATGTAGCCCTCAATTAAAGACCAATAATACAGGCTCAAAATTAACTGGACCTAAAACAGACTGAGCTAAATTAAATGGGTTAGCATTATTTACCACAGCCGTCCGGCTTCATTATCCCGGCGAAAGAAGTGTTAATCAGACGGACGCCTGCTTTGGAGATCAGTTAAACGTTTAGCGCGTAACGTCCCGCTTAGAGGAGGCTGGAACATCGCATCACATCGCCAAACAGGACGAGTATTCCTCCAGACGCCGGAGAGACATAAAACCAGTGACATGGCTGTAGCATACAGTGGCATACAGAGCGCAAGCTGGCCCCCCAAACAGAAACAGGCCTTTCTCCTTTAAAGAGAAATAATGGCCTGTGTCTGCGCTGCTCTTTGCATTTACATCTGATTAATAATGAATGTGATTTAACACTCCGGCCCGTAGACTTTCTATGCGCGCAAGAGGCGGACTTGTATCCTATCAGCGCGCGCACAAAAACCGAGGCAAAAATGCCCTCGTGTCCCAAAAGCACTCGGAGTTCAGAGCCACAGCCACTTGTTAAATGTAATGCAGGCCATTCACACCCCGCCACTCACACACTCTCTCTCTCACACAGACACGGGATTTTCTGCTGTTACAGAAGCCTCTATCACACACACACACACAAGACTGACCCTAATCCTGGACACTCTACGATGAACTACAGCCTACGGCGCGCGCACGCACAAACGCCCTCTCTCTCTCTCTCTCTCTCACACACACACACACATTTTCTGTCTTATGCACACACTCCAAACTTGCGTGCGCGGTGAAGAAGCCGCCGCGGCTGCGATAAGTAAAGCGCAGCGAGTGAAACAAAGGAATCGCTGCAGCGTGCGCACAGCGCACGAACATATGAGAGAGAGAGAGAGAGAGAGAGAGAGAGAGAGAGAGAGAGAGAGAGAGAAAAAGACCAAACAAAGAGAAAAGAGCGTTTCCTTCAACATAGCAAAAGTATCACAACTCTGAAAACAAAGACTCACAAAGAATGCAACATTGTAACGCTAACATGGCGTAACTAAATTACTCGTGTCCAAGTATTCTGTCTTGTAGCAATGCATATGCAAATAAGCATATATATGTATATATATATATATATATATATATATATATATATATATATATGCCATAGTGTCAGAAAGCATAAACGCGCAGTGCGCAGTGAGGCCACTCTCTCTCTCAGGAACAACAAGAATGACCATAGTGTCTGAGTGTCTGACTACATTTTCCAACAAAGCCGGGCAGAAGGGCAGCAGGAGCAGCAGGGTGGACAGACCTGAGTGTGGAGGCACAGGGAGGTGCGGAGGGTAGTATTTTCCAGGCTGGAAGTGGCCGGGGTGCTGCGGAGCGCTGCGTGCGGCGGCGCGGTGCAGCAGCGGACTGCGCTCAGCCAGCACATGCGGTGGAGGAGCGAAATCCCGGCCCTCCATCCCCACAACAGCGCCGGATAAATCCCAAATCCAAAGTGGGGGCAGGCAGAAGGCCGAGCTGCTGCTATAATCCCGTTAGGAGCTGCGTCTAGCTCTCGCATTCAGCACGGCTTTTGCTCTGACGGCCGGAAAAGCAGCGCGGTCCGCTCATAGTTTCTGTAACACAAAGCATACACACACACACGGTCTTAGTCTCAACAGCAGAGCACACTGGAGGAAAAAAACACGCAGGGTGAAGCATCCGCGCAGAGAAATCGGTCGCGTGCTGTGCTGCGAAGGAGTCCGGTACGGGGCGCGAAGAGTCGCGAGCGTGTGTGAAATGCAGGCAGAGGGGAAAACTCATCATCTCCTTTCCTTTTTCACTCATAAAAGCACAGTTGAACGGGGCAGCAACGGAGAAC
>CM067491.1:11784152-11962829 GCA_034552555.1 Semaprochilodus insignis
GTATATATATATATATATATATATATATATATATATATATATATATATATATATAAAAGTGCAACCCAAAAAATAACTTTAATTTGAGTTTTACTCAAAATTACTGTGAAAGAATCGTTCGGTTTTTTGGGTTGAATAATCCTAATTCATAGTTAACAACATGAAATATTTTTCTTAGGTTGGACCATTGAAACACTATATTTCTGTCACGATATATATATATCTATATATATATATATCTATAGTGACAGATAATCTACTCAGTCACAATCACTAAAAATACAAATGTTTATTATCAGCTCGTCTGAATTGTTTATTTGTTGAATTTTATTTAATTTATTTTTTCTTCAAAGTGAGAAAAGGACAATAGTGTATATAGTACATAAAGTGTACAATACAAAATAGTTTGTATTTGTATATATACACTATTCTGACTGTTCCGAAAAAACAGTGTATTTGCGCATTACCAACATAGACTCTCCACTCTTTCCTTCTTTGTGTGGATATTTATTTTTCTTTACATTGCTCAGTTTTTGTAGTTTTATTCATTATATATTATATTGTAGATTTATTATGATTATCGAGTCACAACTCTGAAAAATAGTTATGTAAGTGTTATAGCACCTTTCAGTGCATCATTTAGAGAGTAAACCATAAACCCAGTGGGGGCGGGGGGGGGGGGGCGGGGTAGTCCTCTTCACATTTAACCGTTTAGGGCATTAATACTGCAGCGTATACAGAAACTACAGGCTCTAAAATCCAGTCTGGTGAATGTAACGCACATGTGTAGTAATGGCTATATTCCGCTTTACCTGATGTAACTACATCTAATGACTCAGCTCGCTGAGGCGAAAAGAAAACAGCTTGTTTAGAAAGCAAGTAGCTCCGTATCGAAGGAATTTCACGAGCTATCAATCTGCACGATGATAATCAATTTTCTATAAATGTGAAACATAATACTTTCACCAGAAGCACTTTCACTAAACGATGCGTTCCTGTTTGAATATTCACTTTAAGCGTGTTGACTGAATTCATTTGGCCCAGTTCCACAACAGCAGCGCAGCACGCACCTCTGTTATACAGCAGCGTTAGTGTTATATGGTCCTGTGTGTTTGTATACTGACTGAAATAAACTCTTTATCAAGTGAACGCTTTGTCAGTGACTTTCTTCTTTCTTATTTTTACCATTGCTCTGAAAACCATATAGAGGGGTGGGCGCTCTTCTGATGGGGTAGCTTACTGATACTAAAGAGCGTAGATAGAAAAGCTGCAAGGCCAAAGCAAACCCCTGTTTTCATTATTGTATTTATTACATTATATAATAAATGAGAGCTTCATATTTAATACGTAAACCTTCGTGTTTATAACTCTATACGAGACTCAGCAGAGCAAGCACTGAAACAGACTGGAGCAAACGCTGTAGACTTGTTTGATTTCAGATAGCCACGTGATGCTAAAATAAATATCTAAAAATATTAATGCTATAATTTCTTGACAATATAAATATGAGACTGCGGGGGTCCTATTTTGTGGTTCCTTCATTTATTTCTCTCAGTGGAAAAAAATAATAATATAAATAAAAAGTTTTTTGTATCGTTCTTTCTATTTGATCTGGAAAACAATCACCAAGGAGAGCAATTATCCAGTAAATTGCAGATCAGGTATTTTCAGGGCGCGGTGAATAAAGTAATGTACTGAATTTACTGAAACTATGGTAAATTATTTACACATGAACAAAATGCGATAAAATCGTCTTTAATTGTACTTACTGTGGGAAATGACTGTGTTGATGCAATGTATTTTATTTATAAGGGTAACAATAATAAACCGCTGAATTAAGTAAATTCAATTCACTTTTTCAGTGCATTATTAACCATTGGCGAACATACAGACTGAACATGCTTCATTATAGCTGCTCTCAGAAAAGCCTGCTCTGAAAAGAAAGTCTCTCCGCGTCAGAGCACAACACAGCCTGTACACTCGACCATAACGCTGCATAACATTACAGACATAAATATTTAGATATCAAATAATTCGAATGATTATATAATAAATATTATTATAGTAAATATTATTATTTTTATTACGTAATTAATTAACTATTCATTAATTTATTACTAACATTATTATTATTATTATTGTTGTTGTTGTTGTTGTTGTTGTTGTTGTTGTTGTGTTGTAAATTGATGTATTATCATTATTACTTTGTCTTTTATCACATTGCATTTGTTGATGCACAGCGTCCGCGCGCTGACCACACCAGGCCCACAGAAAGCACGTTATCGCGATCCTCCCAAACGATAGGCAAAGCTCTGCATCCAGTTCCAGAAAACGAGACCAAATGGCCGCGCGGGCCACACAGACCCACTCATCCAGCTCGCGTGCTTTCCTGCTGCCGTGCAGTCCCACGTCGGCCTTAAGCTCGAGCGCAGCGGAGAGGCGCTGCAGCGAGGCGCCCACTCTGTGAACTTAATCCGTCCTGACCAGAGCAGGAGGGGGAGCTTTGGAGAGCGAGCAGGAGGACGGCCACAACAGCAGCACTAATAATCCTCCAGGAAAGAGCCAAACGGAAACTAAATCAACACGCTCGCATTAATAATTTCATTAGGTGCTGTTATGGTTAATATGCGAGTGTAATCTTTCAGGATCCCCTCATGGCGGCTGCACAACTGCACATTTCCTGCTCCGGACTCTCGCGCTGCGCTCGAAGAGGACAAGCAGAGTTTACAGGCCACGGGGCACGGCAGCCGGAGCAACGTCCAAACAGTGGTTTCCACATGTCTGAGGGGCAGGAGCTCCGCTCTGGCAGGATCACAGGGAGGAAAAGCGGAGACGAGCATATTTAGCATATTTACAGCCTTAGAATACACCCGTCTGTAACCCTCACCGCTCTCAGGGCCAGTCCGGACCAGCGCTAGACAACGCTGACTACTATTTTTAACGCACTCACGTTTTCTTTTTCTTTCTTGTGGTCTACATTTTACACTATCCGTCCTTGCGTTTCACACATTATCAGTTAGAGACAACCTGTTGGTCCGGTTTCCGGACACAGTGAAGGGGGTCCAGTGGAAAGACTACACTTAATCTACAGCGTGCTCCTGAAGGACCACGTGACCTTTATTAACTCAATATATGTTTTCAATTACAGTATTTCCAGCAGACACCTTATACCACGTGGGGGAGGAACGCAATAGATGAATCGCCCATAAAACAACAAAAGCTACATCAAACAAGTTCACCGAATAATAGAGGACAAATAAGTCGAATAACGTAACGCTGACATGAAACTGAACACAGACGAGTGAAGTACGAAACGAAGAGAAACGGTTACATGCTGTTAAAAGAGGGAACGTATACTGTTTCAGCAGTGCTGTTCCACCACCTTCAGCGGGCACATAGCTCCTGCTCCTCCAGGTGCAGCTATTCTGCAGTGATCGAGGTCAAGGCGCCCAACACCTCCCTGTATGCATCGTTATACCAGAAAGGAACAGGCTTAGCATATACAGCATATCTTCCTCAGTTATAGTCATAATATCACACAGCTTCTAGATCTTAACACGATTCCCGGAGTTGGGAGAAACTCTTCCCGGGTCTGAGACAAGGCTAGCCTGCTGCTGTACCTGTAACACCTGATCTGAAGTCGAGAAATGATCGTTTCCCTCTTTATAAGAGCTCTCGTAACTAAAGTAGAGGAAATGTCCCTCATTTTCGCTGTCAGCTCGTCCCTCAGCACAGCCCCGAGTCCTCTCCCGCCCCCCCGCGGCAGCCGCATGTTCAGCCTGCGAAGGAATACAATGGAGCCCACCGGGGGGAAAGTGGAGCCGCCATTGCATTCGGCGAAGTCGCTCAGCTGTGCTCTCTGTAGTAAGCGTTTTATAGCCTTTCCTTTATTAACGGACAGCTTTCCATCCGTACGATCTGTCACTGTGATCTTATGGTCCCTATAATCAATAGAACTGTATCGCAGTGTCGGCTGTCCGGCCTGCTGGAGTTCAGCAGATCCAGCAAAACTACTACAACGCAGAAACACGAAGAGCTCAACGACTGCGGCTGACGGTACTGATCTTCAGCCTGGTGGAGATGCACGTTGGGACATGAAGGGAAGCTACATGTTGCCGAAGTGTTTCGCTAGATAGCTGCAGAGTTAGCAGACGAGCGGCCTGTACGCACCAGCGGAGACCTAACAGACAGAGCTCCACCACCTTTCCCGTGAGTTCTGTCGAGTTTAGTTTAGTGTTAGTTCCAGGTTTAGGCCGACGTTAGCTTATCTCCATTAGCCTGTAATACGTGGACTGGTGTCGTGCCCACACGGTGTGTTAATGCAGATAAACGGTGGAAAACAGCAAGTCAGACAAAGCTTAGCAGCCCGTCTACCTCCTTATCCTTCCTGGACATGCATTAGTTTTTACGGGCAGTTAAGTTGTTCGGAGCTCACTCGGGTCTCCGCTGCTCCTTATCATGTGAAAATCTGCTCCTAGAAAAAGTAACGCTCGGAATCGAAAGTCTGGGCAAGTGAACCGCATTTTCCCAGCACGGTACACTGAACTCTATAAAAAGGTGCCGCAAAGGGTTATAGGTTCCCTAGAAGAACCACTCCTACATAACACGTCTGAAAACGAGCTCTGAGTATGTGAAGAAACTTGCACTTGATATGAGGGTTCTTTACCAATCTGAGAGTTCCTCCTGGAGCCCTTACATTCTGTGGAGGTTCTTTAAATCTCAAACAGGTTCTTCACACTTTTTTCATTTATTGAAATGGTTCTCTAAGAGGTTTTCAAGGGATTGCACAAATGACTCTTATTGGCTACCTCTCAGATGTTTTGAGATATACATATATGTGAAATACTTTCAATATCTGATATCTCCTATTAATAATGTGAAGAATTATCCAATATATTAATATCAGCATAAAATGTGATATCCTACGGTACATTACTACGAGGCCAATATAGACTCAGCAATGTGCAGAGATAACATCATGGTCCTTCTATTTTATTGCACACTTTAAGAATACTTTATAATAACTGAGAAAAAAAATCTCCAGGTAAAGTGAGTTTAGTATAATTCTAGTATATTATCGTAATATTTGTTTAGTCTCTATTTAAGTTTAAATATTAGTCATCACATTAGTTGATTATTTTTTTTATAACTGTCTATTTAATACATAAATACATTAAAAAAATGGCATAAATACATAAAAAAGACAATTGTCAAAATTACACACAATCTAAATAAAACCCATTTAAGATATGCAGTTTTATTTTGGCTAACCATGGAAGATGAATGTACCCTGATGTAAGTGCTTTAGAGGCCTGAGCCGCACCATTATTTTATTTTAAATACAGGCTGGTCAGAAGAGGAATGCAAGTTTAACATGATAACCTGCGTTGGTTAGGGTTTTATGTGAAAGCAGCATTGATTGATGGCCAGTGATGAACTGAAGCAATGACATTTCATGCAGAGATTGTCTTTGGTGCTGCCCTGCCTCTACATTTCTCTTTTGTGTCCATCAGACTGCAGTGGCTCCGTATGGAGTATCTTTCTGTCTGTATAGCTCTAATTTATGCGGGGCTGGATTCCCATTTAAGACCCCTGCATTGAATCCCACAGCAGATGTTTTGACAGTAATGAAAATAATTTGCCAAAGATTATCACGTGAGAATCTGCCGTGACGACATTGATACTATTTCACCATAGCACACTGTCATCATACTACAATGCATTTATATTTGGGTGTCTTTCTGTTTTTTATATTTCCTGCTTAAACACACTGTTCTTCTCTAAACCGAATATGAATATTCAGGTGAGATATAAGGGTACTTAAGTGTCTTTGCTGCTCGTCCAATATCTACTTAGCTAATGGCTGTGATTGGGAATAGGAAAGGTAAAGCTTGATTGCAGAACTAAGGCCCAGTCTGTCCTCTGGAGTAATGCTGCTGTTCTGAGTGGGTGTTCCTGTAGTGTTAAAACACCATTCTCACCCACTATGCACACTGAAGGCTGAGCATGATCATTTTCCGGGATAAATACATGTTCAGTGTACTCTTAAAACTGACGATGCCAGATAGAACCAAAGAAAGTTCTTTGGACTGAAATGATGGTTCTCCAAAGAAGCTTTCAGTTGACATTTTTATCTTTAAACAACTTTTTTTAGTAAACGAGGTGTGAAGGAGTGTAAAGAATCATTAAAGTTCAAAGAACCTCCACTTAATGTAAAGGCTGTAAAAACTGTACAGCCATTCAAAGGAATATTTTCTGCCCTTTAATCCCCAGTTTGTTCTGCGCATTTCAGTCATTAAGATGTAAGTCATTCTGAACAGGTTTGATGTGAAATGTGGTCAGAACTGTTCACAGCAGCGATAAGAAGTATCTGGAGCCTCATTTCAAATCAGATTAAATTAAGTCAAATCACATTTATTGTCATGTCACATTTACACAGGTATGAAGGTGAGTGAAAATCTTAGGTGTGTAATCCCTCGCAGTACTTAAATACGAAAATATACACATTAGACAATAAATATACACAGTACTAAACACCAGAATAGCTCTGTTAATCCACATATACAGTTTTATATAACATACAGTTTTATAGTACTACCAATAGTAACGTAAACAATAGTAACTAAAAATGTAACTAATAGTGACAAAGTTATGAATAAAAAAAGATAAGATACTTGAATGAAGTTTAAGCCTATTTAAAGCCACAACCTGGGAATTTTAGATCACACAAAGCAACATTTGTGGTACTAGATTTCCTAAAGACCTGAAAAGAAGAAGATAGGGGGAAGACTGTCCTAAAATTCATAATAGAAAGATTAACAACAATTCAAAAACAAGTGAAACAAATAAAATTGAATGAACAGAAATATAAGAAACTCAATCTAAGCAAAACTATATGTGGAAAGAACACATTGGGTTTATTGATCTTCTTTGGACTGGCTAATAATATGTTTGTTTATTACTGCATTTACACTGTCTTTCATTTGTGTTAATGGGATAGAGTGTAAATATGAAAATATACACATTAGACAATAAATATACACAGTACTAAACACCAGAATAGCTCTGTTAATCCACACATACAGTTTTATATACCAGTACCAATAGTAACATAAGCTAATATTAACTAAAAATTGAACTAATAGAGACAAAGTTATGAATAAAAACATAAAGATATATACTAAAGATATATACAGATGTACACATTCACAGATATGCAGTTAGGGGAGTCAGAGGTAGATAAAAGATGCAGGCTGTATATATATATATATATATATATATATATATACACTGTGTGTGTGTGTGTGTGTGTGTGTGTGTGTGTGTGTATTCTATCCCTTGTATATACCCTTGTATCCCTTGTATATACCCCAGATATATAGTATACATTTACATTTCTAATCACATTTGAAATTTCATTCTGAATTTGTTCTCATGATGAGCTAGTGTATGACTGATTTTTAAGAACACAGGCCCAACTAATTGCAGCACACTCAGACTCAAACTTGTGTTAATCACACAATTTCACACCAAATTGCATTGTATAAATCACTACTAACAGATACATTTCCCCACACTACTGAAGATCAAATCTGTGAGTATGTGTGTTTTATAAATGAGGCCCCTGACGTCCAAAGCACTTAACACCTCTCAAAGCTACCCCAAAGGAAGTTACTACATGAAATGGTTACAAATGCATTGCCATATGCCTGAGTCATTGTTGTATAATAGTTTGGAGTTAACTTTTAACTTGGCTAAAACATGGGTTTTTTTTATAAATCCATTCATGGTACAGAGGTGCATGCGGGGTGTTGTAAGGCAAAATAGCACCCAATGAAAACATACTGTTTTGGATCTACCATTATTATGACTACCCATCAAGATTCCATATAAAAACTCTGAAGATATGTTGTAGTTCACTGTTCATTGTTTCATTTTGGATAGTAAATAAAATAACATATGTGGCTTTTTTTTTTCAAAAATGGGAAAGAAAAAAATAATTTCCAGTGATCTCTGCAAAAAATAAATTGGAAATAAAATGGATGGAACTGGAAATATAAGATGGAAATGTCTCATGGAATTTTCTGTTTTAGAAAAACAGAAAGAAATCCATGATCAACTCCTCCCTAACAGCTGGTAGGGAGGTAGATGGCCAGGCCTGTGATTTAAAGGGCTCTGGGCTAAACTGTGCTCTCTGGGCTCTCTGCAGACAATACCCCACTGACGTGTAGGCTACCGGCCATATCTGAAGTCTCAGCCCCCTTCCTCTGCTCTTTGGTCTGCTTGCACCTCCTCCAGTGGCCCATGGCTATGACTGGCAGACAGAGGCACAAGAGAATTCAGTGAAAAGCTTGCTCTTTCTCTCTCTCTCTCTTTCTCTCTCTCTCTCGCTCTCCCTCTCTCTGCCTCTCTCTCCATCTCTCAGTGAGGAATGAGTATTGAATAGGGGTGGGATGGAGAGTTTGAGAGTGCAGGATCTGTGGGGGTAGGGAGGAGGTGGATTGGCGCTTATTTAATTGGCCATCGGACCTCCTGGAGTTTCAGCATTTCCACAAAATAGGATGAGCCCCCTCCCTTACACACACTTACCCCCAACATCTTTTCCACCTAATGTAATTACGAGTCCCGGGGTTGCATCATGAGGCATCGACTCAACATGCACGCAAAGAATAAAGAACAGCGCAGCACAGAGCACAACAAACCTGAGTTTAACCCTCTCTGCTTCCAGCAGTATGACATTTAGGGCAAGCGAAGGTGCCATTATCATCTGAAGTGCTGTCTCAGTCCTGAGGCTGGCCACGTCTCAAACCAATACAGATATGACCTTTGGGCTGCTTGGTTTGTATCACATAAGAAATGCTAACATGGATTTGTGGTGTGTGAAGGAGCTGAGGTCGAAATTACGAGGCCAATAAGCTTCTCCAGATTCTTCTTCTTCTCTGCGATATTCCTGCTTTTAAGATTTCTCATTCATGTCTCAGTCAGCTTCCACTGAGGTATATGTACATTCATTAGCGCATTGTTCAGACAGTTAATTCTTTGATTATGGTGAGGCTTCTGTTGCTGTACATCAAGAAATTAGTTTCATTGTTAATAATATCTCAATGGGAAAAGATACTTGATTGAAGTTTAAGCCTATTTAAAGCCACAATCTGGGATTTCAGACCACACAAAGCAACATCCATGGTACTAGATTTCCTAAAGACCTGAAAAGAAGGGTGGGGGGAAAGCTGTCCCAACAACAATGAAAAAAAATGAAACTAATAAAATCGAATGAACAGAAATACAAGAAACTTCATCTAAGCAAAACTATATGCGGAAAGAACACAACGGGTTTATTGATCTTCTTTGGACTGGCTGATAATATGCGTGTTTATTACTGTGTTTACACTGTCCTTCGTTTGTGTTAATGGGATAGAGTGTCTGCCTTTTAAGTCTGTTAAAGCTGGGGGTTAAATCTTGAGCTTAATTTCATATGCAATGGTAGGTTAATGCCCCCATTTCTTCTTGACATCAGTCTGAATATCGTCACTGTACTCGTATATTTGATGTAAATCACTCTACATGCGGCGAAGCAACATTTTTCTCCTGGCAGCAACAAAAGCAGATGTAAATGTATCTTAATGGGCCTTAAACCCTCATATTTCCTCAATGTTATGAGATGCAGCCTGACTGGGACAGGCTCACTAGGGGGCAGAATGTATTTCCATGGACATTTTCTCTAAGCTCTGTCCCAGACACTGCAAATAAAGGGTTGGAAAAGTCCTGCCTGTGAAGTGCGGTGAGAGATCAAGGGGGCAGGTGTGTCAGCCCCAGAGGAAGGAAGGGCTTTGGGGAGAGCAGTGGGGTTCTACGTGGAGGAAGAGAAGGAGTGAGGGTGGGGGAGGGTGCAGGTACACTCTTAAAAGTAAAGGTTCCTAAATATTTCCTGGCACGGATGGTTTGAGGAAAAGCCTTTAATAGAAGCCATTACTTTTAGTTTGAAGACATCAATGTTTCTGCAAAATGATCATTAACATGTACACAAAGTCTCTCAGAGTGGTTTGACCTAAACAGTTCTAGAGAGCCTTACCAATTCACAATCTTTCACAGTGGTGGTGACAGGAACCAGACATATGCACCATCTAAATGCCTTTAAAAGCCACCTTAAAGAAATGGCTGCAAATATAAGACATTGTTTGACTATGGTTTTGAGATGGCAGCTTTACAGGAGCGGGCAAAACCGGATTTCATTTTAATTTAAGTCAATGGATCCAAACTCATTTCCCAGCAGCTTTGGGCCATTTCTGTCAGTCCATTCATCATGAAATTTCCACACAGTGTAAACGGCAGCTGCTGTGTTCAAATGATGCATAAAAGTAAAAATCGACAAAAATTGAGAACCATGTTTTTCTTTGGACAGCAACAATATAAAACTTGTAGGTTTACTTTAGACAGTAGCTTAAGCTGAATTGCAATGTAAGTGTTTGGTTCCTATCAATACCTCTGTAAAGAAAGTGTTGAATAAAGTAATTCTTGTGTATGTGTAAGCGTTCATGTGCCTAAAGCAGGACATACAAGCCTAAGGATGGACAAACCAGATGTTAGAGCAGAAGGGGAGGGGGTGAGGAAGGTCATGCAGGCTTCCTCTCTTGTCCTTTGAGTCCTGCCGAGTCTTTAGCCACTTCTCATTCTGGTTCTCCACCCTCTCCGCCTCCTGTACACACTATACGGTGTTTATGTGTGTGTATGTGTGTGCTGCGCCTCAAAGCACACAGTAGCCACAGTTACACGTGCATGTGAGGACATGCGCTCATGACTAAAGTCTGCTCCGCTGCTATAGTTGATCTGCTGCTGTTTACTGAGGGTATGTTCACAATCACTGAAGGCACTGCTTGTAATTTCACCTTTTGTACAAGATACAAAAGTTAGATAGAGATCATGGGCGTATTTGCCAAAACCAATACATTATTTTGTGGGAATTCAAAGTAAGAAATGCATTTAGTTACATTTAATTATCAGGAAGGCCTTTGGGCAAAGGAGTGGGGTTGTCAGTGAAGGAAGAGAAGGAATGAGATGGGGGAGGATGCATGTACAAACTTAAAGAACTTAAAGGCAATTAAATGGGGAAAAAGATCCACACCCTTTCTAAAAATAAAGGTGCCAAAATGGGTCCTTGTGGCAATGATGCTTCCCTAAAGAAGCTTTTATAAATGCTTGGTTAAGGAACCAAAGTAGTTTTTGTTTTGTTAATGAGGTGTGAAGAACCTTTGTAAGGTTTGGAGCCAATGTAAAAGATTTATACCATTTAATTATTCTTCCTAGAACCATTTAGAGCCGTTCATTTTTAATATCATACCTGAAACCATCCCTGGAACAGCACCATGGGAAAAAATGGAAGATGAAAAGCTGGACAGAGCTTATGTATCAAAGTATGTTCCGCAAAGGTTTTACTGCGATCCTGAGCTATGGCAGACCTTTGAAGGCTCCCCCTACTGGTGTGATAGCACACTGCAAGCTTATCAAACACTGACCCACAGTTGATCATCAGATGAAAAGATGCAGGAGGTCTAAATTCGTGTCTCTTCTATCCCAAAAATCTGGCCAGCAGTAAAGAGAATATGCTGGTGGGAGCCCCCATCGGGGCTAAGGAACAACACGGGATGAATGGGTTATCATATGCTTAAGGAGCTGGAATAGACTGTTTGAAGTGTTAGATATGGTCTGAATGAACAGGGTCTCTATTGAGCCTAACTGAACCATGTGCAGGACATAGATAACTGCCAAGGAAAAGGGAGCTAAATTCCTGTACAAGGTTATGATTTAAAAAAAAAACTGTGTGCATCCTGAATGGTAGAATTTGTTAGCTCATTTGAACATGAAACAGCCATCACTCATGTATTTTCTTGGGTTTCTTTGTTGCCTTTTGTTTGCTTGTTATTGGTCTTATTGTACATTTATCTTGTGTGGCTTGTTAAATATGCTAGAACCAAGATTGAAAAGATATCAAGGTGCCTGTTTCCAGATTGTGTGTGCAGAAAACTGCGTGGTTTCTGATATTTGCAACTTCTAATTCTAAATTCAAATTTTAAATCTAAATTCTAATTCTAATTCTAGTTCTGAAGTCTAATCCTAATTCTAAATACTAATTCTAAATGCTAATTCTAATTCTAAATTGTAATTCTAATTCTAAATGCTAATTCTAATTCTATTCAATACAACTCTATACTCTTGCACATCCCTGACTTATTCCTTCATAATATAACATGTTTTTTCAGGCCATTTTGCTCACATACTGGAATGTACATGTCTAAACTGAGCAGAGCGTGCCACATGGTGACATACAGGCAGAGCTCAGCAGTAAATAGTAACACCTGCTGTATGTATAATTCATACAAGACACGCACCCTCACCGGACGCACATCCACAGACACACATCCATACGTACATATACGGAAGACGCAAACATCTGCAAAGGATTTGTACTGTGAATTGATACCCAATCATAAATAACATGAACATTCGAAACTCATTTGGTTGGCTGGCAGTGACCTCAGAAGGGTTGAGAGGAGCGGGGCTTCTTAAATGGAACAGAGAGGTATAAATAAGAGGGAGGAGGACCCTCAGAGCAGAGCTGAGTGACTCCAAATGAAATGGAAGATGATCTTTATATGGCAGCTGGTTTGTTTAGAACGGGAGGGAACCTAGGCCTCCCCCGCTAGTCCCTTCCCCTTCGTGAAAGCAATCATGACTGTTGTATTTAAACAGTCCTGCTAGTTTCTTTCCAATTAAAGGTTCTGATAGCAGTGACTTGGAAAAAAGAAATATATCTGTGAGTCATTAACATGGGGGTCCGTCTGAGTCAGCACTGCCTATAGCAGCATTTGTTGTTCTGTAACGATAAAACGGAAAGACAAGGGACCGCCATCCCAATCCCCAGGTTTGTTTATCAACAGGTTTGTTTAGAAACTAGTCTCAGAAGAAGGTAGGTTAAAAACACAAACATGCACTTCTCTGTAAGCCAATCATATGTCAGTGTACAGAACACACTTTATGGTGAAGTTGGAAAAGTCAATTCAGTGGAAAAGCTAATGTATATTCCAATTTGCAACATGCTTCCAAAAACTTTTTAAGCTGTGCATGTAACCATGTTTGTTTATCTGGACCTGGCAATATTTAAACTGTTTCTTTCAGCTCACCAATAAATACATTCCTGTCCTCATAGATATGTCATATACTATATGGCCTTCAGGATGAGCACTGAAGCACAAATAGTGCTTTTGGCAAGAATTGTATTGTTGTAATATTTTTATTCATATGTAATCAATGTCTACAAGACCTTTCAGGGTACAAACGCAGTCTCTGGGGTGTACAGGGGGAACATAATTGTACCGTATTCTATTTTAAGTTACAGTGACTCCATATGTGCTGTAGTGACTTCAGGCATTTGAGTTTATTATTCTACATAAACAAGTTCTGAAAAGGTAAAAATATGCCTCTTTCCCTTGGAAAACTAAATGTAATGTACCTTTAAAACTAATTTAAGGTACACAATTGGACCCTAAGGACTAAGGTGAAGCTTTGACAGTACATTTTCATTGTTTACCCTTGGGGCGGGGCACCGTTTTTTGGACAGTACCCTTTTTTTCTGACATTGTACACATTTACATAATGTAAATTCAGAGCAGTAAAAAGAACTTTTAAAGCCACAAAGCATTTTGTTATGTGTATTTCTTGATGTGGACAAATGATCGGGTGTGCCAGTTAGTAGGACTATTCTGCAGACCATCACTGGACATAGTAGATGAGGAGTAACATATTAATACGGGTAAAAAATGGCACACAGTGACTAAACAGATCATTTATCATTATCATTTTAGGTTATATATTGCTTTTTGCAGATGTTTACAAGCCCACTTTATATCCTCTGGGCATTTATAGCTCAGGGATCAAAAAACAAACTCTAAACACCTTGAAGTTTTGTGATAATTAGGCCAACACTGTGAAACCCCCAGATGTTTTTCTTCCCCCTTGAAAAGGGGGTTGTTTTGGAGAGGTTCCTGATATTAAGCATATCACACTTTAGATAATCACATGATTCAGGGTGTCCTGATACTAAAACATTTGGCTGATGGAAAGTTCTCTCACCTGTTTCCCTAATTACCCATTTCACCCTATTTGAAAACAGATTTTGTTGCTTACTTCAGTTGCATCATCAAAGACTTCTCTCTTGCTGAGCGTTTAGGCAGGTATCTCATGGGGCAGCAGTCATTCTCCTGTGGATTTTAGTTCAGCCTGGGCTGTGTGGACTTAAATATTTTTGACAAAGTGTTCTTTAATCTGAATCAGCTTGTTTATGTTCTCGCCTGTGCAAAGGGAAACATACAAGAGGAGTCGCTTTGACGAGATTGCATGTGTTTCTTATCAAGGCATCCAGACACACACATGTCCAAACTGCCCAGAAGGCCAGACGGTGCTGCTCCCCCTGCCTGTGAGAGGTGGAGTTGTAGCTGTTTCTGTTTATTAGGCCAGTGTTTGTCAAAGCCTGTCCTGGAGTCCCCCCTTGCCTATACAGTTTAGAGTTTTTCCTGCCATAACACACTGGACTCAACTCATCAGCTCATTAACAAGCTTTCCCTCGGCTGAACTGAGTGTGTTAGAGCAGGGAAAGCAATAAAATGTGCAGGTCAGCTACATTCCAACTCTGACGAACCACAGCAATAGCCTGTTTCACCACATTAAACCCACCAGCTACAGAGGTTTAATCTATATTCTTAAAAATAAAGCTGCTGAAAGATTATCTTTGGAATGATGCCATTTGAGGACCATCTTAGGTTCCCTAAAGAACTTTTCAATTGATGGTTCTCTGAAGAATAAGAAGAATCTTAAAAGTTTAAAGAACATTAACATACTTTACAGGGCTGGGTCATCCCAACACCCAGAACCGCTGCATTAGTCTGTTCCAAAGCAGTAAATCCATCGGTTTTAGGGTCTTACATGGAATCTACAAGCTTAACATGTGCAAAAAGAGTTCTCTGGAGTGATGCAACTGAAGAACCACTTTTGGTTCCCAGTAGAACCTCTCAGTGTACGCTACTTTGAATAATCCTTATTGTAAATGAGAAGTATATCCCACTGAGAGTGCATACCCTTCATTTTAACGTTGAGAACTGGTGGTTAGCATGTTCCAAACCATGGTTTAGGGCCTTTCCATAGAAATGAATTGCCTGTTAATGGCAGTTTACAGAACCACAAAATGGAAAAGTTCCAATTAATGTTTGTTCTAGAACTATATGACCAAGTCAGTAACCATTTAGGATACCCAATATCATGATTCTTAATGTCTAGATACCAACTCATCTTTTCTGTTTTCCTACTGCTCCCTCTACCTACATAAAGCGCTTTACAAATCTTTCCTGTTCTGCTTTTATTTTCTGCTCCCTCCCATCCTCCTCCTCTGATCAGCAAAGCTTTTGCTGTGTTTCTGTCAGTAGCTGACTGGAGGCAGGTGGAGGGGAGCCCATGTGCTTTCCATTTGCGCAGGGGGGGCTGAAACGGCCACAATTAAAACCAAATGCGCAACCTGTGGCTCGTGCATGCAGCAGGCAGCGAACCAACACACACTCGCGCACACATACAGACACACACACAAACAGGCGAGGGGCATGGCGAATGAAAGCACTTCAGATTTATTGCTTGGAAATGAAATGATTGCCTGAACTCTTAGAGTAGACGCAGGCAAACGCTCAGTGCAAAAAAGCTTGGCTGTTCGAGGAGGAGAGAAGTGTAGAATGTTAAAGTTCTTCTGGTCCAGCGCTGGAAGTTCGGAGACCGGGGTGAGCGAGAGGCCACGCTGAGGTCACCAGTGAGGTTCAATACAAAAAGGGGAAAAAAAGAAAAAGAAAAAGAGAAGTTTATACAAGCGAGTGAAGTTTCTGTGCT
Organism: Semaprochilodus insignis; assembly: GCA_034552555.1. Classification (NCBI taxonomy): domain Eukaryota; kingdom Metazoa; phylum Chordata; class Actinopteri; order Characiformes; family Prochilodontidae; genus Semaprochilodus; species Semaprochilodus insignis. Next base: position 11,800,074 of record CM067491.1, read on the forward strand.
GCAGCCAGAATGTCTGCTGACCACACTGCGTAGCTTGAGGACATGGAGGCTGTGATTAGAGCAGAGCTGCTAGGGCAGGGCCGGGGGTGAGGCTGGTCAGGTCGAGTATAAGTACACCCACATGTTCCTATGCTGCATGTCCATCTGCCCAGTGGGCAAATTCACCCTACCGCTGACATCCCACAGGCCCTCTCTCACCCAACACTCTGACCTCACACCGCTCATAATCAGGCCTGATCCTCAGCCGCCTTTAATAAGCCCTAAATAGACCCTCTGACTCACTGCAATTCACTTTCCTCACCATTAATGCAGAATGTTGTGGTAGAGACGGCCTGTGTAGCACCAGGGCAGTGAAGTTGAAAAGTTGATAGAAAGAGGAGAGGGTGGCCTGTACGGGTTCCTAAACAGCTGGTAATGGATTCCTAAACAGGAGCCAGGTTGTTTACCCAAAGATGCTGCCCTCTGCAGAGAACCGCAAGTACTTTGGTCCTGTGATATTCTCAGTTGCAGTTTTGGGGAGCCCTGCATTTTTCCACTAAGAGCACACATAAAGCAGTTAATGCAGATCACAGAGGGATTGATGATGTGTTGAATCAAGTGCATTAGAAAAGGAAAATCAGTTCAGTACATTGCAGTTAACTGCATGTGTGCTGATGTACTGTACTTTATGTCTTCCCTTACAGTTGAAACCACAGTAGCGTTGAGGAAATAACAGTGTTGTGTCAAAAACACTGGGTTCAAAAAACATTGTACTGTAAATCATTCATCATTCTGCCATTGTAAAATCATTGTCTGCAAGTCTCTAATAGATGGAAAATGATTGGAACTTTATTCAAAAACTTGGATGTATTAGCAATAAGACTTGAGTGACAATATAGATATACTCTTTTATAGACTGAAAATAACCAGAAAATAGCCATTTAATTATTTGTTTATTTATTTATTTATTTATTATTTAATCACACTTTACAAGAAGACTACTCTTATAAAGCATTTTAAATGGTTTAAAAAAATTATTGATAGCTATTAGTAAAGTTATAAACAACAGGGCAATGGTGAGCTGTTAAATCTGATGAATATGAATATCTGATGAAGCTGACATAGTACTAAATAAAGAAGAAGACAAAGTAGGATAAATAAACAGCTAGATGTCAGGTTCAACAGAATACATGAAAGTGGGTTAAATATCGTCGCTGTCCAAAGAAAAACAAGTATCTCCAAAATGGCAACTTTACAGGAGAGGGCAAAAATCTTTTTTAATTTTTATATAAGTCAGTGGAACCAGACTTTTTTCCAAGTGATTTTGGGCCATTTCTGTTGGTCCATTCATCATGAAATTTTCACACAGTGTGAACAGCAGCTCNCAGCGACGATATGCAACAAGCAACAGGTTACTGCTGCACTTATATGCAGTGTATATATTAATGATTTTAACAGCGTCTGTGTTATGATTAATAATTAATGAACGCTACATTGATCTAAGCTAAACAGGGTGGATGTATGTATATATGTATATATCTGTTGGCTGGGTAGTGAAGGGTAAATGTAGAGACTTTAATAAAGTTTACATCTTACTTCAGACTCCTGTGTTACAAAAAGGCATTGCCACAGTTACGATTGTGACTGGGATTTTTAGTTTGTCCTAAGTTGAATATGCCAAGTGGACATGCTAGAATATGATGAACTAATAGAGATTACATGCAACATTTTTTACATCGTTATATCAGTATGCTGCCTCAGGCTTTTAATGGTTTGCTGTTTGTCAGATCAATAATTTTTATTATGTTCATAGTCAAATTGATTAACTGATTCAAATGTCCTCTATAAAAACTGTCCCCATTCAAAATGATGCAGTAAATCTGAATATGTGAAAAAATTGGGATTTAATGGGTTAATTATGTAATTAATTAATGTATATATTTAATTGTACTTAATATTCCTTATTACTTCATAACAATATAAGAGTATTATATTAATATTTACATAAATAACACATGTGTGCAGATGTTCACTGCTCGAAAGTGAATGGTGACTTAGTACATTAGAGTAAATTAGAGTAAATTAGAGTACATAAGTTAGAGTATATTTCACTGCATGTAGTCAGTCAATATATATAGAAGGTGAGCAGTAACTGCCTGAAGGGTTACTTTCGCTTCTACTCAAGAAGTTATAGTACTTATCAAAGTTATAGTACCTCTACTGGTATATAGTTTTACAGTACTCTTTTATTCACCCTGCCTACTTTAAGGTAAAAGTGGCTTGTTGCCTTTATTAGCTTGTAGCAGTCTGTGGTCAGTTTCCTCAGCCCTAATTAGTCAGTAAAGGTGTTCTTGGGGAAGGTGCATGGTTCAGATCGTGCTGGAGAAAACGGATGCCTCTTTCTCTTTGTACCCATGCCGATGCCTACTCCCTGTCTGGGACAGAGAGAGCCACCCACACTTAACCCGGCACCCAAATATTTACACGCACTGCAGGCGTTTTTCCTCCATTGTGTGGTTTCCAACTCAAAGTCGTGCTGAAAACTGTGGCCTTGGCATGAGCTGCACACTGCAAAGCAAATAACTACCATTATAGAAAACAAAAGAGTGGCCAGTCTGTTTCAGGACACTTCAAAAACAGCTCAGGGAGGACAGCGTAATCACAAAGGGAAGGCAGTTTTATTCTGTAACCGCACTGGCCACCTCTGCCACGCTCCTGCCCAAAGCTCTTTACCCTGACCCGACTCCATCCACCAGACTGTCTCCCACAACAACTAGTGCACATCACACACTGCCGTTCACTCTTCTCACTCACCCCACCCTGAAAAAGAGAAAGCACTACAGAGCTAAATTTCAGACAGAGGAGAAGAAAGCGATGGAGAAGACACTAAGGAGAAACATCCTCTTGAAAGCAAGTCCAGGGAGGGCTGAGGGAGCCCACAAAGACTGCCCTTGATCAGGCCAGTGGAAGAACAAAGCACAGATTGGGAAGACAGTGCCGGCTTTCATGTGGATGGTTGCTGTATGTATGCAGGGCGCACACTCATGTGTACAGTGCTAGGGCCATTCAGACACAAGCAAACACGGATCTACGTTTGGTGGCAGCATTGTAGGAGGCATGGAAATGTCACTGTCAAATGCAGTGTAAAAGATTGTACAGGGAAAAAACCCTCAAAACTACTCAAAAACCTCAAAACTACAATGGACCAAAGCTAATGTTTCCAGTCAATAATGATCCACTAAATGACTACTGAATGGATCTTATCATGTGATAAAGATTACACCCATGTGACAGTGTACTGTAGTTAATAGCTAGAAAGCGAAATAAATAATTTTCATGGCAATCATGCAAAACCAAATTTCCGTCTTCTCTTTATTTCTTTTTTATTTTTTTCGATGCACAAACAAGTCTCAAAACATACCAGTCCTTCCCAATCCATATGGTCCATATTTGGATACCTCTTGTGAATTCACTGTTTCTGTAATGTCACAAGAACCGGCTCATTTACATACATGGTGCAGGTCATCAGATGGTAAGCGAACAGTTGATTCTCATAGTCGACATGTTGGGCGAGGGAGAATCTGGGTGGTGTGAAGATATGAGTGACTTTGAAACAGGCCAATTCATCACGGTCAGATGACTGGGAGAGGCTAGGCTTGTAAGCTGTAAGCTGTCGGTAGTGGCCAGTACATGCCGACCATGGTCCGAGGAAGGACAAACCATAAACTGGCGACAGTGTATTGGACGCCCAAGGCTCATCTATGCACAAGGGGAACAAAGCCCTTTTGTCATTAAGAGCATACATAGTCCTTGCGTCTGGTCTGAACCTGTTTTAAAGGGCTACTGTGGCACAAGTCACAGATGATGGTTACGGAAGAAATGTGTCACAACACACGGTGCATCACAACCTGCTGTGTATGGAGCTGATTCTGCTAATCCTTGTCTAAAGTCGAAAGTCTGCACAATGGGCACATAAACATCAGAACTGGATCTTGGAACAATGGGGGTAGGCCATGTGGTCTAATGAGTCTCGTTGGAGGCCAGCTACATGTGTGTCGTTTACCTGGAAAAGTGATGGCACCATGATGTCCTGTGGCAAGAAGACAATGGACTATGATGCTTCGTGGCCTGGGTCCAGGTACTCAAGTGGATGTTTTTTTACACATTAAACACATGCCACCTATCTAAACTTTGCTGCGCACAGATTACACCCCTTCATGGTAATGGTGTTCAATGATGGCAGTGGCCTCTTTCAGCAGGATAATGCACCCTATCACACTGTACACATTGTTCAGTACAATGGTCGAGGAACATGATGCAGAGTTCAAGGTGTTCTCTGGCCTTCAAATTCCTCCCAAGTCCCATCTGCTGCACCCCTGCCTCACAACTTACAGGACTTAAAGGACCTGCTGCTAACACTTTAGTATGTATGTCCACCAATGTATAACCACTCATTCAGCGGTTTAGAGCAGCCCGTTCATAGTGAAGTTATGAAGACCGTTTCAGCTCCTTATGCTTTTTAAATAAGATACAAAGCTAATTTGTCTTATATCAGTCTTAACCCTCTCAAGCTCACAATGTGTATGTGACATCAAAGAACATCATACACAAAAAAATAAATCTCAGGAACGCTGTATATTAAAGTCTCATTTTAACTTATTTACCTGGAATGACTGAATTGTGCCATTTCATTGAGGGCTTTGTTGCAAATGCACCCCATTCAGAAGCTTTGTGATCTAGCTGTGAATTTACTATTTGGAGACTTAGTAAAATGAACCCATGATGATAAATCCAACACCAAATGTCTTCTGTGATTATTTATCCATTTGGCCATGTTGAAAATATTGTTGCATGTTGCTGCCCATCAGAGACTGTGTTCCTGACTTGTAAATGGAACAAAAATATGGCAAAATAAAAGCATGCAGCGTTCCGGAGCTATTTATTCTTTAATGTATGGCATCTGTTGATATTGCATACAACAGTGTTGACCTAAAAGGGCTACAGGCACAGTAACAAAAGCTGCCTGTTTAATGTTAAGGAATAAACAGAGATTGGAAAATGGTCATGCAAAAATAAATCATGACTATGTTTGGATGTGTGGTGCATAAAACAACAACAATTTTATAATGGACCTCAAGGGGAAAAAGTTGTTTTCTTGTGTTTAAGAAAAAAATCAGGATATTTGCTCTTTAAGTGTGTGATATGTATGGAATATCTGAGTATATAAGTATATACATTGTTTACGTAAGTATATACGTTTTCTAATCAAAGCATGAATCCAGCTTTCTTGCTGAGACATTTGGAAACTACACAAACCTGGCCACAGAACTAATTCATTTAAAACAGTGTTTTCCCGTAACATTAGCCTACTTAAAATAACAGGGAGTATATACAGCAAATAATTTAAGTTGAAGGAAGGGTTCAGCTGACACTAAAGGTTACAAACATCTACAGCATCCAAAATCTGTTTGGGAATCAGCTTTGTGAGTACACAATATATGAGCTGTTTTTCAGCAGGAAGTGTAAAAGTAGCATGTTCATAAAAAATAATTACTGTGTCTAAATTGTATTTATTGCTCAAAAAAAAAAACATTTCCTGTTTAGTGTAGCATAATGTGTTTTTCTTTGGCTAACCCCAACCCTCCAGCCGCCAGCTGTCCTATAGCAATCTCCTCACATTTCTGAACGACAGAACGAGGGAGGAGGAGGACACAGAGCAATAAAAAGCGAGAGTGAGAGAATGAGGGAGCATGAGGAGGGGGTCTGAGATTCCACTGTATCGGGAGCGTGAGTGTGTGTGAGCGCCGCAAGAGGATGCAGAGAAAATGGATGAATGTTGATTCTAACCTGTCACCACCGTGTGGCCATTTGGGCCAATATAAAATCCCTGATGTGTCTTTGATTCCTGCTCAGCTTCTACCGCTGGCTCGCTGTGAATGGGGGAAAGGGGGGCAGGCAGAGATTACAGTGAGAGATATGTAAACTATGCAGAAAAGGGAAGAGAGTATGTGCCAAGGTTTACATTGCGAAAGAGAGAAAATGGACCAAAGGAGAGGAGAAAATGATTTATGGATGAAAGAAGAAGAGCAGTGCGAAGTGTGAGAAGTGTGTACTGGTGCCAATGAGGCCAGCGCTAGTGCGGGGAGTGGGAGACTGTGCCCATGCCAGCATGTCGTGTTTGTAAGTAATTAAGTCAGTAAAGGTTTGTGTCATCATGAGCCAGTGGGCCGTACACCACGCCCAGAATAATCTCAGCACACATCTAACATCTATCAGCATGTCAAAACCACAAAACAGACAGTAAAAACCCATTTATTAAAGCCTTTTCATGTTTCTGACAATGCTACTGTTATGAGGTGAGAATACATCTCCATTATTTTGCTTCCCTGGCCTCAATTCTTTCTATACATGTCTACATCCACTGCCACTTGCCACTTTGATGCACATCACATTCATGTTACAAAAGTGGATACTTGCATAAGAAAGGAAGGAGTGGATCTTTCAAACAGAGCATGCTATAAGGAGTTTAGAGTCCTATTCCATATTTACTGGTATTTTGCTCTATAATGGTAATCGATAACGTAATCAAGAGTATTCCTTTTTGTGTATCGGGTGTGTTGAGAGTTTTTGTGTAAGGCTGGAGGTTATAAAAATTGTGTAGACAATATAGTACGGTAGGAACAACTGGTCCCTGTAGATTCTTCTCTGTAAATATTGTACAGCCTTGTGACTCTTCTGGGCAAACATCTTTTGAGACATCCACAAGGATTTGACCTATAGCGAGGGTGATTAGAATGGTCAAGCATAACATCAACCAACTTTGATTGGTTGAGGACCAGGAGCCCTGGGTTTACCTGAAAGCCCTGGCACAGAGAGAAAGTGTGGTTAGTGGTATGGTGATGTGGAGCAGAGAAGGCCGGGAGAGTTTTGAGACGCTATTTTTTGGAAAGGCCAATAGACAAGGCCTGATCAGAAGAGCGAAAACTTAGAGCCTCCACACCTTGCACAGACTGAGCTATGGTTACTTTAATAGATCAATTTTACTTTAATTCAATTACTTTTTATTTTTCTCATGTGCTATTGATTTGTTTGGCATCACTTATCAGTTATGATATCATTTTTATCCTTTATGTCTTCTTTGTTCATCTTTTTGAATGATTTTCATCCTTTTTGAGCACTTGCAGAGAAACCTGTTTTAGCCTGGCGAATTCTTTAAAAGCAAAAAATTAAAAGCAACATTAGGTTCTTACTTATCGTCAGCTCCCAGGGCATGATGATGAGGCATGACTGAATACGTCTTTATGCATGGTATGTGATGACATTTTGGAAATTGTTTGGACAGTTTCCGGTGCAAGGCTATTATATAAAACTTTCAAAAATTGTTGGGGACAAAAAAAGAGTCCCTAGCATAAAATTACACCTATGTCTGGAATTAGCTTCGAGCCGTATACATACTGTTAGTTCACTGCAGTTAGAAAGCCATTCATCTCCATCCCTTGAAGGAGAAAGCATAAGTTGGGAGTTAGCAGTCCATAAAAGTTTAGGAGGGTGGTATGCAAATGTAAAAGAGGGACACATTGAGTGAAAGGGAAAGAAGAGAGCAGGGTATTCCTGAGCTCCATCTGTTCCTCTCAGTCAGAATGAAGGAGAGTCGGGGCTGGAGTCAGGTCACTCTCAGGGCAGCACAGCTATAGACAGCATCCAAAGAAAAATCATCTGTAGTACCGAGACAGGGGGCAGTAGATGTCTAAAAGCATTTCCCCTCACTCGTGACCAGCTGTAGGCCCCACTTCATGATGCTAAACTGTGCCATGTAAAGGTCATGATGGCGTGTCTGTTCACTCACAGTAATTGCCTGTACTCTGGGCCTCCCACAGGTGATGGTCACTTCCTACACTTGATTACATACATGATCATCTCTGCGTGATTGAAGCATGACTTAGTCGGTTCTTATAAAAGCAAGACCAAATAGAGCAAATTAACAGCAGAGAACGCTCTAGTGATGAGTGGCGTCAAGGTTTTTTCCATGGTAACCTAAAACCAAGTTAAACCAAAATCAAAGCACTTTTATCACATTTTGCTTCTAAAAATTTTCATCCATAAAGTTCTCAAAGATCTCTTATTTCCAAGCAATCCAATATCTTTTCTGCATTCCACCAGTACACAGTCGTGAGATGCCTCCTTTCTTTATAAAAGGCCCCCACCAAGGCCGTATATCAAAAAATCAGTCGGGTGTTGGCATTCACATACACAACCATGCTTCATGGAGGGATTTTAATAGGAGCAACTCAGCAGGACTCCACACAGGGGCTCTTTTTGCGCTTGCTGCAGGTAACAGGCCCGGCCATTGACGCCGCTCTGCATCCCCAGTGGCTGATATATGGTGGGCTTGAGGAGCTAGCCGTAAGCAAGCTGGGGTGGAGAGGCTATATAGATCAACCCATCAGCGCAACTCTTATTACCCCTCCTTTTTTTATGAGTTTGTCTTTTTCTTCAAAAAAAAAAATTATGGCCGTTTTTTGGACTACATGATGGGTGTTTGAGTGGGGTTAGTCTAGCCTAATTCAGTATGAAGACCTAATTCAGATGTCTTAACAGTCCTCATAGTCTGAGGATATGGGGGGGAGGTGTTTAAGGTATGGAAAAGCACAGGAGGAAGGAAGGAGGGAGGGAGGGAGGAGGAAGGAGGGAGGCCTTCAGGCCTGTAAAATAGCTGCCTGTCAGGCACAGACGCCTGCCATGTCTGTGTAGAGAGCTTGTTAATGAAGAGAGACACTTCTGCTTTCTCTGAAACACTAACTTTCAACTGCACTTTCTCACTCACTTGCCTTTAGCGCCCCTGCAGATAAGCTACTGATAAATGGGCAAAATGGGTGAAAAGAAAATAAAGTTCCACCCATGCGCTCTACATCAGCCGGAATTATGACTGTCAGAGATCGCTTCTGAATGCACAATTCCTCTTGTACAGTAATCATCTGTGGAAGGCTTGCTGGCCACTTGAAAAGCAGGATGAATGATGTGGAAGATTGAGTTGTACCAAATGGTGTAAATGTCACACTGACACTTTTACTGTCCAGTCACACATGCCGAGGAAATGTGCAATGCCTGTGCGTGACTTTAAGAAGACAAAATCATGTCAACCGTCTGACCCTCGGTGAGTGATATCTCAATGACTCTGTGGATTAGTTCTGTTCATAGGTAGTTTATATGACTCTACTTGAAATATGTACAAAAAACTTTACCTGAAAATCCCATAGGACCCAAACCCTTACTGCTTACATGTTTTACTTTGTGTGCTATAATGCATCTATTTACTTGATGCTAAATCATAGCTATTTCTCCCATTTTAGGATCGTTAAATAGTTTTTGTAACTGTTCCTTTTCTGCTCTGACTGGTAGCCCTGTACTGTGCCTCAGTTAAAAAGCAGTTCAAGGTGAAACACTCTTTACAACTTCAAAGGGTGGAATGAAGCCCTGGAATGAAGCAAGGCCACCTTTCTGGTTACCCCAGTCATTTAAAGTGAGACAGTCAGTCATCATCAGTCAGCCATTAATGAAGCATCCATTATGATGAAATACTTACCTTAGGGTAGTTACCAACCTGTTATAAGAGTCTGAGGATGCTGTGTTAGCAGGTCTTGCTGTGATAGAACAGGTGAGTAAATGTCCACTGGTTCCTTTCAATAGTGCTGCTCTGTGGGCTACATTATGAAGTAGGCTATACCATGATAAGATGATGCTGTATCATGCTGGCTAATTTCCTTTTACAACAGAATACATGTATGCGTTGCAAGCTTATACAGTACTGTCTGGTTAGCTTTCTAATCATTAGATTCAGGTGTATCATGGAGCAAGCAACCTAAACAAATACCTAATGTTCTGTCTATATGAATAGTTTTTCTTAAAGTTAACATTGTGCCCTAAAAAAGCGATGCATTTAGGTTACTCGAATCATATATGCCCTTGATTCTTCTTCATGAACAACTAAAATAGTTTACATCAACACAATATTTTTTGTGGACATATATCTATAGCTACTGGGCAGAGCTAAACCAGAGGAACAGGTGGATGCATTTGTGTGACGTCACAAAAATAAATTTCAATGGGGGGTGGTTTTGTAGATTAGTTTCTACAGGCAAGGCAAGCCTGTAAGTTTGAGCGTGGTCATTCAAAGCCCTTTACCCATTAAGGGTATTAAAATCCAATGATAATAAATTAAACTGTAAAAAGACATAGGAGAATAGAAATGAAACACATTATTAAAGCATAATTATAAACAAGAGATTTAAAAGATAAGACATTTCAATTTTTTAAATAAAAAAAACCTAAAAATTAATCAACAAAATTAAATTAGGATAATAAAGTGTCTCTACAACAAATCAATATATGTGTCTTTATATTAATGTATTATAGTATATCTAAATTATATATTTATAATTTATTTGATTATATAGTAATATGTTTATTTAATTAATATATACATATATTAAAGTGCAGTAGGGTTAACAGTATTACAAACTGAGCTAAAGGCTCGCTCATATGGATCTAATGTTCTGCGTAGTGAATGATGTGTTAAATATTATATAAAGCTCTTTACCTGAAACAAGTAGAGGAAATTCAGTTTATTATGATACAGGCCTTTAAATCTTAATGCCTAGATTATTAAATTGAGCAACTACATTATAAAATATGCTGCGCCAATAAATGCAAATCACTTTGCTTTTGTGCATCATAACTTGTCAGATAAAATCAAAGAGCAAATAATCTGGTTTAGGTGTACAGTAATTTAGTCAGATATCAGTTGTTTGTACTATGGAGTTATATAACATCAATTTTTATTCATAGATCAGCTGTTTCATCTATGGGCCTTGACTGATTAGAACCACCTGACTAAATTTATAGTGTCTTTGATTGAATTTGGTGCTAACGTTCTCTCAGGCTTCCATAATAAATGGTACTGACCTTTGGTTGAATGGCATACCACTCTTGTTAAAAAAAAGCCTTTGTTCCTTTTATTCATGATTATCAACATAATAGCCGTTATCTGAAGCCCTTTAGCGCTGCTGATGGTTACGAGAGAATGCTTTAATAGATCTGAGGAGGACAAAGGTAGGCAATGTTTAGCTGGACATGTCAGTCTTTTTGTGTGCTGAGAAGTCCTGCATTAAAAACCCCTTTCACAGGCCTGGTTGATGTGTAATTAAATGTGATTACTGAGGCAGTTTGTGTGTGTCCTTTCTGAGGTCACACACACACACGCACGCGCACACACACACACACTCTCTCTCTCTCTTTCACTCTCTCAGGGTGCAGCAGGTTTCATCCCCCTTCCTTGGGTTCCTGGGGGAGTCTATGAAGTTTGGTGGCTGATGGGAAATTTTGTGCATGCCTTAGCTCACAAAGACCTCCTTTCAGTCGCGCGCATGCTTGACCTCTCACAGTTCAGCACTTTGCTTTGTGCTGGCGTGACCCTGCACTGACCAGGGGTTTCCCCTGGAGGTCAGCAGTTCAATCGGGTGCCTGTGTCTAATTTCATCCCGGCTAGAGTGTACCCCTCGAATCTGCACAGCAATCTGCCCCGCTGGTCTGCAGTCTTGCCCCCTGTCTCCCCTTCTGCTGCAGGGACCTAATTCCAATCTTCAGGGATTAGGTGTGGAGTGACAAGACCCTCCAGCCAATAAGCTGAATTGTCAGTTTGGTTAGGAGGCCGGCAGTACACAATAGCCAGACTTTTCCTGTCTCCCATCTAAACCTGCCCCCTAAAAACAGCCGGGCTCAAATCCTGTCCTCAGAGACTTCGTTAATGCCTGGTTGGTGTATGCTGGTCACAACCTCGCTCCTCCGGCCGAACCACAAACAGCACAAGAGGAGCCTGTGGGCCGGATTCCACAAAGCTCCTGTTGCAGATCAACATCCCTCGTTCCTGCTTCCCTTTCCTGCTCAAATCTCTGTCCATTTAAAACAACATCGTGTTTGATCTGTGCAGGGTTAAACAGTGACTCACAGAGGCCACAACAAATTGCAAAGTGTGTCATTTGTAGAGAGTATTTAAAACGATACATTCTAGAAATTACATTTATAAAAGCTTTATAATACCTTATTTCTCTCAAATAAACGATTCCAGGACTGACTTTGCAGCTGCTTTCCGTGGAACGATAAGTAAATAAGCAGATTCAATTAAATTCAGTTTAGTTCAGTTTTTACCTGTAGGCCTGTTTTAACAACAGAAATTGCCCCAAAGCCACTTTACAGAGATATATGGATCCCGAATCCTAATGAGCCGGCAGAACAAAACTTCCTAAGAACATGTGTAGGACTCAAGTAGGACTCAAGAACATGAGTAGGACTCAGTGTGACCCAACCCGTGTAATTAAGCAGACTCTCAAAACTAAAGGAACCAGAAAGCGCTCTTGGAAGCATTGCCATAGAAGAACTTTATTTGGTTCCCTAACAACCTTTCAGCTAAAGTTGAAAGAACCTCCATATAGTGTAAATGTTAAGCAGGGTGTCCAGTCTTACCAACAACAAAGCATCATGACTGCAAGTTTCGATTCCGATAAAGCAAAAACACATCAAAACATACTTTTCCTGAAAATCACACACTTTTATATCTGTCTATTCAACCTACAGCAGTTTAGCCCTCCTATTCAAGTTGATGCTGTAAAATGTTTATTTGTAGTGCTTTAAATCTTTGTGCAAATAAAGAAATAAAGTACAGCCAGGGGAGAGAGAGGGAGAAAGAGAGGAAAGTAAATACATAAATAGAGCAAATAAATAAATATCAACAAATGATATTATGAAATATCAATTACCTAAAAGATACAAGAGATACAATACAATATATTAAAATGAGCATTTATGCAAAATGCCAACAGTAAGTACAGCAGGTTTCCACAGCTTTCTTATTACAAAACGAAGATAGATAATAAAGTGACAAAATAGGGGTCTACTTTGCACCTCACACTGATGTACTGTATGTAGTGCTTTTACAATAAAATAATTTATTTACAATAATATTCATTTTTCACATCACTTTGATCATATGTAAACCCAAATAAGCCATCTTCTAGATAGAGTTTAAATTAACTATAAATAAAGTTACTTTGCCACAGTCTTCAAATGTGGTCACAAAGCCAAAAAAAAAAAAAAAAAGAGTACAGTTCATATCAACAGGCACCTTAAATCTCGACACCAAAAGGGACTTTACTGGATACATTTTGTAAATATGCCTGCAAGAAACTTTTATTGTGAGCAACACTTATTGGGAAGCGTTTAAACCTTCCTAAATACCTTTAACAGATTTGTTCCAAATTTGCAATAATATAAACATGTTTTAGTACTGGTTCATTTACATTATCTCAAAGCCACAGTGGGACAAAAAATGCGATCTGTTTAAAGGATCAATATGTGAGATGACACAACCTGTTGAATTCATACTCCAAACCCTAGGGGGCAACAATATCAACAGAAAGTTGTCATGTCCATCCCCATCGTAAGAGCACACAGTCCCTCCTCCTCAGTGTTAGCATTAACAGCTGTTTACTTACCAGTCTGGAAGAAAGTTCAGCATCAGACTTTACCACTTTACTCTGCAAGGCCCTCTCCAGCAGTGGAGAACAGTGCCGGGGTTCTTTTGTTTTGCTTTTATTTATATCATTTATTTAAGTTACAGCCGAACTTACTGTACTTACAGCTATCATTTACTGTTACTTTCATAAGCTACCTGTCCTTAAATGATCTAACCCGGAGCAGAACCTTTATCATGAGGTTACAAGAGGTTAGAAAACACTGTCGGGCAGCAGTGCTGCTTCTTCATCCTCTCATACTGGACTGATTCCACCTGAAGCTACAGTGACTCACTATCACCTCTTGAGGTGCAAAGTGGTATTATGAGAGAGGACAGGTCGGGTTAGCTGGTTAGCATGCTAACTTCAGTAGATATCTCAGCCACACAATACATACATGTCTTTGACATACAGTCAGATCAGACATTTCTTTACATTCTGTTGATTATGTTGCGCAGTGCTTTCTAATGCGCAGGGTATTGTTATCCGACTGTATATTCTTCTTCTTCTTCTTGGTTCATGTTTTTTGTCCACTAACTATTCCCGCAGTTTATGAGATATCAAAACCGTTCCAACTCCAAATTGTTCGGTCTGATTGGGAATGGTGTGGCTTTTTGATCGCATGCATGGTTTCCACGTAGCAGCAGATTTTTCTGGATTTTGTTTTCCTTTTAAGAATGAATGGGAGGGAAAAGTGCAAGCACATCTGCTGTACTTCTTGCTCAACTCAGAGACACCGTTGCTCATACACCAACTCAGGACAGAACCTCAAGCCCGAATTCAACGTTGGTTCGACCCGCACTCATCTATTTGTCTTTGTTTTCCATTCCTCTTTCACCTTCATAGAGTCCCATTCATTTTCGGCCCCACACAAACCCTATTGTTTACTTTAACCTACTCAGGACAGAACCCCTAACTCTAATCCACACATGACCCGCACTCCTCGATGTGTCATTTATTCAACCCTGTTCCTCCTATAGCAGCCACAGCCTAGCATTGAAGCTGTGCAACATTCCGTGTTTCCTTCAGGAAAAGCACTTTTCTAGTTTTAGTTTATGTTGGAATGTTTTAAGCTAAAAGTCTTACAGGTTGGAGCTTTAAGATAAAATACAGGTTGGAAAATGGCCATGTAAAATTAACTATTTTTTCAGTACATAAACCGCCATAAGCTGACCTAAAAATACAACAAGAAAATGCAGATGAAGGTCAGATTTAAAGTCCCTGTAGGAGTAAGCAGAGCTGAAGTTTAGTCCTATTACGCCTCCTGTCCACAGGGGGCAGCACTTAACGACACCTCACTGTTTAGCCCGTTGCGTGTACTTCCTGGTTTCACATCAGAGAAACAGTGTTTGACAGGGAAGAGTGAAATTTCGGAACTTATTTGTTGTGTCGTGAATCTAGCCCGGCTGAGAAATATTCCGGATCACACTGAAGACACCCGCGCTGCCGATGGTGACTTAGGAAATGAGGAAGGTGAACGTGAGGACGTGCTGCGTGTCCAAACTTTGGCGGTAGCATCAGCTTTCGTGGCAAGCAGGGTAACTTCATCCGTTTACTTTGAAACACAGAACGTAAACATACTAGGTCAGAATGGCAGTGTTTACGAGTTACAGGTGTTATGTGTTAAGTTATACAGGATGTTCCCTCGTTACAGGGTCTCTGTATATCTCCTCAGTGTGTCTCACCGTGTCGTGTTTTTGCATCCACAGAGCGCCACGTCACTAACCTGTGATCAGGCTGAACCAGAGGGTCCCGATTGGCCATATTAGAGTAGACGTTCAAGTTGAGGATAGCAGACGGGGACCATTTCTCCTTAAACCTTCGGATATAACAGCTGTTACCTACTGAAAGCAAAAATGACGTCGTCTAACTGGGGTCTAATCATGAACGTTGTGAACAGCATTGTGGGTGTCAGTGTGCTGACCATGCCTTTCTGCTTCAAGCAGGTAAATAGTCCATCATGACAGACAAGCCATGGGAATATGTACTTTCTACACTCTTACAGAGCTGTTCCATATCTTAGACGCTGCCATATGGTTATCTGCCCACGTCTTACACTGGGGTGATCACACTGATATCCCTCTCAGAGCAGGTTGTTTGAACTAAATCAGTATTTGTAAAGAGTGGTGTTGTTAACGTCCCCAAAGGAAAGATGTTTTCCACAGTTCAGTACACAGACAAGGTACGTTTAATAGCTCTGCACAGTTAAGACAGACGTTCACATTCTTTGTCCAGATATATAAACAGATGGCATCACACAGTCACCAGCACTTTCTGCAGTTAACAGAAAGGTGATGTGTTGTGTGGGTTTATAGAAGAGTTATAATAGAACATGGACCAATATGTCCACCAAAACAAGCCTAATAACAATAATGCGCTGTATCTTAGACCAGATAAAAGAAGAGTGAGTTATAGGTTAGCTGGGTGGTCTGGGTCTTGTGCTGTGATGCAGGCTTTGTGGGTGAGGGCCCTAGCATAGGACTTAGGAAGACCTGTAAGCTTGCTCATCAGTCTTTCATTTGTGGACATAATTTTATCTTCTTCTTTCTACAAACTTCATTGTTGAAAATTAGACCATTGTTCTACTGGGTCTGAACTTCTAGTGTTCATACAATGAATAACCTGTATGCACCTGATCACCTATTTGCATTAGCAGTCATATTTACTTTGTCTACTTCCCTCATCTTTTGTGTAGTGTGGTATAGTGTTAGGCACTCTGCTGCTTTTCTTCTGCTCATGGATGACCCACCAGTCGTGCATGTTCCTGGTGCACACAGCCAGTAACACCAAGCGCAGGACGTACGCCGGACTGGGTGAGAGTGACAAATGCAGTACTGACCTTTTGAGAGTGACATTTGGAATCATGACTGTGTTGGTGTGTCTAGCACAACTGATGTACTGCATATTTGTTTGTTTGTTTGTTTATTTGTTTGTTTATTTATTTATTTATTTATTTATTCATTCTGGGCTGAAATGATACTGCATTTGTGAAATGACTATATTTTTTGTCTTTTACAGCTTTCCATGCTTTTGGTAAACCAGGGAAGGCTCTTGTTGAATTAAGGTAAGACATTGTTGGTGTTGTAATAATACTTTTTTTGTTGTTGTTGTTTTCTTTTTTATTACCATAATTTGAAAGTCCCAGCTGCAGTTTGCACTGTATTAAAGTTTTATGACAAATTAGTCAAAGGAAACGATCCACAAAAAAAACTGAGGTGAGGAGGATCTTGGTCCATTAACATTAATTTAAGTTAAGTCTTATTTAAGTTAAGAACATTTTACCTTCTCCTTATCATTTTGGAGTTACTTGGTATGCTGTTATGAATCAGGACCCATTTTCTGTTTAATCTCTGTGACTTGGCTTCACCATGCATATTCTCTCTTGTTTCCTCTCGTTTTCTCTCTAGTATGATAGGCTTAATGCTGGGAACGTGTATTGCCTTTTATGTCGTCATTGCAGACCTGGGATCCAACTTCTTTGCTCAGCTTCTAGGTCTGCAGGTAAGCAGTTTTTGGAGACAAAGATGAAAGAGAGAGGTTCCATACCATACCAACCATTTACTTGGTATCTGATGATGGAAAATAAAGGTGAAACAAAATATTTTCCCAGCCTGAATACATGTGTCATTTGCCAGTCTATACTAATTGTGTGAAATGTCTCTCTGTTTGAAATGTATTTTATATGATATATGTGTTTCTTCTCACCCCCTCAGGTAACGGGCAGTTTCCGTATCCTCTTGCTGATTGCAGTGTCGCTGTTTATTGTGCTACCTTTGAGCCTGCAGAGGAACATGATGTCCTCTATCCAGTCATTTTCAGCCATGGCACTAATTTTTTACACCCTCTTCATGTTCACGGTGAGTCGCCCGCTGTGCAGCCTCCATAAAATCTGCCTTTAGTGTTTCTGTAACCAAGAAGAGTTATGTTTTACCTTAGTTACATTTATTAAATGGCATTAAGGACTGATCTGCTTACTCTTTTCTGTTAAAAGAATTTTAGGATACTTTAATTAAAAGAGTATTATAAACATCATACAGATACACAGTTGTGTAAAGTCATCACTGATCATCAAGGAAATCGATGTGATACTAGTGTAAATTTAGTGTGGTTATTTAGTAATTTTGGAATTTTGACTCAGTCTGACCTTCATACTCTATGTTTTTCTGCTTTAAGTGGTTCTGTCCGGTGGCCTGTTTTTTTAAGATTATTAATCGTACATGTTTGCTAAAATGTTTCTGGTTATGTGCAGGTAACATTTTAATCATAGATATATGTATATATATTTTTAAATCATAGATGTATTGTCCTCTGTGAGGGTGCCAGTTCTCTACAATACATCTTCACATTGTGACTGCCATGCACACTGCACTGATACGTAGTGGTGTTTTCAGCCTACACAGACCTAGGCCTGTATCACACATACTACCTCTGCATGACATCAGAGCATCTTGCACACTGCCCTTTTTAACTTTGCTAAAAATGTTTTCCGTATTATATAGTCCTCAGCAGAACTTTGTCCACTCATTGTCAAACATAATCACATTAAATCCCCCCCAAAAATGGGAGATAAAGCAGTTTAAGTCTCAACAAATAAATACTTCAATATACTTACAGTTTCCAGAACAGCAACATTGGATTTTCAGCATTCAGGATGGGTTTTTAGAGTTAACTACTCTATCTGGTATGACTGCTAATAGAACTTTATTTCTTTACTTTGTTAGATAAGTGGTAAGTAAAAGTTAGCAAGGGTTTGTTAAAAATAGCCCTTTCTGTTAGAATTTTCAGGGTAACTGTTGAGGGTAAGCAAATGCAAAATACTCTTTATAAAAAATGTTTTTATTAAACAAAGCAATATTACAGATTTGACTATTTGTCCATTTGGGGGAAAAAAAAAATATGTCTCTGCAACTTCCTTATAAACCGGCACTTTGGTATAAGCATGCTGTACAATTCCCCAGCACAAACATTATGTGTGGATAACTAAAGCTGTCACTCTGCCGCATCACTTATTTCACGCAGAGTTAGTATGTGTAAAACAGGCCTTGCATGTAAATGGTTGGATTTTCACAATTATAGTACAGTCTCCTGACCCAGATTATTATTTAGCAGTGCACGTATTTGTGGATCTTTTTTCCATAACCGAGGATTTCGAAACACAAATCACCTTCAGTTCAAATGCTAGGTCCTTATGCTTTGAAGGACCTGATGGCTCTTTTAATCCCACTCCCCCTCAGCCACTTAAATCTCCCTAGTGAAACGCATTATGCATGTATTAGCACAAGTTACTCTAATTTTCAGCTAAATCCATCACAAGCTAATGAATGTTTCTCTGTCACAGCTAATGCATCTGTTTCATTTAATGTAATGGCCTGGCCTGGCATAAATGACTCATAATTCAGCCTTGATAATGGTTTAAAACTGCTGTAATGTGCCCTAGCGGTGCTGCCAACTGCAATAACAGTGCTGCTACACTGTTTTTACAGAGTTGTATTTGATACTTAATGTCATAACATTTTTATGTCTTCAACGAAACTGTCACAGAATAATTTGACAGGTTTCCAGTGTGTTGAGTGTATTAAGTTTTAATGTCTAGATTCAAGCTGTGCTCTTAGTTGCTTCATAATATGTAGGCACTTGAGCCAGCTTCGTGGGGTGTTAAACCATTGTAGACCCCAGTTCGGCCTGGCTGTTAACCCTCTAACCAAATTGTGTCTTCCCTTTGCTCCCTTTCTGAACCGCCCTGCTCCCCTCATGCTCTGCACCCCTGACGGGCACTGCCTCGGCTGCTTCTAGATAGTGTTGTCTTCTCTGCGTTACGGCATTATCAGTGGGTCATGGGTGGAGCAAGTGCACCTTTGGCGCATCAAGGGGGTGGTGCAATGTCTGCCAATTATCGCCACTACCTTCTGCTGCCACCCGTAAGTAGCCCACGCCCTGGACTGGAGCGCCTTACCGTCACGGACTCAACCTGATCATTGCATTACCTCAACTCCCCCCTTCTTTCTTCACCTTCACTCAATCAGCTGTGTGTTTTCTCATGTTTGTGTGTGTGCGGGCGCGTGTGTGTGCGTGCACGTTTGTATGTGAAACATTCAGACCATTCTGACTCCCTCCAACTACAGTGAGGGTCTGTGTCTTGGTTGTGAGGGCCTATGTTTGTGATTCAGCTGATTCTGGATTCTTAAGGGAAAGTGATTATCTGCCACAGTGGGTTAAACCTATTTCTCTTTTGACTTTTCGTTCATTCTTTTCATTCATTTTTAAACCCTTGATATCCTCCATATTCTAGAGATTTACTGTGTGCTTTGTTCAGAGCCCATATTGTTATCCTCATCTTTGTGTCATCAGGTTTGATGTAAGTGGAAGTCCTCTGAGTATGTTAGTAAGCTTAATTTAAAGGCTTTTTTTGTCAGTCTTGGCAAATCCGGAGCTGACTGCCAGAAGATGACCCCTGTCTGTTCAGGCTCATCCTTTGTCAACTTTGAGGAATGGAAACAGTTTTTGTGGTCACTGGCCTTAATCTGGAGCGTCATCTCATTAGCCTGCTCTTTCTTTTAGCCTCTCTTTTGCACTAAGGGTTTCCTTTCCCTCCATTGGGCAACCCGATGGCCTGGTCAAAGTTGTTTCTCCCTCTCTCCCTCTCGGCCTTTCTGTCTTTACGGGACGTGCTGTAACCCTGCTGCTCTCCCCTTCACCACAGATGGTGCTCTCCTCCTTCAAACACGGCCTCCTCAGTGGCCTGTGGCTCAGCAGGGTCATTTACGTACGCTGGGACGGCGTCTTTCGCTGCATCCCTATCTGTGGCATGGCATTCGCCTGTCAGTCGTAAGTACTTCCCTACCCCCGTGCTCCATCTTCCTCTGCCTGTCTCCCTGTTGGGTAGCGAGGTTGTTGCCTTAAATAGCGGGACAGATAGACAGTAATAGCAGCTAGCAAAATTAGGGGCTCCATTTTCATTGTGCAAAATGGCCCAAGATTTTCATTTTTGTTTTTTTCGTCCTCCCTTCTGTGACTGATCCAAGAACGTGTTAAAGGCATGGCATAACACAGTCAGCTGTAAACTGCTGGCATGTCAAGTGTTTGCACTGAGAAAATGGACCCCCATCTCTTAGTTGGGACTGTGCTGACCTATCGCAAAATTCATCCCTCTTGTGCTCTCGCTCTTTCTCTTTGTCTCTCTTTTGGTGGAATATTTCGGTGGTGTGCCACTAATGGTACTAACTGTTTTGTCATGGGAAATGATTTTTGCTAATACTGTCTCATGGCATACTTTGACACATCATCTTTAACAAACCTCAGTGTTTGGATCTTTTTATTTTTCTGGATCATGTTAAAGAAAGGAACCAGAACTTTTAAAGGGTTTTCTTTCGCAGCTGTTTGTTTATTAATAGCAACAAAAACAAGAAGATATGTGTATTTTTAATATCTGTCTGCTAGGGCTGCACAATGTATGATTAATAGCCATTTTGTTATTTGTCAGTAAATTAGGGTGTAACTGTGAATCATGACATTGATATCACATTGTAAAAATCGTGACAATAATGCATCATAGTGAATGGACATTCTATTGGTGTTTTATGCCACTAAATCCCACCCATAGTGATCATGGTCGTCAATATTTTCTTCATTTGAGTTTTGTTTAAAATATTGCAGGAATGCTGAATTGGACACCAATTTGAGTTGAATCGTGGTCTGGGTATGTCATTGCACCCCTGTTATTGCTAGTCTGATTGGAATTGCTGCAAATAATTACAAACAATAATTTACTATTATATTTTTCTGCTTACACAAATGGATAGCGGCTAACTAATGAGTAGCACCCCAGCATCTCAGATGAAACAGTGAGCTGGCAAAGTCGAGTCCAGTCAGGAACACCTGCTGAGAGTACCTGGTGCTATTCCTGTATAAGCATGCGGACAATGTTACATTCACATATTGTTCTGAATGACTCACGATAATTGTCTGCTGTAGTTTATAGTTTGGTGTTAATTAATATAAAAGTTTGGCAATAATTGTTTTAGATCAAGTTTTGACCTATCTTACGCTCGCTACGCTTATATTTAGTGTAACATTTTGAAACGCCCAACAACTGTCAGCTATTGATGTCAGAAACAATAGAGTGTTAATATAGGCTACATGGTCCTGTCCTCATCTTCATCTTTAGTGTGAGACACAACTCTTTTATTGTTTGAGTGGGTGAGTACATAAGCAGTAACCTCACCAATTACAAAACATAATTACATAATTATTAGAAAACATAACTGAGCTGACATATGATCTACGTTTGTCTGTTGTCTGGCCACCTGTTTATTCAACCAGCCATGACTCTTTCGTATTCCCTAAATGCACCTCCAGGAGTAAAGTGCATAAGTACCTTACCTTCTTTAAAACACTGCCATGTAAAAGCTGGACTAATTTTAGGGAACCATGAACACAGCAGATTAGTATGTTGATGAGTATTATCAGTATATAGAGTGTTTTACTTGTTTTCTTCCACTCATGTTGTATTGTTTAGTTCAGCTTCACTGTTGAACTGGCTGTCAATCACAGGTTCCTCAGCAATGTCTGATAAGAGATTTTTAAGCCATGTTTGATTGTATTTCTATTATGTATTTATTTAGGGTTTTTTCCCCCATTTAAACGTAGACGTTCTGATTATGTTATCATGTAAACCTATTTAAGATTTTAATCTGTGTTATCTGGGACTTCATCTGAGGCTACAGTTGGCCAAGTTGTTATTTGAAAGGGAGAGCCATTCATTCATTCATTCGTTCATCCTTCCCTCACTCCTATTCTCCATCTGCATGTTCTCTCACAGCAAGCTTCTCTCTGTCAACATGAGGGTATGTGTGTGCCTGGTGCGTGGAGAGTGTTTGGGTGTGAAAGGTGTGTGTCAGAGTTTCTGGATGGTGGAGGAGTGTGTGTGAGGGTGTTGGGGTGGAGGAAGTGTAAGTGGTGGATTACAGTGTTAATGAGTACAGTGCTGAAGTAATGCAGCTGACTGTTGCCTTCTAACGCTCACTCAGAGGGTGATGAGTGATGCTTGGCTCTGGTTCTTTGGACAGTGGTCAGAAAGTGTGTCACACGATGCCACTTAAGCCAAATCATTAGAGGAGTGGCGAGCCTCCGCCATGTGAGGACATTCGACTCCCGATCTGACCACAAAACGGCCCTTTCAGCACCTTCACATATCCGTCCAATTAGCTTTACTTACACTAATACGCCCCTTGTCCCACATTAAAGATCAAATGCTTATTCCAGTGAAATGAATTCTCCTTTATCCACTCGTGACTCACCTTAGTGGATCTTGTCAAGGTAGTAGTTGGATACACAGAGGTCAATAAACCTTAACTGACTCAATGAAAGTCATTTCTTTTATTATGCACAGTAAAGTCCAGATTTTAGTGCTATGAAGTGTTAGCCTGGCACACTGAAATCATGTTTAATGTGTAAATACCACTGTAATGTGTAAACACTATAATGGTGTTATTTCTGTCATAAAATTGTCATGACAGCTTATGGAAAGCCTCAAGTAACACTTTTCAGAGCAGGTGTCATGATCGTTTTAGTAGAATCACAGAATAATTACAGTGTCAACACTTTTTCCCTTCTTATAATATAGACACTCTCAGTTCTGTGGTATTTCAGTGCATGAAATCATTGCTGAAATGCACGGACCCAGCCCACAGCCTGTAATTCTGTAAAGGGAGGTTTTACTGGGTCATTCTCCATGTCTCATAAGAGATAGTGAGAGTCTGAATGCTGTGCTTGTAGCATGCCTGTAAAAGCTATTGATTGTCAGTCCTGCTCAGTCGAAGCCAGTCTCTCTCCTCTTTTCTCCTCCCTCCCCTGGTTTTTATTGCTAGTGGGCTCCAGCTATGAGATTGGCTGGCCTTTGGCTCCAGACCAGGCTTTGGCTAAAAAGCACATAACACAGTGCTGTATATTCCAATAAAACTGAGAATGGGCTCAGACTATGTCTGAGAGAGAGCAGCGAGTGGGTGAGGGAAAGAAGCCCCAAACAAAAGCCTAGGCTGCCAAGAAACTTTATAACGTTCTAAAATCTGACTAGCACTTGTCGCTAATATATAGCCATTGTAAATTCCCCATTTAATGTTTCATTGGCCTCCAGTTTTATTGGTTGTCCTGATGACACATATGGATTTTTTGTTCTCTTTTTGCCTTTTTTTTGTTTTTGGTTTCTCAGAGATAGCCAGCTCTTCATCATTTGCCCATTCTACCCTTCCCTCCTTTTTTCCATTTATCTATTTTTCCATTATGCCTTTTGTTCATCTGAAATAAATGATGAGCTTCTCTGTCACGTTCATGCTTTACTTTGTTTCTTGCATGTTTTCCTCGTAGTGCTTGAGCTCACAGTTCACCAAGTGTAGTTCCTTTTATTTTTTGAATGTGTGTGACCAGATTATTATGTTTATTGACTTCCCGTATTCTTATGATGATTTGTGTTCACGTTAATTCTAAACTGTAATATACTGTGCATGTCATAAATGATCCTTCTACCATAATGACTTACTGTATGAGAGCTTTGTAGTTCAGTAGTGTTTGAGAGTGTGAGTGTATGTGTGTTTTACACAGTATAAAAGCTCCTCTGTTTTATAGGCAGGTGCTGCCAACTTATGACAGCCTGGATGAGCCCTCCGTCAAGAGAATGAGCACCATCTTTACATCTTCTCTTAACGTTGTCACCACCTTTTACATCACTGTAAGTATGTGTGTGTGTGTGTGTGTGTGTGTGTGTGATTGAATGTGGGAAAGATTGGTTTCATTTTATTTCATCTGGCAGATTTAAAATTTTAAACTTTATGTGCTCATTTGATGTGCAAGACTTAAGCCATACTTGCTTCTGTAATTTATGACCAAAAATGTCGGTAGTTCTTAAACTGGTCCTCGTTTTTGCTCCAATGCAACTCCCAACACAAAAATGTGGCTCAACTGGTGGTTTCTAGGGGCCGCTTTGAGAACCACTGATAAATGTAAGGAAAATTATGTGAGGATTATTGTGGGGACAGGTTTAGACTATTAGGGGTGACATGTGGGTCTAGGAGTGTTTTCAGTCATATTGCTTATTTGGAATGCTTTTAAATAAAATTAATGTCCTGAACAGAAATGAATCGGTGTCCTTGTGTCTCTTCTGAGGGTTCTTTATTTGAGCTGTTTATTAATTTTCATGGAAACCAAACCACAAAATCACTGTCAAAAGTAGGCAAATGGGTGCATTTGATGGGTGGTGCTACACATGCACGCACATGCAAATGACTGGCCTGTTTTTTGTTTTTGTTTTGGGTTTTTTTGCAGTCAATTTTAAGACATACAGGGCTTATTTTGTCATAAAGAAATTAAAACACTCATGTAGCATGACCCTAGTGTGGAAGGAAGGTCCACTTTAGGAGCTGAACTGGTCATGTGCATGCTCCCTCTGTCACTTTTGGCCCCTGACTCAGGGAGAGAGCAAAGCAGAAGAAAGAAGGAGTGCTGGTATGTGTTCACCTGTGATTTCCATCTAGTCCTGGTGGTGATTAGTCTTCTCTGGCTCTGTGTGGCAGCTCCATAGTGCTCACTGATACCTTGCATTTCTTTTCAGTGTAAACAGAGGAAAAATAGGTAAAGTGAGGATGATTGGATGGGTCTGAATGGCACTGTCTCCCACTCCATAAACATCAGCCCACTTCATCATTCTCAGACGCCACCCTCCTTTAGTCCTTCATAAATATTTTCAGGAGAGCTGTGAGCGGAATGCTATTTAAGACTCTGTCAGATTGTTCTTTGTCCCTTTCTCCTTTCCAAGCAACAGAGTATAAACGTTACCTTGAGAGCTAATAGTGCTTTCATGTGTTTTTCAGTTAGTTCCTGCATTCCCCCTTTTGTATTTCATAGCCTCTTGCTTTCTTTCCCTGAACAAATGCAGGGAAAGGGGGCTGTGTACAGAGTAGCGGAGGAGCTTTGTGGCGCTCTCAAGGACTTCTGTCTGGTGTTGTTCCTAGAGGATCCCTCTATTTGCCTCAGTGGATAGATCAAGGCCGATCTGTGGAGGGAGGGTCCTGCTGCTTTTTCTCTTTACTGTGGGGGTGCAGGGGCCAGTGGGTTCAAAAAGACTTTGGGGGAAAAAAACATGTTCCCTTGCATAGTTCTCACTATTGTTTTTTTTTTTTTCTTTTCCCCCAAATAAACACAATATTGTTGTGCCATCTGGAGTGGTCGAAGGGTCATCAGAAAGACATGTCAAATTAAAGATTGTGATGCTGTGTTGGACCTTTAGCGGTTGTTTACTGAGGCTACCATGGAGACATCAGTCTGTAGTCATGCAGGATTTTTTGTTTGTTTGTTGCGAGTTAACCCCTCTTATGCTGTTTCTGCCTTTGCCGCTTTCCTTGTACTACAGGTGGGATTCTTTGGCTATGTGAGTTTCACCGACACCATAGCTGGAAATGTGCTGATGAATTTCCCCTCTAACCTGGTGACGGAGATGATCCGAGTGGGCTTCATGATGTCAGTGGCGGTCGGCTTTCCCATGATGATCCTGCCCTGCAGACAGGCTATCAACACCATGCTGTTTGAACAGCAGGTGAGACTGGGCCTCATCATTGACACTGAATTGTATTGTTACAGGTGCAGGCTGTTTTTAGAAGACTGCAAGTGATTTTTAAACTTATTGGCCACAGCCTTAGCTTCTCTGGACCCCACTGACTTCTGCGTGAGAGATTAAGGGCACAAGCCTCAAACGAAATTTAGTTCTCAACAATAGGCTAAACCTAAACTAGGATTATACTTTTACACCATGTCTCATGACGTAGGATTCATGCTTAGCCAGCTAACTTGGTTAGCTTAGTGTGATCCAACCCATTTGTTTTAATAAGTTAAACTTCAGGAACCATACGTTGAGAATGCTTCGTGAGACAGCCCCAGTAACTTGGCTCCTAAAATTGATGCAATGGTAAACACAGCTTAATGAAATACTGCAAAAATCTGAAGTGACATGGTATCTGAAACAATTATACTGTTCGTGGATTAAAAAGTTGCCATGTTAAAGTGTTGTATACCAGGAAAAAAAGAATGCAGTAATGTTTTATTATGATCAAACAACACACATTAATTGCAACATACCACATCATGCTACAATCCAGCTCCTCTTGTTTCATTGCACCATTGCTTGTTGCATCTAGCACACTTGTAATATAGCAACACTATGATAGGCACACACTGAGAGTAGACAGTAGGGTGCATGTTGGTTAATTCACCAAATCATAATCAATACCTTAAGTTTAGAAATAATCACTAGCTGCAGCACTCCATCATTTAACCACATTACAGTGGCCTTTGTGCCTTTTTGCTTTAGTATTTTAAGGAAAAATGATCTTTACTGCATGTTAGGGCTGTAAGATTAACCCGTTTAATGTGGAAAACACGGTATGAAAGACTGCAGTTTTTAGATTGCAAGAGCTGCAATGTTTATTATATAATACATTATCAACAATGTTGTCTTAAATGGAGAAAAAACAGCCTAATAAGACAGAGACTGTGAATTTCCTGTAGATAAGTTCAGAAGCGATCAGAAGCAACAAAACAGCCGTGTTCTTTTTATGTGACATCACAACCATCACAACTAATGGACAGTCTGCCGTATCAAGCATTCAAACGTCATGCAAAATAAACTGGGATATTCTGATCCTCTTTGCCAAAAAAAAAACAAGCCTCGAAATTCATTTATAGGAAATAATTGCATTTGAATCACAATTTGGTCAGAAAATCAAAATTGGATATTTTCCCCCAAATTGTTCAGCCCCACAGAATGTCCCTTAGTTTTTTGATAGAGCCAGTCCTTTTTGTCTGCTGGTGTATGATCACCTATTCTTACCCTATCTTCTCAGTGGATCTTACGAAGTCTAGGGTCCTCAAACATACCAGGCTTCTCTCAGACAGCACATGGCTAGCCAGGCTTGGGGCAGTGATCTAAGCCGTTAGACAGCCGCTACGTAGCAGACAGATTCAGGAGGGAAATAAAAGTGTGGGATTGATGATGAGAGGGAGAAAGCTCCTCCATATAGCTGCCGAGACATTGGCTCTCGGTCTTACTGCCGCTGTGCTGAATCAGCTCAGATGCCAGCACAAAGACACAGGCTGCCACACAGACATGCTGAAAGCTTTTGTCTAATTAAGAAAGCTGGTACTTTTTAAGTGAATCATTGAAGATATTCATTCAAATCTATTGTCCCAATGCACGTAATGTCAGGGATTCACTGTATGTATGTGATCTGGAAATATTTGTTGAAGTATTTTTTTACGTTTTTGGAACTAGTCCCTGGTTTGCTGGTTCAGACTGTTTCTTGTTTGTGTTTTTCAGCAAAAGGATGGCACATTTGCTGCTGGTGGCTACATGCCACCCCTTCGCTTCAAGAGCATTACTCTCTGCATCGTCTTTGGCACTATGTTAGGGGGTATCCTAATCCCGAACGGTTAGTGTGTACATATGGTGATATATATTTTGTGTGTCTGTGTGCTTGTTTAAATTCCTGTACCTCCTGTTTACTCAGTTTGATCCTAATGGCTCTGTCACTTATACTGACGTCACGCTCTCGTTTATTACATTCTTTAAAATAGCTCCTCATCAGATGCTCTGTCACACAGTCTTCTCCTCTCTGCGGCATTTATTCATTATCAGTAATGTGGGATAATAAAGATGTGCCTTTTTGGGCAGAAGATGCTCGATGTTTTATTCATACTTTGTGGAGATTGGCTATTGTTGGCATGGGTTCTGTTTGGCTCTGTGGACCCAATTAGGCTAATAGAGTGGGAGAGGGTGAGAACCACAAAGGGGATTGAAAGGGGAGGCATAGCTCTGTCCTCCATAGTGGCTCCACTGCCCGCCAGTGTCCTCATGGCCACAAATCCAGCCATAGGGAAATAGATACTGCAGGGCATAAATTTGAGTGAAACAATATGGCTGCTCTTAGGATGAAAGATGCACAACGGGCCCTGTGCCCAGCCCGGCAGTGTGAGGGCAGCATGGGGAATAGATGGCAAGGGGTTTGTAAAGAAAGCAATGAAAGTGTGGTGCAGTGAATCAAAAGATTTGATTTTCCAGTCTAATTGGGCCAACATGCAGTTTTTAGCATCAAGAAGAAAGCAGAATGCAAATATCAACAGAAAATGTATTAAAATCTAATACATTTAATACACAAAAAGTCCAATATTTAGTGTAACCACATTTGGCTTAGCTTCTCTCTCTCAAAGAAGAAAGAATAAAGTACTGTTTATCTGGTGGTGACAGTTGTGATAGTCTGCCATGTCATACACTAGAGTTATTTTATTTTATTTTTTTTATTTTTTTATGTAGTGTTTTTTAGCATTCTCTTTCATTATGCTAGTGGATTAACATATAGATAATCTCAAAATAAATGTCTCCTGTAAAATAAATAATTTACTTAATGATCGGTTTGACTGGAGATTAAAAAAATGAATGGTGGTCTCTGACTATTGCACAGTGCTGAATATTTACAACATTATGGTGTGGGAAATGTATTGCCTATGGAAATGTATTACTAAACTCTCAGACAAGTCTACAAAAATATATATAGATATTCCATTGAATAGAAAAGCTTGCCATAACTGAGCAAAGGTTTAAGCCACATTAGTACTCATAAAGCAACTCTGTCAACTTATTTTTTTTGAAGACCCAAACAGATTACTAAATATAGCAAATATATAAAATTCCTTCCATACCTGGAGTAACCAACATGTGTGTATTTTACAGATATTCTATTTGTAATATTATATCATTATTATATTTAATAACACCAGACATAATAAACTCTGTGTGTTTCAGTGGAGACTATCCTGGGTCTTACAGGAGCCACTATGGGCAGCCTGATCTGTTTTATCTGTCCTGCTCTCATCTACAAGAAAATCATGAAGAACGGCCGTACAGCTCAGGTATTGCTCCTGAAGACGTACATCAATGTTCACATGTTTGTATGCCTGTGATGCTTATGAACAGTTATCATCATATGTTGATTTCAAATTGGTCTAGTAGCCCCATTTCTGCTGTTATCAGCCAGTACAGATTTGATTGAAACTAAAAGCATCAGAGCATCACGCTCCTGCACTGCTCTGTAGGAACTGATGGAGCAAGACAGTTGGGTTTTTCAGCCCATAGTGAATTCACATGGCTTGCATTTTGCTGTATTGGGCTCATTGAGGCAGGAGCAGAATGTGAAATGAGAATGTTTAATGTCTCTGCATGATCTCTGCTGTTGGAATGAGGAGACAAGTATGAGAAATGCATTTACACAGTGGCTGTGTGTATGCTTGAGCTTGTGCACATACATACACACATATACTGCTACTTTTTAATGTGTTCCTATAATGTGGATTGTCATTAGCCTAGAGGTGCCCGCAGCTGTTGACTTTGTTTTTGTGTAAGAGGGTACTCAGGGTTTGTCTTATTTGGTGCCTGGGGCTGATATCTTCTCCATCTTTAGCTGTAATTACTCTAAACTTCACTAAAACAGGCTGATTACTAAGAAAACTCGTCCATTGCCTCGTATCTTAAATACACTGCACAGTTTCTGCCCATATGATCATTGCTATGTCTTCAGCTCAGGTAGTGTGGTCACTGAACAGACAGCACTATGGCTTTCATCGTTATTCAGAGCAGCCATGCCGATGTGACAGTACCATGCCATGGGCATCACAGGCTGATGGCCACTCTCTGTGCCTCTGAGACTGCCCAGTGTCAGCCCAGCCAGTAGAGTCTTCCCAAAAGGGTGGTACTCCTAATTTGGGGAATGCACAAAAGAGAATTGGCAATTGTTGTTTTTTTTCCCCTCCATAATGGCCACAGCAGATGTTTGGGTTGGCATGAGAGAGTAATGCCCCCCTGCCAGGATGGTGCCCCTTTTTTGTGCCAAGTGGCCTGAAGCGTCTTATGCCACTGGTGCCGAAAGAATGCACACAGAGCCAGTGGATACCGGGTTGGGCAAAGCCTATTTTAATAGATTTCACCTCAAAGTGTTCTACATGTTACTTGTGAATATAAATAACACTTAAATAATGAGTACAGTTTCTTTATTGAGCCTGTATCTGATAGTATTTTTTTTTCCAGCTTTCACTGATGCTCTCTCTTTTTCTACCTCTTTTTAGCTAGTTTTGTGGGTTGGCCTTGGGATTCTGCTCCTGAGCACCTTCACCACTCTGTCCATCTCCAGTGAGTCGTCTCAACCAGGCCCACCTGCTGTACCCCCCAAACCGATCGACAAACACCCTGGTTTTCCTGTACCAGACCTTCCCAAACACCTTGGTACGTCTGTGCTGCGGAGATTGTGAGAGTATAGAAAAAGAAAGAAAGAAAGAAATAGAGACCGAGAACAAGTGCATGGTGAGTGGTGGGGGCAGGATGAGCAGAAGTAGGCCTTTCAGTGAGGCTGTGACCTGAATGATGCCCTTCAAACCTGAGCGCACACTGTCCCACAGCAGCAGCGGCACGGCCGCTGGCATTTTCCCGTTCTAGCTCCAGTCAGGGGAGGGTGGCGGGAGGGCGTCCAAATACAGAGAGGGCAAAGGAAATGACGGCGGGACTCAAATTCCCCCCACTGTATAAAGGGACGAGGATCGTAAAAAAAAAAAAAAAAGAAAAAAAGTGCACAAGGGCAGTTCAGACAGCTTTATGTCCCAACACTCGTTTTCTTTGCTCTCGCTCCTCTCTCTTTCCGCCTGACTCTCTCTCTCCCTCCCTCCCTCTCTCTCTGTCTCTCTATCTCTCTCTCTCTCTCACTCACTCACTCACTCACCACACCCCCTCCCATCCCCCTGACTGACACTGGCATTTATCACTGAGCGGACACCCACTTCCACACCTGTTTCCTGTTTACAGCGTGCTGGTGAGGGCAGCTGTGCAGAAACGCAGGACTCAGGGAGTGAGTGAGTGAGTGTGAATAGGGGAATGAGTAGAAAAGCCTGTAGCTAAGTGGAGGTGTGTCTCCAGGCGCAGGACTCCACAGAACCGTGCTCTGCGTTTCATTGTCTTGCGCAGTCCGGCACCTCTGCTGTGTTAAAGTCTTCTGAAGCCATAGTGGATAAAATAAGATTTCTTTGAAAGTCTGGATTCTCTTGACTGTTGTTCATCCAGTGTTCATAAAATACAACGTAATGCAATCTAAAATGAAAGGTGATTTGATTAAGTCTTGTGAGCAGTATGGACTTCTGAACGTATATTATTGCTTTTACACACTTAAGGTGCCAAAAATAGTTATTTGGAGTGGCATAGAGAACCACTTTCAGTTCCCTAAAATCCATCAGTCTTTGTTTCTTTAGAGAACCATTTTTTGTGTGAGTGTGAAGAACTACTTTTAAAGTTTAAACATCCTCCACGTAATGTGAAAATTCTAGGAAGGGTTAGACAACCCTTTCATTGCTATTATTTAACCACTGAAAATGGTCATAAATGGTACTGTATGTTGAAAAGAAAGGCTAAAAATGTTTAACCAGTAAGTAAATGAAAAAACAATATTAGTCTAATAATAAAAATAATATCTGTACGATGAGGTGCCAACATGCAATACATGACAGGTAGTGGAAAAGCACAGTAGTGTATAACCCGTTTGCATTTGCAGCAGAAAAAAGGCTGTGTGGGACCTGGACGTTAGACAAGCGATTTATCATCACTGTTCATTCTAAGCAGATGGGGTACAACACCCAAGATCTTCTGCATTACCAGTTTCCATTTGAACACATGCAGGCAGTATGAACAATACAGCAAAACAACACAAGTGAAAGAAAAGTCCCTGTTAGCACCCCGATGTCGTCTTTAGCCACAGTTTTTCAAATGCAGAAAATGTCTACAAATGACCATGCAAAGAGCAGAGTACAACTAAAACTGAACAGATTTATTGCCTCGGATGACCAAATGTTGTGTCATCAAGGACATTAAAATTTGCACACACTGTAGCCTACTACTGTCATCATTTTGGTAAGTTTATTTTATGTAAACAGATTTTTTTCCATTTTTGGTTTCAGTGTTCAGCTCAGTATGTCCTGAATTTTGGTGCATCAGTAATTACTACAGAACCTTTACGTTATGTGACACCTTTGAAACTTTCTTCACATCCTTAAATCTTTTTTTCAAACATGATTTTTTTAGGAAACCAAGTGGTTCTTCAATGGCATTGCTCCAAAAGACATTTTGTGGCACACTATTGTTTAATTTTGTTCAGAATGTCTAGATTATGAAAAAAATGTGTTATGTGAATCAAACTGATGGAGCTGAGAGTGTGTGGTATGCTATGGTCTGAAGAAAACCAGAGCCTCAGGAGAAAGGAAGGTGTGGATAGTGTAAATATTCAATAGCTATTTTGCTCAGGACAAAAGGCAAGGTTATATGGAAAGCACTATGCATCCATCTATCTCTTATCTCCTAGAGAATTCCAAATGCAGAGTCTGTGCTCGGTGGTCACTCATACTCTGCTGCCCTCTGCTGATCAGCATTGTGTGAATGACTACTCTCTACTTTTCACTATGAACTGACTGTAAAAAGATGGACAGATAAGGTTCTGTGATCAAGTTTCATGCATTCTGGAAGTAATATTCGTTGAAATACATTTAAAATTGTGAGTAGGGTTTTTAAATTTTTTTGGAGCTGCATTTTTGACTGTGCTCTTTCTGTTCAGCTGAAGAAAGCCCAGTGGCTCCAGTCCCAGCAGAAAGACTAGACAAAGTGAAACCTGTAGTGGACCAGGTCCCACCTGCAGTGAAAGAGCTGGGCGCAGAGGAGAAGGTCCCAGCTGAGCCACCACAGATTAAAGGGCCCATAGAAGTGCCTGAGAGAACAAAGAAAGACGAAGTACAGCTGGACCGGCCCGACGCAGGTAATTCAGGGTAATTTAATGACTGTAGTATGGCTGTGTTTTTAGCTAGAACCTGGTGATACAGTATGTCTTATGATACAGGGGTTATGATTCAGTGTATATCGTGATACTATAAGCAAGATGATGCTTGGCGAAAACTGTTGTTGTATAAAAACACACCACCATATGCATAGGTTTGCTAATGCTAACGTTAATGGTGCTCCCTTATGCTGCTTGTTTGTTGGAGTGGAAGAGTCTAATGACTGATGTTAGATTACAGAAGTGATGGGCTGGTCCCAGTTTTCCTCTCCCAAAACTGATTCCAAATCTCTGAACACGGGGTATCAATTCAGTAGACCTGTCAATAAAAGTAAATACACCTTCTGGCAACTGTTTGTCCAACTGTTCTTTTATGAGTAAAAATCCAAGAAAAATGGCCCTTGTTGGTATCGTTCTGATACACCATCTGGTATTTTGATACTAAGTAGAAGTCTCAAAGTATTAATCATGCTTAAACTACTCAGACATTATACTGACCCCACATGTAGAAAAAGCGGCTAACATCATATCACAAAGTGTGACTGAATGCTATTTCAGGCAAGATTTGTTACACATATTTCTGTGCAGAAGTTGCAGTGCCTGATGGAGAGGCGCATCGCCATGAGCCACCCATTCCTCATGATGAGGTACAGATAGAGGAGCGCAAGAATCAGCGGGAGCTCAACGAAGAAAAGAACAAGCCCGTTATAGAGAGACAAGAGGTGTTAGGCCAGCAGGAAGCAGGGCAGGTACCAGCAGTCCCACAAGAGAAGGTAGAGGTGGCCCCTAACAAGCAGGAAGGTGTAGAGGACCATTTGGCCCAGAATGTGGTTGATAAGCCACAAGAGACAATAGAGGAAGAACAGAAGCAGCCAGGCCCAGTGGTGGTGGTGCGAAAGGACATTCATGATCCATCTTTAATGAAGGAACAGCAAGCAAAGAATGAAGCAGTTGTTGATAAGAAATCAGAGGAGACCATTAAAAAAGCAGCTGAACCTGAGGCTGGAAACAGTGAGTATCATTAACCGCCCTACATTTTAACAAGGATGGTAAGACTTGGACACTCAAGACTTGGCATGAGCTTTTTGACCTTGTTCACTTATTCACTGTACAGAGCCTGAAGTTGTGGTGCCTGTGGCTGAGGAGCATGATGGGGCTCCTGCTGAAGAGCATAAAGAGGATAAGAGCCAGGATGGGAAGGAGGTCAAAGAGGGAGATGGAGACAGGATGGAGGGTAAGTGATTTTTATCTAGTTGAGAGTGTACTAAATTTACAAAGACATATCCCTATCCCCAGCACACCTGTAACTCTTAGACTCAGATGTTGTAATCTGTTTTCTGTTATTCAGTACTGTGCCCGGGGCAGAAAGCCAACGTAGCCTAGTGAGCTAACGTTAATGCCTTTTTTGTATAATGTGGCTTCAAACTAAGCCAAAGCTTCTGTCATAGGAAGTGGTGTTTTATTGAGGTGTTCACTGGCAGCAGTGCCTGTTGCTTTTCAGGTCTTATGCTACTAACAAAAGGTGTCAATTACACTCATCATCAAAAAATTTGTGCCACCCAGACGGAAGTGACGGGTTGCAGTGCTATTAGGAAGGAGGATAAAGGTTACCAGGAACAATAAATGATGATACATTTAGACTGATATGGGTAATATTTATTGAGCTACACGTACAGATGTAGTGTCTCTCAGTAGCAACATGCCAGACGTCTTGCTATGGAGTTGTAGAGGTTCCTAATGATGTCCTGCCATAATCCATCCCATGCAGCTTGAATATTCTCTCACAGTTCCTACAGATTTTGCAGTAGGGGTGGAGGTGGAGTGACACCAGGTTTTCCAGACATGTGAGCGTGAAACTTGAATCATTTGCATGTCTCACAATGTCAAACCTACCCACCAAGTTTCATTCCTGTCGATTGATTCCTTCTGAGTGCAACAATTTCATCAACTATTCTTTTGATGATGAGTGTATGTGTGTTAGTGAAGTATTGAATGTCTGAGTCTTGTTTGCCCATGCTTACGTGACTTATACATGTAATGACTTCAGTCACTTCAGGAGGCTGTATTTTAGCCAGACATTATTCAAGTGTGAAAGTACTCCTTCAGTTCAGCTCTTGATGCAGGTTTTAATCAGATTTCAGATCAGATTTAATCTTAGTAGGTACAGGCAGCAGTTTATCAAATCTCGATTACAGGTGAGGACTAATACAGAGGGCTAATTATTCTAAACAGCTGTCTTCTGAACGCTCGGGCAGAATATCCAGTCGTGAATTTACTGCAAAGTATTGTAACTGCCATTTGCTTATTGTTTTGAGCTATGAAGAGGTCTACTTTTTGGCTACTTTATGAGTCTTGAATGCTAGATGTTGAACAGAACAGATATAATAAGCAGTCAACTAGTTGCTGAATATGATATATGATATGCTGATTTGTGTATTACACATCATTTAAATTTGCACACCACTGAAATTCAGTCTGACGTTTATTACCAAGCATAAATGTGGTTGCAATCTTACCAGGACAGTCCAGTTAAAAACCACATGATATGACCAAGTGTAAACAGTGTTTCTGTTTGGGCGGGGACAATCTTTCTAATGACTCACAAAAGCTGTTGTGTGTTGTTATATGTGCCTGTGTTTACATGCGTGAAAGTAATGAATTGTTGGAGCTTATTAGTGTTTATTTTTTAGGTTTTAGCTATATTGAGGGCATGTTTGCTTTCTTTGTCTCCTGTGTTCTCCATGAGGGGAGTCTATCTTTCTGTTTTAGACTCTTGAAGAAAAACAAACCAAGAGGGACTCCCTTGTTCTTGCTCTCATTTTCTTTTTCCCTGTATTTTGTGGGCCCAGTGGAACCTTTTCAAGGGTTCGGTATCAAAGTTCAGGCTCAAGTTACAGAGTGGGATGTCTGTGTGTACAGTACTGTGCAAAAGTCAGAGACCACTCTTTATTTAATTTATTGTCAGAATGGCCATTCACTTCAAGTTATAAGGTTTTTTTTTTTTTTGTAGACGTTTCTGAAAAGATTAGTCATAAAATAATCCACTTGCCCTCACAGTCAAAAGACATAAGTGAGTTTCCAAAACCCTTAATTAAAAGATGGAAAAATTAGAAAATGGGACTCCTAACAACAGTGCAAGACATGGTGGATCACCAAAACTGTCACCATCAGATAAACAGCACTTACAAAAGTTTTTATCCTTCAGATAGAAGAGAAAATCAAGATCAATTCTGAAGTGATTCCATCAGTTCATTCACTGACAATGTCTTTGAAAAGCTATCTCCCAAAACAAGTGTAAGCCTTGATGTTTAAGGCATTAGTGTAAGGCAAAGTGGACACGTTAAATACCGAAATATTTGTTTTTAATTATATTTGGTGGTTGATGCTTCAGTGTCATTTTCTGTTAAATATAAGTTTTCTGTTCTTTCCTGATGATAAAACATGGATAATGTATACTTAATGATTATTATGACTGGAAATTAAATGAATGAAGAGTTCACAGCACTATATGTTTATGCATTTAGTGTTTGAAAGCATGTGTCTAATTAACTTCAAGTTGAACTCATTCCACTTTTTTTTTTTTCGTGGCTCATCATGCAAACGGTTTATGCTGTTTTTCTGGTTTGTCACGATATCCGAAAAAACACGGTGAATCTTATTCTGTTTCTCTTGCTTGGCCTTGTTTTTTTTATTAAGGCACTTTTAAGGCACCCTTTGCTCTGTCTGTTTCTCTCTCTCTCTGTATCTCTTGCCCCACTGCTCTGTTGTGCCCCGGACTTCTGCCACAGTGTTTAAAAAGATTGTTGCAGGTATGAGTCTCTCTTTCTCTCTAGCTTGCTGTTGTCTTTCTCTTTGTCTCTTTTTCCTTTTGATTTCTAACATCCAGTTATGTTCTGACTGTAGCAACCTACCTTAGGACCCCTGCTGTTAATAACACTCCACTTCCCTCCACAATCTCCCTTCTTCAACTCCTTGTGTAGTTGTGTATGTATGTGTTGGGTACTGTGTGCTGGAGAATCCAAAATTACAAACATGCTTGTGAGATTTTTGTTACATTGTTTTTGTGGTAGAATCCCTGAATTAATGTATCACGCTTTGACAGAATACCTAACATCAGCTGATGTCCATTTTAATTCTTAATGGAATTTGTAGATCTGGTAGTCAAAAATGGCTGTTAAGATGATTCACAGTGACAGACTTGGATAATTTTGTGTTGACTGCACTGCAGCTTTAAATACTGTGTGAAAAGAGTAAGAATCACCCAACAAATCAACTCCAATTATGAAATCTGCCATCTTCTAACTGATCATGTAAATATTGGCCCCTGATAACTGGGATATATTAAACGTATTTTTCTGCAGAGGGGGTGCTCGACCATGCCATGCTGCTGCAGGTGATTAAGGAGCAACAAGAGCAGCAGAAGAGGCTGCTGGACCAGCAGGAAAAACTCCTGGCTGTCATTGAGGAACAGCACAAAGAGATTCATCAGAAGAAGGAGGAAGATGAAGAACCCAAAGGTGTTGGAGGTCAGTCTAAAATCCAAATCACTGTTCTGGGCCAAAATTAACATTTTTATTCATGTTCCTGAGTGCCCTTGTTAATACCTCTTCAAACAGCATTAGCTGAAGTATGTTTCAACATTGAGCAAACATGAGCATGTTCCAGTGCAAGGAGGATCCAGTACAATAACCATTCATATTTTATGTTTAGCTGAGCCAGTTGCGGAAGTGGGCAAAAGCGTGCAGCAGCAGCAGCCTGAACTAATGGAGGGAGCAGGGAAGGCAAAAGTTCCAGAACAGGGTTCAGAGCACCAGCGAGGGGAAGTTGCTGCTGAACAGCAAGTCCATGCTGGGAAAAATGCACCAGAGGAGCTTGACAAACCTGCTCAACACAACCCAGCACAAGATGAAGCCATGGTGAATCAAAAGCAGGAGAAGCAGCCTCCCCAAAGAGTACACAATGTGGGTGTTGGAGAAGCGCTAAATGTAGATGGAGACTCTCAAAAGGAGCTGGGTGCAAGAGGGGTTCCACTGCGCCAACATGAGCCTGACCCTGTTCAAGGCAAACTAGAAAAGCCCAAAGACAACGTGGAGCAGCTAAAGCCTGAAGACATTGCAGCAGAAGAGGAGAAAGTTAGGCAGAGACTTGCTGAGCTGGAAGCTGAGAAAGAGAGGATAGAAAAAGAAAGACTGGAAAAAGAGAAGATTGAGAAGGAAGTGCAGGCCAGATTAGAGAAAGAACGGAAGGAGAGGGAGAGACAAGAGCTGGAACGTGCTCGACAAGAGAAAGAGCGGTTGGAGAAAGAGCAGCTGGAAGCAGAAAGGCTGAAGAGAGAAAAGGAGAAGACTGATAACGAGCTTGTAAAACTGGCTGAGAAGGAGCAGAAGATGCAAGACCAGATGGAGAAGCTGGCCCAGATGCAACAGGTAATTGACAGTAAACAAGATGGCAGTCAAAACGAGGTCAAAGCTAAACTCGGTCATGCACCTGAACCTCAGAAGAAAGGGGGCAGGGACCTGAAGGAGAACTTAGTACCTGAAGGACAACAGCCTCAGACAGATAAGAAGAGCAGAGAAGAGGGAGACACAGATCTGAGGAGGAGGCGCAGGGCACTGGGGACTGAGGAGAGAGGGGTGCCTGGACTCGAGCCCTTGATGGACCTGGGGGGGTCAGACCTTCACGCAGCGCTAGAGGGTCAACTGCTGGCTGGAGCCGTTGTCCACTCCCGCCAGATTAAACAGACTCCATTGAGCCAAAGCAATGAATAGGAGGATTACAAATAATGGTCTTACACACACACACACACACACACACACACACACACACACACACACACACCTTCTTTGGTTCAGTTTTTTTTTTCAGTTTTCAGACCTGGGATATCTGTTCATCTTTCTCTCAGAAAAATAATTTTTCCCTCCAAAGATACAAACCTTTCATCAGCAGATCCCAGTACAATATTAAAATGTATACAGTAAGTTAAGTTTAGCTTAGTTTCAGGACTGGAAGGTATTTTCTATGGAGCATGCCCACTAAAAGAAGACATTTACTCCACAGCTAGGCACTGGTGGAATGTATTTAGTTATATTCCTCAAGGGCCCTTGACTTTAGTAGGTCTGAATGTGTTGTTGTCATTTTTACTCACATTTACACACATTCTCTGATGCACCTTACACTTCTCAGAAAAAGAAATCGGACCCATAGTAACATTTTGCTCATTTGCTACAACATATATTTACATATTGAGGATTCTTGTTCACATGGACTTCTGAAGTCTTCCCATCATTCTGCAGTAGTTAGCGTTTGTGCCACATTTGGAGTCTTTTGTTCTGTATGGGAAAAGTCAGTGCCGTTTATAGGGTTCCTTGGTAAAGAAAAATGTTTAAAGCCTGATCGGCCTTGTCCTATGTACATTTACCTCCCTGAGTGAATTATGTGGTATTTTTTTAGAGATTGCCTGTTTTATGGATGATGTCATGATGTTCAGTACGCAGCAGTGTTAGTGATTTTGTAATTTAGAGGATCAAGTGACATTCAGAGGAAATGTGTACATATGGCATATGCCATTATTTTATTTTTTTTCCAACAGAGAAAAAAATACTCCTGGTTCCCAATATGGCTGACTACAGAATGTTGCATGACTACAGAGTTAGGGATGCATCGATACCTTTTTCAAACCCAGTACGAGTACATGTTGTTGTTTTTGTTTTTTTTAGCACGTACCAATATCTAGTCCCAAAAACATATTGAATTACTTTGCAAAAAGTAATTGTGGGTGTGAATGAGTGCAGTGTACCTTAATAGGTATGAGATATACCTGAGTAACGCTGCAGTGAGGAAGTGGTTTTGTTCCACATCGGTTCCACACCGTCGCTTGTTCATTGGTGCAGCAGTTTAGACTAGGCTTACGTCACACAGTCTTCAAGTACGAATAACTGAGCTTGGTATCAGCCCGAAATCCAATACCAGTATCGGTATTGATGCATCCCTAAGACAGAGGACTGTTATTGTTGATGGAGTACGATTGTGGCTTTTTGTTTCTTTGTTTGTTTTTTTCTTCATTTTTATGGTGAAGGGTACCAACTGGTTATTTGTGTCGGCATGTTTTACTTTGACATCACTGATTAGGGTATACTAGTCTTTGGTACTTGGATGCTCTACATTTATCTCTGAGTCAAATTACATTGACGTTATGAGACATTGGATAGGAAAGAGGTATGAATCAAGG
Source organism: Semaprochilodus insignis (assembly GCA_034552555.1). NCBI lineage: Eukaryota > Metazoa > Chordata > Actinopteri > Characiformes > Prochilodontidae > Semaprochilodus > Semaprochilodus insignis. The sequence goes on from CM067491.1 coordinate 11,840,741, forward strand.
ATACATCCAACAGCTTAGGGTCAGATTTGAGTCATTAAACTAAGCATCTGATAAATATCCTTAGTTTTACATTTAAGGGTCAAGTCAAGAGTCTCTTTGACCAGAACATCAACCACCACCCCAGCTGGGTTTGATGGCTGTTGGCAAAAGCGTCCAATACACATACACACATGTTCTCTAATGCTTGTGTGCAGCAGACTGTCTGCACTGGATCAAGTATGTCCTAGAACAGTGGGTCCTGGGACATTACTACACTCTTACTGTAGAGATTGGGGCACACTTTCAGTAGTATGTTTCAACTAGCTGCCTTTATTCCCTCCAAAGAAATGACGTTCATCATTGTTGCATTATTTATATGAGGTCAGGACTTTCTAGATTTGTGGAATCTTTACTGCATTGTGTCAGTGTTGTAGGTCTTCAAATGGTAAGCTGAAAACCTATTTGATAAATGTATGTCGTACGTTCTAGAGTTGACTGTTTATAATCCATATATTTGATTACTGGACCTAACACTGTAAAAACACCCAAGTTGCCAGCTTTACCCTGTTTAAATAAGTTTGTTTGCGGAGATTTTGCTGTTTACTGCATGCTGTTAACCTAAGTGTCATCTCAAGGGCAGTATTTGGAAGGCTGCAAAACAAAAAGTGAAGGGTTGTCTTCCTGTGCTGCCTCTCACAGCATTCCTTTCAATTGTGGCTCATTCATTGATGTCCACACAGACATTCAGGTTTATTACCAGAATGGACATCAGCCTACATGAGGTGCCTGGGTCTTAATACGCGGCTTGAATAAAAACATTTCCAGATTCTTGGAGCACTTTGCAAATGTTCTTTTAAAAGCTATAGAAACAAACAAATGTAATTGCTAATGCAAAGTTTTATGAAAGATTCTATTTTTGTAGACCTAAATGTTTTGTAATTTATTTTTCTCCTTTTCAGGACTACCAGGCTCAATACAAATCAGCTTTCCCAACTGTTAATAGTTAGTTTGTTACAATTATATAATGTACATGTCCAACAAATATAAACCTAGTGTATCTTTATCCTTGTTTATACAGTTTGCCATTTGACAATTAAGAATTTGTTTATGACAAAGTACATTTTTCCCCTTCCTGTTGGTGTTTTCTTGTTCACAGGACCTGAAGGATACTGTGAATACACTGTATCTTTCTCCAGGCCGAGTTTTAAAATCAGACTATTAGTCTTTTTGTTTGGGTTTAATCAAAAGTGCTCAGAACACTCTACGTTCCTTTTCTTTTAGTCTACAAATGTTTCATGTTTGCAGTGCCTTGTGGGTTGCATCACACCCACACTGAATGTTCGTGTTCCTCCAGGCTGTGCCTCCTATAGCTTGTGGTTTTGGTCCTTCACTGACTGTACTGTGAGTGACCCCAGTGTTGTTCAAGTGCGAAGCAGCACTTTTGTTCAGTTTGCTTCGTCTGGTTACGCCATTGTATATTTATCAGACTGAACCTGATCTTTTAGATACCTGCAGGGCTGCAGGTGTTTTGATGAGGACAATGTGTGTTTGGACACTCGACCAAGAAAGACTTTTGTTTTGTGGAGGATATGAATGATGGAATTTTTCCACTCAAGGAACCTTTTGAGTGGAAATTTTGTTAACCACATCCCGTGTTTGAAGAATAAAGTTCTGTATAAATAACCCATGGTTTAAAGTTTATTCTGTAAAACTACAGAAACCTAATTGCTTTACTCTGCATCGACTTCAGTTATTTGCAAAAAAAAAAGAACAGGTTACTATAACGATTTTCTCCTAAACATTTACTACACAGTATTGAGATTATGCAACAGTCACCCGACCCAATCCCTGCAAATTACTTGCAGGTTTTACTTTAAAACGTAACTCTAAAATATACCATCTCAAACTTGCTCTTCAAGAATCATAATGTCTCTAGGCTTAGAATTATATATTACAATAAAACTTAGAATCTAAGAAAGTAAATGCAAAATGTTAACAGTATATAAATGCAAAAACAACAGTATATAAACTCGTTTGCAGTGGATTTTGAATACACCCATTTTGTTGTGAAGTTTGGTTTAAACTATTTGAAAGGTCTGTGATAATTGTGCATTACTAATCAAGCTGTTAAATTACTGCCCAACACAGAACATGCTCAAAGTAATTCTACAGTTCCCTTCTACCATTAAGGCCAAAGGCCAAGTTTGGCACAACGCACACCCTTCCACAGGGCCAGACTCTTTTAATTAACACCTTGTACTCCACTGAAAACATGTGATTCACTACCACATGAAGACAAATCTCAAACAGTAATTCAGCTGAAGTGTAGTGATGTTAAGTCAAATTTCCATAACATGTTTTTTCTATAGATACATCAACCACAGTTACAGACTTGGCTGCAAACATTTATATACCCAAGCCTGTTGCCTATTGTCTAATTGGCTGTTTTCGGATTGTATGTTGATCCCAAGTCGTTACTGACTGGCCTTTATGGTCACTCTGTCAATTAACATCTGGCTAACAAGGGTGTGGGTTCTCCAGCAGGGCGTCAATAATACTGCTGCAGCGTGTATTACCATATGTGGCAGGCTGGAGCACATAAGCTTTTGGGGCGCCAATGACATGAAACCCATGGCAAAACATTAATCAGCTAGCCTTTTTATGTCCATCTCTTGTTCCGACTAAGCTAGGAGCAGTTCTTCAAAGCTTTGTCTTTTAATGTACGCCTTAAACAGATCCAAGTGCAGCAATTAAGGCTAGACTGAGCTGTAACACACCTCATCACTCATCCTGCCTGTTTTGGCCTCTACATCCATCCAGCTACACCCTCCATCTCACAGCATAAAACAAATGAACAGTCTGGTTATGGTTAGTTCAATTCTTTTATCTGTCTCTCGGCCTAATCTATAAAATTAAAAAGTGTGACTGTAAGGAGTTTTTCATCCATACTTTACCATGACCAAACAAAAATTCATCATGCAGCCAATCTCACAACAAAATGTCATACTCATGCTCATAGAAAAAAGTTTTATTTATTGTACTGAGACAGTATAAACATAAGTTAAGCATTCATTTTCTGCTCAAATATTTGTTAGAAAACATACAATGTCTGCTGATATTTGTTATAAAAAATGAGTGCACAATAACAGAAACGGAACATCATATCTTCAGCCTATATTTGTGTATATACATACGCAATATACACAGTAAAGCTGGAGTTCTTCCTTTACTTCATACCCCGTTTTGCCTGCAAAGACAAGTGAATAATTGGACATTAATTAAAACTGTAAAGGCCCTTCAGGTCTAACTAAATTATGTATATATTAGATGGTATATTGAAAAACATCACCCACTAATGTGAGAAAACTCTGTGAGGTGCAGTATACAATTTCAAACCAATACACATTTGTCAAATGTGGATGCTGGTGTTGGTGCATGGGAAATAAAGTGTCTTAGGACGTCACAAGCTATTTCCGCTAATCAGTAACAGGCACATTCGTGCTCTTGCAGAAGACAGGGAGAAGGCAAGGGGATACATGCTGCCCAACATGCAACTCTGCGCTTTGTCATGGAGAGATGGCTGAGAAAGAACCAGGAAGATCTAAGGAACAAAAGAAGTAGTTCTTTGATCAACAAAGGGTTGTTTCAGCAGAGTTCAATGATGAAGTAGCTGCTGCCCCATTTAAGGTAGAATGAGAAAACTCAAACATGAAGCTGAAGCGCCAGAATGTAGCCTTTACTGCTGCACCATAACAAAAACTCAAATCTGTCAAAACAAGCCAACTGCAGCTTTGTAGTGAGAAAGGCATAAAAAGCGATGGGGTTGGTTCTGACTGACAGGTGGGTGACATCAACTTATTTTGCGTAACATGTTTGCTGTTTCATAGAAGCAGTAAGTCAGTATTGATTTGCTAGTGTTCATAGTAGCAACTGGTTAACATGAGGGCAGCAATTGTAATGACAGCCTGCTAACCCACTACTGAGCTAACATTATATCACAGTAAATCTCTGTACAACATAGGAAGGGCTTTGTGAAAACAAGCCTCAGGTATGCTGCACATCCATGTATTTGGTGGGCAGAGCTTCTGAAGGAGCACTGAGAGAGGGTTGTATTTGTTTTTCTGATGAGTTCAAATACTGACAGTCGTTCTTCAGATTCGTATACTGCACCTTTAATGTGATTTTACAATGAGGTGCTTTGATGCTCAGAATCCAATCTTGGGATCTTAATTTGATTAAGTATTACATTTAGATTATGTTTACTCTAAATTGAGCAGTGGGTGACACATTTATTGACAAATAAACAATTTCTAAGCAAAATTCACTGATACTGATCAGGTATCGAGCTCTAAGCTCGAAATAAGTACATAACATTACCCTTTAGAACTATGTTACTGCAGTGTTCAGCATTACTCACAGCAGAGACAAAGCAGGTCTTCAGAGCTTCAAACTCTTTTACACATAAATCCTTCTTTAGCTCCTGACTGCCAGTGGTCGTGGCCACCACACATTTACCATAAACCGCTGCCTACAGAACAAAACACAACACGGCTTATAGAGGACAGTTATATCTGGCTACACCGCCAGGTTTTACAAACATCTGGGACATTTCCTGATTAAATGTGTAATTAGCTTAGCAAGCTAGCGGAGTCTGTTTTAAATACCTCTGTGGAGCACTGGGCAAACAAGTCGGGGAATCGCCTCATCCTCTCTCGGCTACGAGTCCAAACGTTTGTCCCTGACATCACTGACTGTACAGTATTAAGACTCAGCAGACCTTCACTAGCGTTAGCGTACTTGCTAACGCCTAGCCGCAGACAGTTAAGGAGAACTTACAAATATGTCCCAACCAACATGTGATACGCCTAAAGATGTCTATAAGCCTCACTACTGCGATATCCAGACTTTAAGTGTGAATGATCGGAAAGTTTGCTAAGCACAAATCACTCTTCCTGAACCAACGCACGCCAGTCTTCACCCTGGGGTAACCATCTTAGTGACCCCTATCCAAATCTGATCAGTGATTGGTCGAGCCCGCGAGGGTCCCGCCCTCAGAATTCAGTTTTCTACGTTCATTCGCTGTCGCTAATATTTCCGTAAAAGGAACGGACCAATAAAATGCGCAGAACGCGTGTGGTGAATAATTTGGCTTGTGTGACAGGAGTAACGAGGAGGTCGATTCAATCTAACCGATTCTTTGGAACTGACTGTTTCACCGAGCCAAGTGTTCGAGTCAACAGCTCATTTTTGTATCGACATAGTCAGGGCTGTTTTATTCACTATACGCAGAACAGGCATCATGCAGCAGAAGCCAAAATGTGAGCAACCCACAGGGGTTCTGCTCTTTTACACTGTTACAGATTTATGAAGTTCAATATACCATTTGAATTATATTATAGTTGTGAGTCAATTCGAGTGATTTGCCGAGAAGAGTCGGTTCAATTGAATGATTCGTTAAGAAATCGGACATTGCTAAGTGCACGGTCATCCGCCTGATTCCGTTCAGCAATGGTACACAGAGCAGTGGACTCATCCACGGCGGTACGAGATGGCAACGTTAATGGAACGATTGGCATTCCTTCAAAAAGTAGGTATCATCCATGTCTTCCGTGTGGAAAGGCAGCCGAGTCCGTTTCTCTTTTGAATTTACCTTGAAACGTCTATAGTGTGTTTAGCCGCAGCTAACTGGCTAGCAACCTAGCAAACTCCCACGGAGAAATAAACACCTCTTCAGCTCATAGACGTTTCAGTTTTGCTGTCACACAGTGATTTGTACGTGTGTACGTGTCTGAGGATGGTAGCTGGCTAACTGCTAACTCCTGCCTGTTAAGGTGCCGACACTTATGAAGGCGACTGCAGATGACGAAGCGCCCTGCCCCGGATACCTCTTTGAAGAAATCAACAGTATCCATTTTCCAGCAGTTTGACACTTAACGGCTAGAAATGACAAAACCTGTGGTCAGTCAAAACTCCTTAATGCACATAATATCCCAGAAATTTCACATGAGTCTGCGGGCTGCTGCCAATGTTTGCTTGAATACCTCCTGGAGCGCCTGCAAGTGGAGTCCTGTCATGTGAAACTGAAGGTGGCTGAAACTGGATGTGCCTCATGCTCATGCCCCATGCACACCCAGTGGCACAGGTTTGGTGGGATATAACGTTAGTAGATCTATTTCTTTAAGTCACCTCTCTCTCTCTCTCTGTCCAAGGTTCTGAAGATCCTCCTGCATCTATGTGGCCATGGTCCTCCTCACTTTCTCACGGAGCTGAGGAGAAATGCTACATTTATCCAAGAAGTAACTGGTAAGAAACGTGCACAAGCTCATAGCATCAGGAAAAACTAAACATACTGTAATACAAAATTTCTTAATCCTGGTTTACATGAGCAATGAACACTTTGCATAAGTTCATAGGCACTGTGAAAAGGTTCTTCAGATTGATGGAGAATGTGCTGTAGAGGTTCTATATGGAACCTTTGTGAAAAGGGTTCTATATGGCAGCAAAAGGAGTTATTCTGTTATTACAAGCTGACGTCGTAATGATAGCAGAACCTTTTTTGGTGCTGTATAGAGCTCTATGTGTCAGTCGTGGGCTGGAGGGAACCAGGCTTGTGGTCAGAAGGTTGCCTGTTTGATTCCCCAAACCAACAAGACACAACTAAAGTGCCCTTGAGCAAGGTACCTAACTCCCAAATGCTCCCCAGGTGTCGCGGATAGGGCTGCCCACTGTTCCGGGCAAATGTGCTTACTGTCCAGTAGTGCGTGTGTTTACTACAGTGTGTGTGTATGTGGGTGTTTACTGCATGGATGGGTTAAATGCGGGAGACACATTTCTCTGTGTAAGCACAATTGGTCAGTGTCTCTAAATTCTAATTTTAATTTTCAAGAATGTTCCATTTAGAACTGACTACACCACCTTCACTATCTGAAGAAACCTTTCACGATGCAGAGAACTCTGCAAAAGGTTCTTTAATTGTTCATGGTTCTATATAGAACAATTTTCTTTGCTTAATGACCCTTGTAGAACTATCTTTAAGTTTGTATAAATGACATTAGAAATTTCTTAAAACTATTTAAAGGGGATCTATTATGCTTTTCCCGTTTGTTTTTTGTCCTTCAGTGAGTTATGTTATTTTTTGTGGTATTTTTGTACATGTAAACAGTCTGCAAAGTTATTAATCCCAAAGTAGATGCCAGACGGTATGATGATGCAATCTCATAACATAATCCATATTGCCGACCTACCGTCAAGCTTGGCAAGGGTACTGCTTTATTCATTTAAACAGAGTATTTGACAGAGGGTGAATGCAGATATACAGTATGTGAAGTATATTGCTTTTAGAAAATCCAAACATGTAAATCTGTTTTGGCAGAGCCCAAAAATAACATGAACATTGTAAATAGGCCTAATAGGCATAATAGGTCAGAAACATTTTAAGTACAGAGCCATTCCAGCATCTATCATCATAAGAACTGAAGTTTGATGCAGTCTCACTCTAAAGTAAAATGCTAAAGGTAGTAGTCAGAGGTGTGACCAATCACAAAGCTGTCACCAGAGTAACATAATGAAATGAAACCTAAAAACATTAACTAGAAACTAAATGACTAAAATGCAAGCAGGTAAAGCATACATTTCTTTTGTCATAAATATACCTGATTAGAAATAATCAAGTACTATCATTAGCTCCCAGGGATGTACATGTAATTGAATAGATGTACTAGTAATTCCCCATATATGGTTATTCTTAAACGTTAGTATGTGGCAATCAATATTTCTTTCAGTTTTGAAGCAGAGGCATATCTTAAGGCAGCTTGTGAACCGCAGCACTGTTTGTCTGTCTGTCTCTCTCAGTTTACAGTGGCCCCCCAGACCCTATTCACGGAAATGCACCCTTTCAAAAAGTCCGGGCCTCGGCGCAGGTGAGATTAAAGCTAAAGCTTCCTTTAGCTGTTGAAACAGGTGGTCAAACCTGTCTTTAAACCTATTTTCACAAACATCTGGTTAAAATATATGTATTTTCTTATCATCAAGACCAGGGAAATATGTAATAAACACATTTGCTACTTACTGTGTCCACATAGTGTGTTCATGTTTATCATTTTTAGCCTAAATAGTCTTTGTGAGAGATTACATTGGATTGAATGGGAATGTTTCTTGCTTATTGATACATGTTTAGTTAAAAATTACTTCCATTTAGGAACTGGCCAGTGTGCTGTTCAGTGGATCATTGTCCACAAACACTGGACTCTCTCCATGCAAAGCAGCAACTCCGAGCCTGGGTAAGAAGGTGCTCATGCTGTAAATCACTGCTGATTTGTTCCTTTGTTGACCAGTGATTTTCAGTGGTTACAGTTACGTATGTTTTGGGTATGTATGTTTATTTTTAAAAAATTAGTAAAAATGTCGACATGATGTCTTTATGATGATGTTTGTCCTTTTCAGCCGCATGTATATTGGCCTGTATATTGGCCTACGCTTTAGTTCCTTGCTCTTATAACACAGAACTTGCATATTAATTGTATAGTATTTTTCAAGTAAATGATAGACGTACTAAATATTAACGGCTAAATAATAATGCTGCACTTTTAAAGGGGTTAACCTCTTATTCCAGGCTTTTTACATTTCAGTGCTTTTTATTCAGTAATTACATAAGAAAACAATTTTATTATTGTTATCTCATAGGAGTGAGGAATAGAATAAAGGCTTGAAAAGGGTTAAACATAAAGAGCTGCTTCATTGTTTTAGTGTGATTGTTAACTCCTTTATTTCCTATAATTTAATTCAGGAATGCATTCTGTTTGTCAGGAATGGGATCAGAGTCTCTCAGGTCAGGAATGCAGGGATTTGGAAACAGCCCTGGGAGGAAACCATCCAGTAAGAAACAGTAATCTTGCTCATTTCTGAAAAGTCTTACACACTCAGTATGACAGCGCTGGCCTCTGCATCCTTTTACAGCAGCAGTTTCTGTTTCTGCTGCCTGGGTTTAAATACAGTTGTATGTAAAAGTCTGAATACTCCCTTCCTCCCTCAAGTGAACACTCCCTCTCTAAAGTAACACATCCTCTACAAGGAACAAACTTAATTACGGGATTTTTAATGCACAATGGAACAAAAGTTTTAATGCACAATGTCTATTATTAAACATATTGTGAATAAATAAAATATAAAGGGTACCTTAACTTTTGCAAAGGCTGCATTTTATGTTTTTTGTCTGATATGTTAAATTCAAATGAACTTTAACTGCATTATCATGTACAGAAGTTTGTTCTCTATGGAGGATGTGTAAATTATTTTCCACAAAACATGTCATTTGACCAAGGGTGCCCAACCTTTTACATTCTACTGTTTATACCTCCTTTACCTTAAATAGCATCTCTGTTTTCTCTTCCCAAGACAGAGCGACTCTTTTGGATAAGATTCAGAAGGCTGCAGAAGTAGTTGCCAGCGCTGTCCTTCCACCCACCGAGCAGCCTGGTATCCGTCTCCATGATAACCTCTACCGGGCAGTGGTGGCACCCTCTGCTGCTGTGGAGGTGGCAGTGCCAGCCTGTGCTTACAACGTTTCCTCACACAGCCACAAAGGTAAGCTAGATATACAAGCCCTCTACATAACAGTTTAAGCCAAGCCACTGATTCTCTGGCTGTGGACTGGCTGGAGTCCTCAAGGACTGTGCCTCTTCTCTGCTTTGTTACTGGAATTATTTTCCATATATAAGTCATTAATGTTCTGTGGTCAGAGTTGTGTTAATAATAAAAGGAAGAAGAAAAAGAATCTCTTAGCATTCGCTTTTCACAGCCTCACACAGGTGCCCAGGACAGGCTGGTGGTGGCTGGGAGGAGACTGCCAGTGGCCACAGCTCCTCTCATAACTCCTCTCTTGAGATTGAGCCACTCAGCCAGACGTCCAGGAGGGACAGCAGCAAATCTGGTGAGACAGGCAGTCACTCGGGGGCCAGCAGAGAGAGTGGAGAGCTGTCAGAACGGTAAATAGTTTTCCTTAGTTGCTCATGTCTATGATTACCATAGAAAGTTAAGAGAATTGCAAAAACATTTCCTTTACAAATACATGCAAGGCACCATAATGACATTTAACTTAAAAAATAATTGGCTCTGTCCTCCCATAATTCAGTTAGACTCATAGACTTCAGTTAGAGTCATATTCAGAAGCATCTCAGATGAGTATAGAACTCTGCTCTTCTTTCGCAGCGTGGAGGCTATGCATTTGGGAGATTGTGGCCAGGAGATGGCGCTAATCAGCAATCTGACAAACGGTTCCAAAATCTTCCTGTCCAGAGACGAAAGCCAGCATTTCATCAAAGAGTAAGCATTGCTGTCAGAACTATTTGAAGTGTAGTAAATAATTATGGGCTGTAAATTGTGTAGTTGCTGCATTGCAACAAAGAACAGATATAAAAGGTTATTTAGTCTTATTATTTTGGTTCCCTCAATCAGTGTCTTTCTCCCTCCTCAGGTGTTCTACTTTAAACTGTGAGGTCGTGGTGGAGCTTCTCTCTCACAAACTGAAGGACCCCACTCAGACTGTCCAAATGGTACAGGTCTTCATATTACTCGTGTTCAGTGAGATTTATTGAGAGCTCACCATTTTCTACTACACTGGTTGCCAGCTATAGTCCTAGAGGGCAGTAGTCCAGCACAGATTCGTAATTTCCCTGCTCAGAAACCTCTGGTTTAACTTGAGCATGTTTAGTAGTTGCTTTTGAGCAAGGAGATCTAGAAACTGTGCTGGACTATGGCCAGCTGTAGGCGACTGCCGCTTAAGCTGAAGAGGCAACTGACAGATCAGTGCTCATTTTTATCTCTATCTACAGAGAGCACTATGTGGCCTTGCCTGCCTGATGTCTACAGATCACCTCTCTCTGGACCAGATTTTCTGTGTCACACACAAACGCCTAGCCCTGCTGAGCGAAGGGGCAGCAGGACCTGTAGCGAACAAAGCAACCAAGGTACTGTAAAGTATATGCGAGGACGTAGACATGTCTTTATAGCTTCAATGACAGCATGGGTGCATATTGTATAGTTAAAATTGGGACTTAGATACATGTTGTCTTTCTTTAGCTCCTTAGGCAGTTTGAGGCTCTATTGGGCAGTCCCATGCCAGTGACGAAGTGTGACATCACGGTCTGTCCAGAATCATCCAACCCTTCACCCTCAGGGCGACCATTAAATTCCACCCTCGCCAGCCCCCTTCTCCCAACACCATTGGATACTGTAGTCCCATCAAGCATTTCATCCACACAAGATCTATCTTCTGGACTTGGCTCAGAGAAGGAGGAGGCTGATAATGTTGCTGGAGAATCTGGTCATGGAGCACAGTTAGAGGACAAAGTAAAAGACCAGCAGATTATTCATGAGGACAGGGACAGATCCAAAGACTCATGCGAAGCTGCCGAACCCCTCAGACACCATGCCACGCTGTCACTGTTTAGTGGGATGGAGCTGGTAAACAGAGGGAAACCTGTGTGTCTGGTTGAGCCTGTTCCTGTGGAACAAGACACCCAGTCAGGGGCAGAAGGCTATACAGACTTAGCTGTGGAGAAAAGGACAGAAAAATCTGCAGACTCATCTTTATCTACTAGCAGTGAACTCCAGCACAGCGCTGGACAACTATCCGCCTTCTCCTTCCTCAACTTCTGACCTTTCATTGCCTTCTTATAGAACAACACTACAATACAGGGTGCAGTATTATTTAATGAATAGCATAAAGCTAAATGAAACCTCCTAATGAATTCCAAACACCCCAGTTCTTCAGAACCCAGTCTACAGTGGAAGTCTTTTTGAGCTTCTTTGGCACGGTCAGTGATCCCATCATTAATACTAATACTAAAAAAAAAAAAAAGAAGGAAATGAACAAGCCTGCAATTACTAGGGGGTGCATTAATGCATGAAGGTACAAAAATGCAATTAACACTTACCTACACTCTGTATGTGTATCCAAATGCTGCTGTGGTTTAAAGCCAGGAACTGAGCTTGACAAGAATATAGCGATGCTGTTTACAGTTTGCCATGCAAATTATGTAAGTGCATTGTCCAAATTACTAGTGTTTCCAGGTTTTCACATACTGACTTTATTCTCTTATCTACCGTAAAAAATTACACATTCACCCATTAATTCTGTTTGGGCCATTCGCAGAACGGCAAGCATTTAAAAAGGGAAAAGCTGGAATGTTTCACTAGCTGGTGTTTCTAATTCACAATCCTGCTACCTAAATGTGATGCAGTGTATGTGTTAAAGTGTTTAGAAAGCCTTATGTGTGCTGTGAGTTCTGCCCTAAATTGCCCAGGTTTAGCTCATAACTTGCCTGGGGTTATATGAACAGTTCTAAACTGTCCACACAAAAAAGGTCTTCATACACTTTTGTGCAGTTCATTGTCTGGTCTCTGTGTATATTCTTCATGAACAAAACAATGTAAGTACTTGAGTGTTTTACTTTGAAAGCTGAGACAGGAATACCTCAGGATTAATATTAATAATTAATGTTAAGTTTGTATTTTTGCACTATGGAGTTATTCTTCAAAATCACCTGTCTTCCACTCTTACATGAACAAATAACAAACACAAGCATCTTAAACGGGGATTCCACTGTTTTAAACGTCCATCATTATTAAATAGCAGGGATCTACAGAGTATCAGTCTGAGTGGTATTCACAGCAGTCATGACAGAAACCAGACATCCTCGATTGCAAATATGGTGTCCGACTGCTGGGACTTTTTTTTTTTTTATAATAGTTTTGAGAATGTTTTGGGATGCTTAATTAACTTTTTGTGTATGGGTTTACTGGTCAATTTGTCTAGCAAATAAAATATATTTTTGTTGTAGACTTAATTATTAACCTCTGGTTCCTATCAAAACTATTGTAAAGAAAAAAAGGCAGAAAGTTTCTATACAGTACAGCAATTCACAACATACTGCCCTGAATAATTTTGTTTACACAAAATTAAATTTAATTAAATTATGCCAAAATGGAAAAATGGATAGAATTCCTCCTTAAGCAGACGCAGTATAGATGTGTGTATGTTTTTCCCCCCAGCACTTGTATTCATAAAGATTCTAAGAGAAGGCAGATTTAGGATCAGATTCCTCTCTCATTAACTATGACATTACTGACAGAAACAGATCCTAGATCAGCACTCCTCCTCGGAAAAGCTTCATGAAAACTGCCCCCATAGTATTAGCCAACAGCATATGTCTTTACAAATGACATTCAGTTGATGGAACATTTGTATGTCATGAATGTGTGACAAAAAGCCATGTAACAACAAATACTACTCCAAATTGTACAAATTATGTATGGATCTACAAACTAACACAATAAAAAGATACTTTAAAAAAAAATTTATTTTCATCATTAGAGTACCATTTCATAAAATAATGATTCAAAATTTGTAAATGTGCTAGCTATATGTTGTATGTACAATTCTACATACAAAACATGAAAGTAATTGTAATGATTATCCTCAAAAACTGATAGTCTTTCACATGGACAAACCACAGTGTTTCAGAATAGTGCACGACGAGTAAAGGGCTGTATGGCTGCCCTTCATATACAAGCACAAACGCTCACATGAATACTTTACCTGGACACTCAATTATGACCTCAGGTTAAACATATATAATCGTGCTGTATGTTAGTGGATTCTGGAGTTGGTCCGAATTTGCAAGCACCGTCGGTAAATTATTCTCTGTGAGTGAAAAGTCATTTTAAACAGAATGCAGGCCCTGCATGTCATAGCCAAACACACAAAATGCATAAGTTACATCACAAAAATAGCCAATGTAGCTAGAGCAACGCATTCATAAACATGTAAAGCCATAGGTACTACAACCATCCCACGCTTTTCACAACTGATGGTGTTACTGGAGCCCTGGGTGCTATGTTAAGAAGGCTAATTTTAGGGCTGAACATTTCCATGGTCTGTTCCTAGGGGATTTGTGAGTCATGTTATTACAGGGAACCCAACGACCTTAGTAAGACACAGTTCATTTCATGCTCTTCAAGTTGTATTATGGGTCAAAATTAATTTATGAGCACCTCAGTTTCCAAACTGTCTGGTGTTCACTGTGCAAAATAGTCTCAATTTTCCCTTACCCAGACATCCTAATGAGAAATACTTTAAAACAAACCTGAGTCTAACATGCATTTCAGGATACTCTTAATCCAATAAATACCACGGCACTACTTTTCAGTGCGGCGCTAGCTTGTACGTCCAAATTCTTGGATGAAGCAAAATGCAAAATAACAGGTTGTACTAATCAACTGTTTACAACTAGAAACCTAAACCACATACTTGTTCAACACAGGTCTGTACTAGAACAGCTTGCCATCAGTTTGGCCTTATGGCACACATGGAGGAGATCCCAAAGCCTGAGATTTTAATATGCAAGATATAATTGAGCTCCAAAAGCTTCCTGAAAGAGTCAACAGACCAGTAGAAACTATAGCAACACAATTATCCTTTAGATCTTCTTTGAACCGATTACAACAGGCAATTATTATTGTGGAGTCATTCCGCAATCAAACACAGGAAGACTGCAGGAATACTCACATGTGCTTAGGTATACTTACTACATACTCCCAGAGGTTCTTAGTACAAAAAAGGGTACAAATATATATATGCATCATTTCTCCGTGTGCACTTAGCACCCCCAACCCCCTCCCACCTTGGCTCTCTACTCAATTATCTCCACTAACAAGTGCAATCCTCTCATTAAAACAAAAGACCTTTTACCGAATCATTTAGCATGTAGCACCATGTATGTCTGCCTGGTTAGATAAAAGAAATAAGGTCATATCACAAGCACAGAATATGATAGTGCCATCTGAGGTTTCTTTTTGTACTGTAGCACCCAAGTGGAGATCATGATGAACACAAGAACAAGAAAACTCTACAAAATTTTAATGGAACTGGAAAAAGTGCTAGTGGACACCGATCAAGCCAAAGTAGTTGTGTAAAGAGAGCCTCATGTTTTGCCAGGGCTAGAGATATACAGTGGCCAAAGTTCCCAAAGCATTGCCCTCTTTGCCGTTGGGTAACTGGTTGTTAAAAAGAGCCAGGGATGGTCATGTTGGCCCTGGCTGGCCACGGGTTTGCAGACTGCTGAAGTGGGCCTCTCTAAGGATACGGTTGATATGACTATAAGAGGAATCACTTTCACTTAAGGAGAATGCCGATTCTTCAACAAGGTGAGCAGAATTGCTGGAGCCACAGGAATCCTTTAGGATGCATTGTCCCTTTTGGTCTGTAGACTGGCTGATGGAACCGGTTCCTAGCAGACTCTCTGAACTGCTAATGCCGCTGCTATCACTGCTGGAAGACTGGTGTAAAAAGCAGAAACAAATTAAATCCTTCAAACATTTCACCAAAGGATGTATGTTTTAAAACGATTCTGATTAAACCAACGATTCTGATCAGCTTCCTCACCTCAGAGTCCCAAACATCACGGCCCAGTTCAGGGAAGAAAGGTTGGCTTACCAACCGCTTGGACTGGGGCAGGTTTTGCACATCCTCGGCATCACAGCTGTGACGCCGTTTTCTGTAGAGATGAAAGGATGAGAGGTCACTTTCTGTGGTCAGTTAGCAACAAGTCTATCACACGATTAGTATACTTCACCATGACCTTGCTATGGTGTTGTGGTGTTTAGCCTGGTTAAGAACATTATGCAGGCAGATTTTACCATTTATGGATTATTAGTAAATTGCTGCTGCCCTGTGCTGCTTTAAAGGGGGACCTATTGTGTATTTCTGTTTTGTTTTTTTTTTCCTTTAGTGCATTATGTAGCTTTTGTTTATGTAAACGGTCTGCAAAGTAATAAAGCCAAAAATACACAACAGAAAAAGAAACTCTTTCCAACAGAAGCCACTTCTCTCAGCTGTCTGAAACGGCTTGTTATAAACAGTGTAAATGAGCATAACACAACCTTTAATAGCACTAAGTCCTGAGGATTTTCATTCATTCACCAAAAGAGCAACACAGGGCAGCTAATGACCACTACTTATCAGTGTTCACTGCAAGATTGTGCCTCAGCTACTGCACCTACTTGGATACATCAGTAATTTAGTCTCAGTCGCAATTGCAAGGAAGATTCGTTAAAATTATGATATTTACAATCAACCCTAATAGGTGGTCAAGCCGAACCTTTCACTTGACTGGAAATCTAAAAATAGCCGACTGAGGGCTGCTCCTCGTATTCACACAGTATGGACAGTGCCAGAGTAAAAGGTCCTGGATGCCTGATAAGAAAGACTAAACCAAATATTACGGAAAGGATCATTTTAAAACACTGCTGAGAAATCCTACCTGCTTTCTGTCAGCATCGGGAAGCTGTGCATTTGGTAGGCAGGCAGTGGGAGAGGTTATGTGCTCAGACTCGTGCGTCTTCTAGTGGATCCGCCGGGCTTCACAGCTTCTCCCAGTTAGACATCTTAACGACACACATTCAGCATTACAGCAGATCTCTGAGACTGCTTAGCTGGACATTCATGCTGCATGCAAGTCAGTAATATTCTGCGAATTTCTCCTAAGACCTTAAGCCTAAACAACATTAAAACCAGAACAGTTTAGCGGTCTAAAAAACACGTCAGGACATATAGATGGGTACAGAGCTAATGAGAGAACATACTGTCTATCAGACACTACGGTCAGTGGTCGGTCGGGCTGGCCAGTTAGCCACACGTTAACGTTAACCCACCTACTAACTTAGCTGGTTAGCTAGCCAGATTAGCTTTCACAAACACTGTCGCTTTTACCCGACATTAGTGACCTGTTCGTAACTGTATCTAACATCTAACATCAGAGCTCAATGCTGTCGGGAAAACACTCAATGCCGAATGTGTTATTAATTACCTAACAGGTCAATTCAGAAACCAAGTTAGCTCACTGGCTAGCTTATATAGTTCTGTGTGGTTCAGCGCACCGCCTGCCTAATGGCTGATTAACCTGCTCTTCGTTTATTGCTCTAAAAGACATTTGAATATGTAAGCACTGACACGTTAACTGTCCGTTAAAAGAAGGTAATAGCTACCACTCAACTGAACGGCTCGGGCGCGAGTTGCTTGAGTAACTTACTCCTGACAGCCTTCATGTTGTCTACACTGGACTGAGCTAAGTTAGCAGGAACCATCTCCATCTGCTGCTGTTTACGTGACGTTTCAGCGTCTCAGCTGCGATAGCGGATGACGTGACGCTTCTAGACGCAGTTACTTTAAAACCTAGCCTGTCATCTGCTTTCGGTTCTAGCCCTTTCTTGCAGATTGATTGTGTCGGACTGTGGGCATTTCCTGCACTCTATTAATCCCCTTTTTAAAATGACAAAATTATAATTTTATCATTTATGCGCAGGCACTGTCAGTGCAACCAAACGGGGTCTTTCAAATGTCTCTGCAGAAAACAACACACATGGGATAACAGTGGCCGAGCAGCCTCCCTCCACATGAGATAACGGCGTCTAGTCAAGTTATTAATTTAAGGTTGCACAGACACATTTCTAATTTTATACGACAAATCTGACTTAAGATTCTTAACGAACAGTATTCGGAATTTGGAGAAGTTTCGTTTGAGCTTGTTGGACATGAGCTTAGGTGAGTATCACGTAACTAAAGTTAACATATCCAAAGTAGGGGTGGATAATATGGGGGACATATCATATCGCGATACTTCAAGACATTTTCACAATACACAATAAGGGTCATGACATTTATTTTTTTCCCCTTAAGTTTGATAAGTTGGAGCAAAAAAGAAAGAACCACCAGCACCACAGTCAGAAACATACAACCAAAATCTAACTATACTATCTTTTGTAAAATGCACTCTGATTTAATGTAAAATACATTATAATGTTAATGATGATCACTCATAATAAATATTTTCACTGCCCACCCAGTAGAGTCAGGACAAATAAATAAATAATTAAAAATAAATAAATAACTACATAAATGGTTTAGATGTAAACAGACTAATTCAGAGTGGTTTGATGTGAATTTGATCTCTTCTAAAGAAACTTGCTAAGTCAGTGTCGTTCATAGTGGTGGTGAAGGGAACCAGATATTTGATGAGTTTAATGCTGCCACAGAAAATTATTACATGAAATGATTAGATATAAGCTGCCTGATGTTTACATGTTGTTTCATGGTACTTTTGTTTAATGAGTTCTGTCTGTAAAATGCATTTGAATCCATTTATTGTAATCCATTCATGGTGGCGGGATACACACAAAGCATTTTAAGGCAAAATAATCCCCAAAAAAACCCATATTTTTCTATTTTAGACTATTTTACCATCATCTACACTCCATATATAAACTCAGCAGACACATGTAGGTTCACTAGTGGTTTTGGATGGAACATAAAATGGCTACATTTGTGTGATAGGCATCATGGCACCTGGTTCTCATCACCACCACTATAAAGAACATAATGAACAATGTTTACTGTGTACCCAGAACTGAATTGTTCAGAAACTGTGAAACCGTGATTTCCCCTTTAAGGTATTTCTGTATTGCAAGGGACCACACGTGGTGGCAGTGGTTCTCAACTGTGGTGCATGTTTTAGCTGCCTCTCTGCTCCACTGCACCTCATTCAAATGATCAGCTTGTTATCAAGCAGCTGCAGCAGTTAATACCCAGTTGATCATATGAATCAGGTGCGTGGGAGGAGGGATGGAGGTCCCCAGGATGAGGATTGGGAACCACCATGTTAAAGCCTTAGAGCACTGAGCATTCAGTGATGGGATGTGTGATGATAATCAAACCATGCACTGATAATTACAGGAAAGAGCACAAGAGCTTTTTATTAGGGGAAAGAACATGATTGGGCAGTTAGGGTCATTCCTTCTGACAGTGAGCTTGGTAGGAATGACAGTGAGAAAGAATGGACCCCAGAAACAGGATTGAGACACTGGTAGACGTTCAGGGGTGAGTTAATCATCCAGTCAAGTGACATGTGATTGGGTGTGGGTGAGTGACCGTGTGTGCACATCTACGTGTGTAGATGACAACATGATGTTGTGTGCACATGTGTGTGTGTGTTGGGAGAGTGAACAAAACCCTTATAACCCATTCGGTGCTGGGGTTCCACACAGAATAGTCATTACTGTGCTTTTACAAAAAGAGACACTAGGATTAAAACAACTCCCTACAAAATCGCACTCAGATATACAAACACATACAGCTGCATATACAGACTAGCCCCTCTCCACACATGTGCGTGAGCACATAGACACTAGTCATTTGACTGTTGGATTAACTTGCTTGTTAAAACATGAAGTTTTAATACTGTTGTACTGTAGTACTGTTGTTGACTTAAGGGTGAGGGGTTGGAGGGGGAGGGGCCAAATTTAAGTTAAGTTATCGTGTCATAGAAGGTTAAATGATCCAAGGGACATGTCATACAAAATGTGCTTCACATTTAGAATATTTAAAAATGGAATATCAATTTATTATTTTCGGTTACATGATCTGAATAAAAGCTGTGCTTTCTATCCTCTCAGAGTTATGCCCATTTTGTGGAAAGCCATTCAAAAGGCTGAAATCTCACCTCCCTCACTGTAAAATGTCCCCTGGTTCCAAGACCACCAAAAACAGTAAAGCTCCAGAAGAATTGCTCACTGCTACTCTTAAAGACACACCTCAAAAAGAAAAGAAAAAGACAGTAAACCTCTTGGAAAAGAAGCTGACAGACTCTTCCTATCAGTCTATCTCAACAACCTCAGCAAAACCGAAGGTCAAAGTGAAAGCTGAAAAGGTAGAGCAAAACAACCCAGTCACTGTGAAGGCCAGGAGCAAGTGGCTTGCAAAAAGAGAACAAGAGATGGCTAAACAAGCTATACTTTTAACACAGAGGGGAAGCAAATTTATCCCAGACTCTCAGCAGGAGAAGCAATCTGGAACATTACAAGGCCAAGTCAAAGGAACACCTCAAATGGAAGGAAAAAGTGCCCCAGGCCAAACCCAGAAATTGCTTACGGGGACTACACTGACCTCAATAGTAACCCCCACCAAGTTCACTGCCCCTAACCTTTTGCAAGGTACATGGACCACAGGCTCCGTTGCTGAAGAGATACAAAATAGCCCCAAGGCTTTGAGGAAGGATCTTGCATTAGCTCCAAGAGTAAAAGAGCAAGCAGGCTTTAGTTTCTTTCGAAGCAAGACTTGCGTGTGGGACCACATTAAACATGGACTTCATGACAAGAGAACTGGTATAGTGCCACTGTTATACACCACAGCTGAAACACAAGAGGTGTCTGTTTCTAAATGTGACAACACTTCAGTCTTTATACACAAGAGTCATATAGCAAATAATCTGAACTCTGTTACAAAGGAAGCCTTGTTGACATCTGCCCAAACCTCAGTCCAAAGACCAGCTGAGGACCTGCTTAACTCAAAATTACAAAGCAAGCCTGACATTAAGTGGACACATGAGATGGCAACAGGTTGTGGGGGAACACTGTCTTCATCGTGTCAGTCAGGAATCCCCTCTAATAGTGAAGGCATGTGGACAAACTCTCAGTCTTTGAGGTCTCCTCCGCAAAGTCAAGGTAAATATCATGCATAGCACAAGTTAACCTTATCCTAAGTTCAAATGCAATATTGAAAATATAGAGGACAGAAATATGTTTTATGCTGTAATATTTAATATAGTAATATTTATGTTGTTCCAAGTCCCAAATTGATCAAACATTCCATTTGTTCGCATTGCTGATTGGTGAAATTGAATAGTCCGTTCTGATTGTTGGATTCTGTGTTGCAGAATATTTACACAGAACAAAAAGTTAATTAAAGAAAATCTAAGCATCATTATTTGATATTTTCATTAGGGCACCATAAAAACCAATTATACACATTCTTAAGGGACAAGGATTTAAAGGTTACTAATACTTTACCTTGACTGAAAACAATCTTCATTATTTGTAAAACACTGGCTGAATAACCTCTTCTCTGTATTTGAATTCACTCCTTTTATTTTTGTAGTTGTCCCAAATCTCTTTCAATCACAACCAATCTTCTCAGTATGTGTGCAGAGTATGTATAGTAGAATGCATACTTTAAAACTCATACTTATAGATTGTGTGCCTACCTGTACAGGTCCTGGGACAGAGCAGAGATTAGGAGACGTAAGACTCGGCGAGCTCACTGCCTGGCTCGCTGCTCGGACACCAAAATCACCTAGGGATGCTGTGACCATGTTGACCAGAGGTATTTTCTAGTTCTCATATGTACTCAGTGGTCACCTTATTAGGGACACCCATTTATACTCATTGTCCATTTTATCAGCCCCACCTACCATATAAGTACACATTGTAGTTCTACAGTTGCAGACTGTAGTCCATCTGTTGCTCTGCATACTTTGTTACCCCCCTTTTACCTTGTTCTTCAAGGGTCAGGACCCCACTCCGCTTACCATACAGAAGCACTTTTGTTATAGACTGTAGTCTGTATATTTCTCTGCGTACTTTGTTACCCTGTTTTTCAATGGGCAGGACCCCCACAGAGCAGGTATGACTTGGGTGATAGATTATTCTCAGCACTCCAGTGACACTGATGTGTGTGTGTGTGTTGTGCTGGAGGAGAAGGACTACAGGATGACTAACTTAAACTGTGCAAACGACACATAAGCTGTCATCTCTGCCTTTACATCTATAGGGTGGACCAGTGTCACTCTAGTGCTGGGAATGATCTGCCACTGAAATAATACCTGCTCTGTGGTGGTCCTGTGGGGGTCCTGACCATTAACAAACAGGGTAACAAAAATGTAAAGAAACAGATGGACTACAGTTTGCAGTTGTAGAATAACAAAGTGCACCTGTAAGGTAAGTGGAGCTGATAAAATGGACAGTGAGAGAGGATATAAGGTAGGTGTAATAAAATGGTCAGTGATTGTATGTTAGTGTATGGAAATGGAAAAATATTTTTATATTGTTTTATATAAGTCTTAGGACAAAGGTCCTTAGTCCTGGGTGTCTGCACAGTTTAGTGTATTCCCAGCTGAAATATACTAGATTCAGTTTACGAATGGCTCAGTAATGGCTCTGTAGCTGAAAGAGCCGGAAAAACTCTATAGGACCCCAACTTTCCTCAGCTGTTGCAGATTGAAAGATTGTAGCTCTTAGAGTCAGAAAGTACATATGTTTATACCAAGGCTTTAAAGCTTGTGTATGTGTCAAATTTTCTGAACACATTTTCTAGCTCGGATTAATATTCCTGTATTCCTTTATTCCTGTAAAGGATCCTGATGTTTGTGAAAGACACTATATAAATAATAATAATTATTATTATTATCATTTCTTCTGTGTGTTCAGGTTGGACGTGGTATTACAGGAAGTACATTGATGTGCAGAAAGGAGGAATTGGTGGAATTTCGATGCTGATTGCTGGTTACTGTGTACTAAGTTACACATGGAGTTATCATCATCTCAGTAAGTCAGTTTTACAGATCAGTCATGGACTGTTTTCCAAATACCCAGGTTGTGTATAGCGAGTGTAATGTGTGGTCTGTTATTTTACAGAGCGTGAACGCTGGAGGAAGTACCACTAGAGTATATGGAGGATTTGCATGTGTCAGAAGTATTTGAATCATATTGACCTCACTGTTTTTCTATGCTGAGATATGAAGGATTACAAAACGTCACTTTTAAGAACATATTTATGTAGTTACTTATTTAGAAATTATTTTTATTGTGTTTTGGGTTTTTTATTCTTTTTTTGATTAAAACATAAAAACTACCTAATGAATTTCTGTCACATTTGCGTTTCTAATGTTAGTGTTGCTTAATATTTTTTAATTATGAATTTATTATTTTATGTACATGTCAGGAGACTTTAAAGTTGTACTTCTTTAACTTTAAAATAACCTTAAAACTATCTTGACTGTATCACATACAGCTACCAACTTTCTTTGGTAAATGCATCTTTACAGGGCTCATGTCTTGTATTGTATCAAGGTCCACTTATGATATTTGTGTAGTTTTCACTTACTTCCCAGGATAAAGGTTTTAAACAACGTTCACAAATTTGTCTTTAATGGTCCTGTATGGAAATTTGTGACAAATGTGACATTATTAAACTAACATTTGTGACATTATCAAAATTTTAAAACAGGCTGTTATGCCAAAACTGGACTGTATGAACATTACATACATTTAGGTCTTCCATTTAAAAACATTAAGGAAAATTAGTTTAACTAAACATTTTAAGTAAACATTTATTCTGTGGGTTATAGACACAGTAGAAGTATTACCTTCTACTTGTGATACATTGCAGTAAAAGTAATTCCATAAAAAGGGATTAACACTTTTCTAAGGCATGTTTCTTCTACTTTTACTCAAGAGTTTTATAAGTTTATCCACTGATTTATTGTCTCTCCTTTCAAAACTACTGTGAGTCATAAAACGACATAAGACAACTTACATTTTTAAGTTCTATAATTCCAGAGAATCAGGCAAGATGAATGTCTGTTGTATTCAAATGAATTTAATATCGATTGATCTTTGCTGTTGTAGTGAACACAAAAAAAAATACCAAAATCAAGAGCTGACCATATTTCAATTTGACATAAACATGGTATAACGAACATAATAAAAATAAGTTCCTTTTGTTTCGTTTTTACATTCTCTGCTTTACAAAAATTATAAATATTTTGTGTTTCACTTTACCACTTAATATAAAACAAATGTTACAAATAAACTTTTGAACGATGTAGAAAATGAAATGTTCAAAGCATGGGAACCCAACTTCAGTTTTAACAGGCTGTTAGGATTCAGTGAAGGCCTCACTCACACAGTAGAATATTCAATTTTGTGTTTTCACATACACTTTCCTAAGGCAAAAAAGCCCTGCGGACAAAAAGGTCTTCTGAGTGAACCCCCACTCCAGCTCATTTCATGGAGAAATACAGATACAGAACTTCTTTCTTCCATCATATTTGGTTGAATTGCTGAGAAAGACATGAGCGTTTAGTGTCGCTGATATTTTAGATGCAAACAAGCAACATTTCAACACTGAAATGTTAAGATGAACATGTACATACACTTAAATTAATCAGCCTTCATTCAATAATCTTTTGCACTTCATTGGTCTAACTCTTCCTGCTGAAGTAAACAGCAATGTTATTAACTTGTTACAAGCAGAGTTAAAGGTCACAATCAGGAATTGCAAAGCCACAGTCAGGCAGCCCTGACAAAGAGCTCCTTAAACACTATGATGTGATCACTACCTTCCATTCCTACAAACTTCAGTACCATGGGTTACAATGCATAATTCTATTTTCTATAAATAATAGAAAAGCCTGTCTTGCCTAATGCTTGTTTAAAACAATAAAAGGCATTACCTCTGAGAATGAATGCTAATATACAGAAAGATCATTTAAACAGAGCTTGGTAATTCCTGATTGTGGCATTACTATGTTCTCAGGGTTTGAAACAAAGTTTGTGGTAACTTGTCACTTAGAACAATGTCCAAAGAAACCCTCAAGTCTCCTCTTCATTAACTAAAGACAGAGACATGGATTCTAGACAAAATATGACTATTTGAAAAAGACCGAAACGTGCAAATGTTAGTTGCTACAGGTGGCCAAGACAGAAAGCCAACTCTCACTGAGAGAGCACTGCCTGACCAGCAGGGGTCACCATCTACAAAGAAAATTTAAAATGTTTTAGACCGTATTTCTCTCTGTGGCCTCAACCAAACGCATCCTAGAGGAACACAACAGCAGTCTTTCTGTCCAGGGCTAGGAGCAGCACAGACAAAACAAAGTCATTAAAATAAAAAATGAATGACGTGTTAAAAAAAAAAAAAAAAAAAGTAACATTGTACCCTCAATCTGAGGACTTAAGTTCCTCCTGCACAAAACCACTCAGGACGAGCTTTTTTATGTGGAGGCTGCATACCTGTAAGGTACAAAACTAAATGCTAGATACAACAAACACGAGCACAGGGAATGCTCTTGCAGTAGTATTCAATTCCCTGCACTGTTTTGTGTTTCCATCTGATTCGCTCATTAGCCAATTCCCAAGCCCTTCTAGAATGAATCGGGTGTGTAGACAGAACACAGAAATGTGCAGTGCAGGAAATGTATAGAACTGGGATTGAATACTACTGCTTTAAATCAACCGAATGTCAAAATCTAAGAATCTAGGATGTATAGCCGTAAGTGCAAGACATATCTGTAAAAGGCTGCTTTTCCAGACACAGATGAAGCATAGTCTTAAAATGAAAAGGATTTTTTGGGTTCTTGAGCAGCACAAACTTACAAGAGGACTTGACTCAAAGTGGCGTTGGACAAATGTGGGCAACTGTCAGGTCACAAGCTCAGAACTGGGAATTCTAAGCATGTTCAGCTGTCCTGCGACAATGCACATCTTAGCAACGGCGATGAGGAAGCACGTGCTAACCCGTACCATCACATCCTGCCAGCACAGATAGTGGGTAAGAAAGAAATCTACAGAGAACCTCCACTGAAACTGATGAGGCTGGAAAAGCATATTCGAGAATAGGGATGTTCAAAATTGATCTATGAGCTACAGATATCAATTTAAAAGTTGTTTAATCAAACTTTCCAGATATCACTGCTGTGTGTGTGTGTTTGCAGTGTCAAACAAGGCTTTCTAATGTCAACATTTCCAGAATGACAGGCACAATAGAGCATCACCATCATTCTATTTTTTCACTTCGCTAATTAGCACTCACCTAAAGGGACACTTTGTGCACAAACCTTTGTTTTGTTGAAGTGCGTTCTCCAATCTCACACATCATGGGATTTGACTCAATCTCTCAAACACAAAGAAAAACATGGCACTAACATTCTAATATGCTGTTCACCGCTGCTTCAAGCACAGAGTCTGTGTCAGCCAGTGAGACGTGACTATGGTCTACAGATAGGGGCTGTTCAGGAGAATAAAGCTGGGCAGAGCTGGGCTGAGACTGGCTGGGAGATGTGGAGTGTTGAGCATGATGAAGGCGTTGGTGGTGCTGACTGCTGCTACTGATTATGTTATTGGATCTCTTTTTCTTCAAGTCTATGGTGATCTTGATGGCAGTTTCTCCATGTTCTCCCTGTTGCCCACCCCCTGGATCCTCAAAAGCTGTATAAGGTTCTGTCCTATAAGCAGGCTCCATATATATAGCCCTGCCCTGTGCACCTTCTATGTCTGTCATGTCTTGGCTAGGAGATGTCCGCATTAAACTGGGGAACTCCTCATGTTCAACTGAATCCATGGCCCCTGAGCTTAAGGTCGTCTTCTTAGGCCCACAGCAAAATTCTTCTAAGAAGCTATCTGAAACAAGGAGACATAACATTAACATTTGAGGCTGCATTTAAATAACAGTCAACAACATAAATGTATGCTAGTGTTAATACTGATACCGTCAAATTAAAATAATTTCTTTTCTAACTTTTTGTTCTGTTGTGGTTTGAATATGTCATATGTCATGGACCTGCAGAAATGATCCAAAAAGGCTAGGAATAAAATCTTATTACACTTATGTACATTAAGGTTAAGAACGTTTTTTCCTCATCTTTTTAAGTTTTGCTCCAACAGCTAGAAAATATATGTCACTTGTTCTGTTTTGTTTTACCTGGGTCTACAAGTACCAATCGTTTGTCTTGAGTCAGAGTGCTCCGCTCCTCTTGGTTGAACGTCCTGTCAATCATCACTATTTCTGATGATGGGCTAGACCGCTGTAAGAGAGATAATTACAAATTTAGAGAATGTTCGTAGCTCTGTAGACTCTTTCTATTAGGACTCCTAGAAGAATACTTGTGAGGGAGCTACCTCAGACTCCACCATAAGCAAGCGCCTGTATTTGTTCACCATGGCTTGTGTTCTCTTCAGCACTTGTGTAGCAACTGCCTGAAATTCTTCATCCACTGTAAAGACAAAAAGCCCTTAGAACTTGCATTCAAAGTTTGCTGTGTACTTACACCATGGATTAAAAGCACAATAAACCATACCTTTGGTAAAATCCTCTTCACAAGGTGGTGCTCCTTGGAATACATGATAGGGTAGTAACCTGTCAATTACATCATTTAGTGAAGTGAAGGGTGCACGGTTTGGAGACATCACTCCGGTATGATCCCTTCTTAATTGCTGGAGTATCCTGTAAAAGAGAGGTAGGTTAGTCTGAAGCAGTTTCACACAGTCTTTTGGGTTGATTTGGAAAACCCATTGATTTTTCTAAATGACTGCATAATTTAATTATCATGATGATTCGGAGTGATTTAGTATGAAATGTTCCACTCTAGAGAAACGTACAGTGTAGAGATTGTTCATGCTACATAAAAGTAAATTATTACACAAAATAGTTATGAATATGCTTAGACTTACTACAGTAATGTAATAAGGCGTTGGCCTACAACATATTTTTCTGTTCATTAATATATTTATTACTGGGAAATACACACAGGGAAATCAAAACTGCATATTAAAACTCAGAATACGTGTAGGTACACTGGTAAGTTTGCAGAGCACTGCATTGTAGATTTCATGGCCTGGTTCCTATCACCAACACACTAAAGATATTTGAGTTGGCAAGTTTCTTTATAATACACCATTTCACCTCAAACCACTCAATCACTATGTTTTGAAGGTGTAGCAAACCCCTTAGTCGTGACCAAAAACTTTTACTTGTGCGTTGTGGCGAATGGACATTCTATTAAATTATGCCATCTAATGCAACTGCACTGGTTAAACCCTGGTTAATCAATAAGCATCAATCAACAACTCACTCCAGCATTCTTCCTGCCTCCCAGCTCCAGTGTCATTAGAAAGTTGAGCAAAATATGACTGTAGTTCTAATATTCTGAAATTATGTTTTTGTTCACCATGTTGCAGGAATACAGAATTAACCCAGTACTGTTAATTGAATCGTGGGCTGAGTGTATTGTATTGTGTATCGTGGGCCCCTACTATCTTGATGACTGAATTATACAAAATGTTCATTGGAATTCCCCTTTAATACACTGCAGGTATAAAAAGTGGGCAAGGATAAGTTAATTCTGTCAATCACTCACATTCCTCCTCTGGTAAGCTGCTGAGTTGCGGGTCTCTTCGGTGTAGTTGTAAGAAGAGTTTCCTGGTTAGCGGGAGTTATTGTTTTCACACCTGTGAATTTAACAACTGATATTAATTCACCATTTGAAGTTGGTTATTAAAAGAACAACAAAAAAAAAACATATTAGAGTCATACCTTTGGTACCAAGAAGGTTAACCAGCTGTGTCTGCCCTTTTTGCGTTGATAATGTGGTGTCCTTGGAAATTGAGAAGAAAAAAAATGTTTGCTTATTTAAAGGTACTTACAAGACTTTTATCAAAGAAAAAAATACTAACAAAACCAAAAAAATACTAACAAACCATCTCACCTGGTTCAAAGGTACCTGCTGTTGCTCTTGACTTGCAACGTGGGAAGAGCTTGTGGCATTCTGTGCCACAGGCACTAAAAGCCGGGGTACTGCGCTGACTGATATCTGCTGGTGTGCCGGGAGCCCCTGGGCTGCAGAGTTAACCATAGTGAGTCGGGCTGGAGCCTGGGAGGTCTGTACAGTGGCTGGACTGGGTGATGCATTGGCGGTCCAGACTTTGGTTGCGACACCAGGTCTCTGGGAGACCTGCATAACAGCTGTAGGAGAAGCTTGCCCTATCTGTCCTGCACTAACCATACCTTGGTTAACTATCAACTGCCCCCCAGCTGCAAAATTCTGTCCAGCAATAATCTGTACTGTTGTATTCTGATTGGTCAAGATGGAGTAGGTAGTAGTGCTAGTTTGGGATGAGTCACCTACTTGTGTGTTGGATTGCAGAACTGGCCCATTTACTGCCTGGAAGCCATGGACAGTGCTACCAGTGGTGAGGGCCAGAGAACTAGGTAATAAAAACTGCCCCTGGGGCAGACTGGGCTGGGGTTGTTGCTGTCCTTGCTGTCCTAATGGAGAATGTACTACAATGCTGGTGGCTTGGCTAACTACTTTTACCTGTTGGGTAGTTTGAGGAGATCCATTAGCCGTGTAGACACTATTGGCTGGATTTGCAGTAGTGGCTGTGTTTTGCTGGATCCCTATGTTGCTGATATTGTATACAGTTTGTCCACCTGTCTGAAGGGGCTTAGGCTGAATAGGCCTTACCAATGTCTGTGGTGCAGGGCCCCTTTGAATGATAATATTCTGCAATGGTATTGCACCTTTATTAAAGGGAACTGACACTTGTCCAGGTGCAGAAGGGGCAAAGGCTGCACCCTGGCTAGTACTGTTCGTCACTGCATTTCCACCAGGCCTCAAAAGGATCTGAGGCCGCTCCAGGCTGTTGATAGTCATCATGGAGGGTGCACCTCCATTAAATGAGCCCACTAACTGAATATGTCCTGCTGGTCCATTTGCCAGCGGCAACTGGGGAACTTGCTGGATAAAAGCCTGAGGTTGCGCCCCAGCAAGGGGCAATGGGGCCATCACTCCAGCTCCTGTAACACCACCAAATCCCCCAGAGACCAGCTGTTGAGGGAAGGTGGTATTTGCAGGGGCTAAAGTAGGCTGGGAGTCCAACAAGGCCTCTTGAGCCAACGTCTGCTCTGTGATATCTGCCTCCAGCAAAGACTTCTGAAGGATGTCAAATGGTTGGTCCTCACCGCCAAGATCAATTTCACTGGGGGAGACGGTCCCCTCAAGCTCATCTTCAATGAACTGAAGACTGCTGGAGAGCTGAAGTCCAGCTCCACCAGCCTCCCCAAAATCTTCCAGGTGATTATGGCCATCTTTAAGCCCGTCATCTGAGCCACCCTGGACAACACAGCAAAACACTAGTTATATTGGAGAGTCTTTTACAGTGGAACCAGTTAACTATGTAGGTTCTACCACAAAACATACTCACTGTGTCACTTGTGAAAAAGGAGCCTGCAGAGCCATATGTAGCATTTGTCAGGTCATCCTCCTCTATCTGTTCAAAGATCAGAAAAAGGTGCCAATCAATCTTCCAACCCAACAACCACAGCACTGCCATTTTGCATACTTCAGATCAGACTTTATTAGCTGATAATATGAACCAGGTGTGTTAGAGCAAGGAAAAAACATAGTGCTGTATCGTCCTAGATCTGATCACAGTACTACTAATCCATATAAACTTACCGACTTGTTATTGGATCCATGAAGATAGTCATTCAAATCTTGCACATCTCTGTTTGGAGAGAAATGGAATAAAAACTGATGCCAAAGTGAACACTTATCATACACAAGATGATTTTTTTTAATCCTAGTAATTTGCTTCATACTGTGTTGATGAGGTATATATAAGGTAATATAATCTTGCATCGCTTTTTTGCCCAGGTAATACATGTTAGGACTAAGCATTAAGTACTTAACTAAGTACTTAAGGACAATAATCCAACTCACCCAATAAAATCCAGAAGACGGCGATCGTCTTCATCATCCATGACACCTGTGATTACGGAATAACACATTTACACATTGCTCTGTCAACCACACGGTACCAGGTGCACTTTGGCGCACACTGCAATTTCTTGTAGATTCCCTGCGGCTTGTAGAGTGGTGGAGTTAACTATTGGCCACACAGTTTCTGAAAATATGTATATTCAAAAGTAACAATAAATGTCTTATTTGACAGGAAATGTGGGATATGAAAGGTCTCTAATGAAAAGAAGTTTGATGTGTAAATTAGTCAGGACAGTGACTTAATTAAGGGGAGCGAAGAAAACGTGTTTTAAAAAGGAACATTTTTTAATTATTCAGAAGTGATTTGTTGTGCTTTTTAATTTCTGAAAACATCACGGTACAAAATGGTGGTAAATTTGGTCAGTTCTGTTTTGGAACAGTGACAAGAGAACCATAAAATGAACTGCATATAGTTTTACTGCAGTTCTGCAGAAAGAAGGGTTGGTGATTTTCATAACGTTCACTACACCCTGATATGTCTATATAGTAGTATTCGGGGAACTGTGTTCATTTCTCGACTTGTTTTGGTGAAGCCAGCAGACACAAAGCACCACTCCTCCATACTCAGTGTAAAATGGCGGCTGGGCGCTGAAACTGCGCCACAGGCCAACTGTGTAAACAGCGAGAGCCGATGCAGATCGTTCACAAGCTAGAAAATAAAAAGCGACGATCTGAATACTGGGGGAACAATGTGTGCTGGTATATACACCGAGTATATTAGCCGTTTCAGATAAGCTTACAGGACTGTGAGTAAAGGGCAGGCGTGATGTGGGGGATGGGCTGTTTGGCCAGTATTCATGATTTGGACAGTAATTCAGGAGACTGCTGTATAATGGTATTTTTGAGTAGAAAACATGATTATGACAGTCTCTCGCCGACTTTCAGTCTCACCGACTGGAAATCAGCTGAAAACAGTGACTGGTGGGTTTCCTTATTAACGTACATACGGAACATACATACCGTACATACATTTCAGCTCACAGATCTGTCCTTTATTCGACAACTGACGGAACCGCTTTAACTATTCTTCACGTTTTACATCAAAAGATACAAAACAGATCGCAACGAATGATGACTTGACTGCATCGTCTATTTGTTTCCGTTCGCTTCGTGAATAATTTCTGATCCTTTCTGGGTGTCATACTGCTTTAGAACACTGGTGGAGGGTCAAAAATGAAGCTTGATAGGCAGCTTTAGTTTTCGGCTGTGTGTTCTGCATTACAGGAGCACTAAAAAACCCGTTTCCAGTTTAACAGCCACATGACCGCTAATTCACATCGCCGTTAAAACCGTGTTTAGGTTTAAAAGCTGACAGTTCGGTAGGGCACGAGCCAGACACGAATATATTTTACAAGCACAGATCTGGCCAGTTCCAGTTATACTTTACTGGCCAAATAAGGGAGGAGAAATGTCTCTTTCCCTTCCTCTCTGAAAGACTAGCAAAAGGTTAGCTGTGCGCTTCGATTGTTGAGGCAGGGGGGCGGAAAGGAGACGCAGCAAAAACCATCGACCCTCGATGTACAGTCTAATTTAAAACGAGTCTGAGCGAGGAGAGCACTGTTCCCTCGGCAGCTTTAGAACTGGACGAGCTCTCTCAAACAGGGGCGACTACAGCCTGAAAATACAACTTAATCGGGGTTTAGCTTAGCCAGATGAATCCCAATTTCAGCTCTTAAAGGGAAAAACAGGATTACAGTCAGCTAGAGACCAGCCTTCGCTAAAGAAAAGACCGAGTCAGCAGACGGCGATGAGCTGATCTGGTGAAAATGCTCCCGCATCGCTTTGTCGGACTCTGAAGACACTTGTCTCGGCCATCGTCTGACTAGCGGCCGCTGTTCCGGAGGTTGAGCTGAGCTAGGTGAACGCAGGCGGTCGGCACTAACGTTACAGCGGATGTCCTGCTAAACAAACGCTATCTACGGCGGCAGCAGAGCCGTCCTTCGCGAGAAGAAAGCAGATTAGCTGATGAGTTGTAGCCCTTTTTTACAGCTAATGGCCGCCTCTGGTGTGAATGCTAGCTGGCTACAAGGACGTTTCCCCACCTCTCCATAAACGGGGTCGAAATCGTCGACTAACATAAACGAAGTAAACCGGTGTCGAAGCATAAATATTTATTTCGATTTGCATAACATAAAGACGGCTGAAAAAGAGGCAAACCCTTACTCCTGTCTCACTCCTCTTGAAACCCAATATCTCCATTTGGCAACTTTTAATTTGCTCCCCCTCCTCCTCCTCCTCCTCCTTCTTCTTCTCCCTCTCCCACTCATATATTTTTCTCACTGTCCCTCGCTCTGTCTCAGATAGATTTTTCTCTCCACGCTCACTCTTCCCTCCCCGAAGGAAGGGGAGGAAGGAGGTTGTGTGTGTTTTTTCCTTGAAATTTTTATCACAAAATTATAATACACTCAAAGGGAAACTCACCGTCATGAAAAAGCAGTGCCTTGTCAACGGGGTTTCCTCGCCATCTCTGCACGGGCCGGCGAAGCAGTGCCGCTCCAGCAGAAGGCAGCATCTGCAGCCCAGGGGAAACCACCACCGACTGTAGTGCATTACAGGAGACTCTCTCAGGAGCATAGCAGCACCTCGGAGACAGTAGCAGAACATCTGAGATACGACCGTACAGCACATTTATTCAGGATAACGTGAGCCGCTTCACCGTGCAAAGAGTGTACAAAACACCTCGTTTTCTCAAATTGGCATTATTGTTGAATTAAACCAGAGATAGGGGGCGGGGTGTCAAGTGCGACCACACCCAAAACACACAGGCTATGTGATACTGTTGGTCATGCAAACTCTAACTTGTGTTAATGTTAAAAAAAGTAGATACTGGGGTTCAAAAGTTTGGGATCACTGTTCTTAGTGATATCTTATGTGAATGTTGCTACCACTTTATAACTTTAAACATTTCGGCTATTTAGCAGAACAGGGTCCAGTTTCCCAACAGTATACAGTATCTTTAGCGGTAAAGGAGGGGGTTTAGTGTGAGACTCAGACTACCATTTAAGAATAAAGAGATAAAAACATTATTTTTATTTAGTTTTAGAAAATACTCAGCTTACAGACAAATTTCATAGAAACAACAAGGAGCATGGATTGTGAATGACAACTAAACTTTTTAATAATTTGTGTGTCTTTCTAATACAAAACGACTACACGGTGGTGCTCCAAAGGAACTATTTTAATAAGCCACCCTTCCTCAGTGCAATTCAATAAACCACAACAAAACTAATTTAAAATGAGCAGCCTCCTGTATTCAGGAAAATCACTCAGAGTCTTTTTGCGTGTGTTTAACAGTGCACAATGGTACATTGTTTATGCTTATACATACATGTATAATAAAATGTGCAACCAAATACATTAAAAACAGAACAACAAATAGTTCACAATCAAGTAAAAACTTCACAAATTAAAACAAATTTAGAATATTTGGTGGTAAGGATTGGGTTGTAGATACAGTAATAGATGTTGTACATCAGTAGATATTGCTTAATCTTCAAAAACAAAAAAAAAACACTAAATTTTGTGAATGCAGAGTTCTTCAAAAAGTATCAGAAGGTTGATCAAAAGTACTGTTTTTATCTTTATAAATACTATAAAACCAAATAATACCTCTATATTTATAATATAATATTATATATATTTTATATTCTATATAAATATATTTACATATACAAATATTAAGGCAAATAAACGGAAAAAATAAAACAGTATGAGGACCATTCCCAAATAAATAAATTACAGTTTGTACACCATGACAAAATTAACCACTTATAAATTAACCACTTATATACATTTAAATCTTTAGAAGGGTCAGTTTTTTTGCAATATTTTGTAATTAATTATTCTCATTTTATTTGGGATAAAATATTTTTCCATTGAGTATCTGCCACTAAACTTTGTTTTCATGTTGTCGTCAACGTGTGCCGGTCACGTGCCAGAGTGTCCCCCAATTAAAACTCAGCTAAGAGGAGGGAGGCTTTTTTCTGTCCAATCACATGTGACTTTATTAAGACGCGCGATTTACTTCCTGCAGGAGGACTAGCAGCACTTTTCCCATCAACATGGAGGCGTTCTCAGTGGAGGCTGGTACCAGCGAGTCTCTGAAGATCCCTGAGAGTGTTTTACGGAGGGATCAGGCTAGGCTAGAAGAGTTAGAGCGCCGAAGAAATGCGAAGGAGAGCCAGTCGGTGTCGGAGGAAAACGTGGCTTACTTCAGCGCTACTTTCAGCGCGGAGAAGGGCGCTATAGAAGAGCTCATATCCAGGTGCTCTAATGATGATCACGAGCAGGTCACCAATATTTTAGAGGAAGCGACCATCAAAACCCAACAGCTCCAGAAGTTCCTGAATGATAGTACCATGTTTCTCACACAGTACGAGCTGAGGCAGGCTCAGGCGTCCCTGCAGAAACTCCAGGTTTCAATCGCAGAGGTAAAGCCTAAGAAGAAGAAGTTCGCTTTCCGGTCTCGTAACGTTACGGCTGGGTCCAGCCAGCAGCCAGCAGCAGCAGCCGTGTCTTCAGGCCGCGCCGAGAAAACAGCTGGGCTCGACGCTACTGTGGTTGATGCAGCAGTCAGTGGCGCACAGTGTGGCTTCTCAAACGTCCAGAATGAAGTTTTGATCAAACGGCCAGAAGAGATCCAGCAACGGGACGTGCTGCTGTCACATCTAACCAGCTGTAAGGTGTGGCTTTATGGCTCCCCGAGCACCTTGCATATCAAGAACGTCCGAGATTGCCAGATTCTCAGTGGGCCAGTGTCAAGCTCTGTTTTTGTTGATGAGTGTACAGGCAGCACTCTTGGCTTTGCTTGCCAGCAGCTGCGCACCCACAACACCACAGACACTCAGATATACCTCCAAGTCACCAGCCGAGCAATAATAGAAGACTGTCAAGGAGTCCGTTTCGCTCCCCTTACCTGGACGTACGATGGAATGGACAATGATTTCAAAGTGTCTGGACTAGATCCTGAAAGGAACAACTGGTCCCAGGTGGATGACTTCAACTGGCTTGCTGCTGGAACGCCCTCACCCAACTGGACTGTAATTCCAGAGTCTGAGAGGATATCTTCTTGGGAGCCAGCCTCATAAACTGTGTCTTTTCTTCTAAATAGTAGACGCTTTTACTAATCACTACAGCTTGTGATGCAGTCAAATTCTGTCATGCTACAATCCCAGATCTCAGAGATTAATGAGATGAAATATGACAATAAACAGAATGAATTTTGAATATTCTGTTGTTTCTCTAGAAAATCATTTCTACAGTTATTTTTGTTGTAATGGTCTGCAATCATTGGTTTTCACATTGTTCTTGACATTAAGCCCTCATAGATGTTTAATTGCAAATGCTAGTGTAATAATACACTTATCCCACAATTCAGTTCAATTCGTGATTTGGTATTCTTACAGTATTTTGTACAAAATTATAATAGGTTATGATTATAATTATACTGTTTCACAACTTCTAAACGACGCTCTACCTGGGGTGCAGGTGCTGATCATTTACAAATGTTGGTGTCTAAACGGTGCAGTTGCATTAGGTGGCATAATTAATAAACCGTTCACACCTCTGTGACGCACGTTTGTACAATTTTGCATTGTGATCACAAATTCACAATGCATTGTTACACCCCTAATAGCACATTATGTATGTGTTATGAATGTTTTGTAATGTCCTACTGAGGCCACATTGAGTTGCGGAGTCACCAGTAAGGAAATCAACAGATGTTTCTTACTACATCATAACCTGTATCATATATTTACAAACTTGAATCCTGCCATACACAGACGTGAAACAATGTAATTATGGATAGAATTAGTTCAGTAAGTTGGGAATTCAACATTAAACTAAATTTGAGTGATCTAACTCAGTATAATCTACATAGGCAGTTCCTTGGATGACTAAAAGTTACTGCTAATTAGTTTAATTTCAGATTCTAAATGTGACATCAAAATTAAATTTATGTAGGGATCCAGTTTACATTTTTGAAATTTCTCCACCACCATACACTGGAACACCAAACGACAATGTAAGATGCTAACATATGGCTTCATGTCATCATTATTTAATGACCCTTTACTGTCTTTTGGAGTTGATACATGTTATTTCTTAGCCTTTAATAGAAACAAGCAGGGCTTCAAAACAGAAGGTGACAATTGCTGTCCCATTAATACCTTACAATGAAATTCATTCAAATATGGCACTGAACATTTCACAATGTGGACCAATATAAATTCCCAAAGGTCACTCACAATGAAACCTCTTTACCATAGCTTGCATTAAAAATGTAGAATGTTTTTGCCTTCTCCTAAAGTTACTATTTTGGAGATACTTCTTTTTATTTGGACAGCGACAATATGATAGATGGGATACATGCATTTGAGCAAGACAGTCAGATACCTTCTGCTCTCTGTAGTGTGTATTTTATGAACATATATGAAGCTTATTTATGTCAGTCTTCACAGTGTTTGCTGGAGTGTATGTTCTTGCTGTCATATCACTTAAAACTGCGCTGTTGTTTCTCATGCACTCTGAGACCCCTGACCGGAAGCAATGTGGTCTTAAACCCTCCGTTTTTTGGTCTGTGGTGTCTTTCGAGTGTTGCTAACCTGACCATGTGACCGATCAAACCAATCACATACTACGGCAGCAGCTTACTGATAGGCTCATCTGCTGGCAAAGGATTTCTGTAAATGGGATAAGGCTGATTAGCAGGGTTTAGGATGACGTACTGTAACTTTGGGTTTAATCATTTGAATCCTTGGCCGTCCACTTACCTATGCAGGAATAAAGGACATTAGCACCAGTACCTGTCAACGTTACCGCTTTCCTTGTAGGAAGAAATCCATTTGTCAAGCGAAAAGAGAAGAAAACCAGGCGACCTATGCTCGGCTTTGCACCTGGACCTGCATTATGGGTGAAGAGAGGACCATGAAAGTACTGATGTGACCCCACTTCACTGGAATGGATTACAAATTGCAGCTTGAAGATCTATTTGAACATATACACCTGAAGAAGATTGAAGTCTAGTCCAAAACACTTCATTGGGATCTAAATCCTGTTTGTAGGGGTCAAACAGTGAAAGAAGACAGTAAATATTAGTTAGGGGTTTTTTTGACATTAGGCAAAAAACTTGCTGTCAAAGATGGCTCTTTTGAAGGTGAAGTTTGACCTGAAGAAACGGGTAAAGCTGGCCCAGATTCTGTGGCTCATGTACTGGTTCTCCATAATGGCTGGGGTGCTGGTTCTCAGTTTGGGCCTCTTTTTCAAAATTGAACTGCGAAAGCGAAGTGAACTTATGGACAACAATGAAAGCCACTTTGTGCCCAACCTGCTTATAGGAGTAGGACTCTTGGCCTGTGGTATCAATGCCTTTGGCGGCAAGATCTGCTATGATTCATTGGATTCTTCCAAGTTTGTCAAGTGGAAGACAGTCATTAAGCCATTCCTTATCTG
This sequence comes from Semaprochilodus insignis, assembly GCA_034552555.1. NCBI lineage: Eukaryota > Metazoa > Chordata > Actinopteri > Characiformes > Prochilodontidae > Semaprochilodus > Semaprochilodus insignis. The sequence goes on from CM067491.1 coordinate 11,878,618, forward strand.
TTGTTTGCTTTTCAATGCTCTCCTCTTCTTTACAGCACTCCTGTGCTTCACCATGCGCATCCCTCTTCAGTTTACGTTGGCAGAAGGTCTGAAGAATGGCATGAAGTTTTACAAGGACACGGATGTACCTGGTCGATGCTACATGAAGAGAACTTTGGATCTAATGCAGATGGAGTTTCGTTGTTGCGGGAACAATAACTACAAAGACTGGTTTGAGATCCAGTGGGTTAGCAATCGCTACCTGGACTTCAGCTCTAAAGAGGTCAAAGAGTAAGTGTCCCTCAAGTTTTCCGATGATATGCTGCTTCTCTTTGATGCTGCTTTCTTTCTATTCATGGTAATATCTATAAGTACTGTTTGATTAGTCAACTGGTATTGAATACATTACGATTATTACATATATAGTCCACCTGCATCTTAACATTTCAGTAGTACAGGAGGTGATGTTTTATTTTGAGATTTGTTTAGTTATTATTTATTGTGATCGTGCTGGTGTACGTGCTGAGTTTCCAGTGGAAAGGTGATGTAGGGTGTTAGTTTGCATTGTACGTGATATCTACGGTGTGAGCCAGTTCAGACTTAAATGATAATCTTCTTGGATCACATTTCGACGTCCTTTAAGGCTTACTGTCGTTTCCAATCACTAGAAGGCTAAGACGACTGGCTGGGAATAGATTGTGGTGTCACAGGCCGAGCGCTTAAGTTTTAATGTTGCTGAACATTTAATCATGTTTTGATATAATGACATTTGGTATTTGATGCTCAGTGCTCTGATATGGCCAATAGTCTCAATAAAGCCTTAATATTAGGAACAAATTCCCATCTTTCATTTTCAATATATATGCCTTTCATTTTTTTTCTTCTTTTTTAAAATAAAAATTAATATTAATTTAAGTATCATGTGTGCATGTAGAGTGTATAGGAATTACAAAAAAGAAACAATTTCTGCTCTTAGACACATACCAGCTCTTTTGGTACCAAAAACCTCACAATGGTTTCCTTATCTGTAGCCGAATTAGCAGCAATGTAGATGGGCAGTACTTGTTGGATGGAGTCCCGTTCAGCTGCTGCAACCCCAGCTCTCCAAGACCCTGCATCCAGCACCAAGTGACCAACAACTCAGCCCACTACAGCTATGAACACCACACAGAGGAACTAAACATCTGGAAGCGTGGCTGCAGAGATGCTCTAGTTTCCTACTATGGAGGACTGATGAACACTATTGGTATATTGGTGCTGTTGGTTACTGTTCTAGAGGTAAGTCTTAACTGTACCATGAGCTTTAGAAAACTCCTCTCATCACAGACCACGAGGCTTAATAGCAGTCTAATAACAATCAAGTTCCCAAACGTAATGCTAGACAGTGAACAAACTGTCACAGCAGAAAATATGGCTACTGAAAGCTGATAAAGTAGGAAGGGGGGGGGCGTACTAATAAGAGAATACACTCTCTCAAGTAGTTTCTCTTATGGTTATGTTTTTATGCCATCTGTAGAAAGTTGTCCTGCAGAATTTGTTGTGTTGTGAACTCTTAATTTTATTGAGCTCAAAAGGAACTAGTTTACACTTCATGTTTTAAGTTTATTCAACTTTATAAACCAGTTAGCAGCATGGAAGGTAAGGAATTGTTTAATGTGGCTATATTACAAACCATCATTTACTTGGGTTAAGCTGACCCTTGTTTCTGTGACTCGGAAAGTTATTCAGAGGAAAGAAAAAGCACAAATTAGGACAAGAAGGTTCAATTTAACCATTACATATTCTCTCTCTCTCCCTCTCTCTCAGGTTGCTGTGATGGTGGGACTGCAGTATGTGAATACTTCTCTGTCCACACTTGTCAACCCAGAGGACCCTGAGAGTGAAAGCGAGGGATGGATCCTGGAGAAAACTGTCAAGGAAACCTTCACTGATATCATGGCCAAAATGAAATCCATGGGCAAAGGCAATCAGGTAGAGGAAGGGGCAGACGATCAGGCTGTTGCCACGGTGAGCTGAGCATGTCCTACCCCCTAGAACTTTGGCCACTATCGCCAGAGGTAGAGATCTGTGAGAGACTTTCTTTCTGACAACTCCAGCACATCACTCAAACTACATCGCATGGGGACACAGTGAACCACTGAGCTAGAGGTTTGGTAAAAGGCACAAAAAAGATTGGGTTCCTTAAAAACTGGTTTGATTTTTATGATGTTTTCATATGGTTTAATCTAAGCTGAAGCTATAGACTGAAATTCAAGTTCAAAAAGAAATATGCTTCCTCTACAATTTCTCTTTCCTATCGTAGTTTACCACAAAGGCACTCTCTTCCTTTAGAAATAAGTTATTTGCTTAGGTTTTGAGTGCATTTGTAAAACCTCACTCGACAGTTTTAAAGTAGTTGCACAAAATGAAATGTTAGTACATTTTAAAGTAAGTTGTACTGGCTTTCCTGTATTCTCCCATGTTGACTTTTCTCCATGGAATAGAAAAGCCTCTCCTAAAATAGAGCAATATAAAGTGCATATGGAGTACCAGTAAATTATATTTGCACATGCTACACACCAAAGCAGTCCTAATCTGAACTCTGGCACTGCATATGACATGTTGGTCAAGCCAGAACTGTCAATATAAATAGTTTCCTTTGGTGGAAAACAAGGCATGTCTCAAACTGTCACTGTGGTAATGCATGGTCAAACATGGAAGGTCAGTTAAGCTACACTCTCAGTAACAAGGTATTACAGCAGCTTTCTTTGTCTCGTCTGTCGGCTATTGTACCAGAGCACTGTAAGGCCCCCAACAGCACCTAACGCTATGAACCACTATGTTTATCAGCATGAACCTGAGATGCCAACTCAGTAACATGGCAGCCTGTGTGCATCACATCTTTACCAATCCTTCCATGATGCATTTAATATTACCAAAGCTGCAATAATGCACATGAGGATGGCTGGAGAAGGTACACCAAGCCAAGCTGTAATTTCCTAATTAACCCACTTTTACCTTTTAAAGTACATTATAAACATGAAGACCAACCATCGCCATTGCAATTAAAAATGTAAAATTTGCATAACTACATTAACCATGGAACTCTCAGCCACTGCACCAATGATCTTCCCATTTCACCAATCTTCTTCCTATTTAAACAGGACTACAACAGCTTGTGCCATGTTACCTCTCATTGTTCTCTGGTATGTTGGTTTAACTGTGGTGAAACACCTTAATGCAAACACAGTTTACGTTTCAATTTCACTTTCACTGTACAGATGATCTTGCCTAACTCACAGAGAGTCACCAGGCAGATTTTTTTAACTTTTTTGACTAACAGTTTCAATAAATGTCTTTTATAATTGTATTATCATATTTTTAAAGTACTAACTATGTTCATGGACAGAGTGAACATAGTTACATAGAGGGGGATACTGGGTATTGTGTTTTTTTTCCATCATACTATATTTTCATCATACTGAGATATTTTTGTGAATTATCTTTTCAGAATGCTTTTTATTAGATCGTATTTACATGCTCTGTGCGGATCATGACCAGAAACATAAATGACTTTAAATGGCAAATGTTATAAACTACCAAGAATACTTATGAGGAAGTGGTCTTCTTTCACAAATGGAGTGAGCTGATACAAATTAAGAAGACTAGCAAGTGTTTGAGGCTGCTGATGTGATGCAGAGGGACATCCGGTCACAGGGGGATGGGATGCCTGCAAAGACCCCAGGAGTTCAGGAGGACACTTTAAAAGTGGCAGCTAAACCCTGACCTCTGACCTCTGCACTGCGAATGGCTCACCTGGCTGTTGTTTCATTGGCAGTTGGGAGCTCCCAACTTTAAAGCCAGCTTTTCTCTGCGGTGTCTCCCAAACAAACAACAAACAAACAATACAAACCACTCTTTATTAAATTATACACATACGCGTAACTTTGTAAATAGGATAGAATTGTTATATTTTTCTTTATTTTTTGTAAATATTCAATTGAATGAATGTTATCATTTTATTTCTTGTAAAAACTTAAACTATTTATGAAGGGGTGTTTGTGTGTATTGCTTATTACTGTAAATAAAATGTAGCTAAAATATGTAGTCTATATTATAATAAAATATGAAGTAAATGGTTCAAGAGTGCTGTCATTATATTGTCTTATTGCTGACACAGAGATCAAGGACCAAAGCATTCTGGGAACTCCGCAGGAGGTCTGATTTAGTCTTTGGATCGAATTATGTGATTATTGTATTAACATGCTGTTTGTCCTGCTTGGCCCATGGCAATCAGAACAGTACTGAGGACATTTTCACCTTCATTGTGTTCTTGGTTCTCTATTAATATGATCTATGAAATTGTGCACTATTTCATTTGGAATAATGGTTCTTCATAGAGCTGTCCATTAGGAGTTTCTTTTTAGAACCAAATATGGTTCTTTTGTGAAATTGTGCTAAATAACAATGTAGATTTTGTAGTAATTGCCTGTTTACATAAGTATTGTTTGGATGAAATTAGGCCCAAAGGACCTAACTTGCTTATAATACATTGGATGTTTCAGTGATGTGTAATAGGAAGTCGATCTAAGATGTGAAGGAAAACCGCAGGATCAGTGAAGGGGGCTAAGGAGGACAACTTTCTTCAGGTATTTTAGTTTGCAGCAAAGCACATAAACAGCAGCTGAGCTGATAAAGACAGTAAGCTGCTTTAGTATGTGTGCAGCTAAGCCTTTTGGCAGGTGATCTGGAGACATGACCTGGAGAGGTGCCACTGGCATCCACCTGAACATGGTGCTTCAAGGGATGTCTCAGGGTGAGGACAGATACAGGGCAGAGACAATTCCAGTACATTCCTTATGGACTGTGAGACCTGTTTCTCTTTCACTCAGGCCTTGGGTTTATTATTATTGGCAAAGCTGAGAAAATGATGCTATAGCAATCAGGCAATGAAGTCTGGCAGCGCAATCTGGATGCTGTGTGGATGCTGATTACGGTAGACTGCTGTTGTGATGTAAAATGCCAGCTGCTGTACCAGGGGGGTAAGGAACGTGTATTAATGAAAGTCAAAATAGTTTCTAAAAGAAATCTTACAAATGGGTCAAATACCTGACCCTAAGGTCAAGATCCTGAAGTTTATCTGGGGTTAAATCCTTCTTCCACCGACCTACACAGCAGGATTCAATGACAGAATTGGGCCAGCGAGAGACAAAGCTTCCTAGAGCTTCAGAGAAGTTCTTAACACCAGTATAAACAAGCCTATCAGAGAGAAGAGAGCGGGTGGTGCACCGTTGGAGGGTGCTGGGCGGGTAATATAATATTAGTGTAATGTTGCATGTTTTTTCCTATGGTTACGTCCTGCTCCTGTCAAACTACTAGCTGTAAAGGAGGATAGATAGTTATCTACCATAATATCTGATATGCTTTGTGCCAGATGATTTCTCTGATCGCTGCTGAGGCAGAAGTAATATTATATAGGTAAAGAAGATGAAAACAACATTCTGAGAGCTAGAGTAGCAGTTTCATTTGAATCTACAAAGCGAGCTTTAATTTGTTTGTACAGTCTCCAAATAGTTCATCCTGAACAGAGCTTTGAGTGTGCAGTTTACACAGGGCCATTTAAAAAGAAATCAAGATATTTTAATTCCATTGGCATTAGTGGTCTCAATTTGATTCTGCCAAATACTGCCACCTATGGACAGAGGTGGGTAGTAACTAATCCAAACTCGCTTTGAGACAGGCAAAAGTCACTATATATCAAAGATGATGGGAAAACAAGAATTTTACACTTCAAATTATTCAAGTTATTATTTGATTAAGCATGCTTCTAACTAGACACATGGTAATGCTAAAAACTAGGTCAATTCTGATATCAGAACATCAAAGGAGAATTGTACCAATTGTTCAACATTTCATAGTAATAAATTAATTAATGTGCAAACAAAGTCATTCAGAGTAGTTTAATGTGAATTGCTCCGATCCCCAATGATGCCACAGTCAAGAGTACAAGAAAACATAATTGGTCTCACTGTCCCTGGGTGAGTAAGATGACCCGTCCCCGTCCCCTATTGATACCGCACCCCACTGAGTGGTAAGCTAACAGCAGTTAGCATTCTACTCCAAGCGTGTTGAGGTGTCCAATGATGTTGTGTTAGCAGCAGATCAAAAGGATTTCATTGGCTGGCTTCCCAAGTCCCAGAGGAAGCATGTGCTAGCACTAACCCTCCCAGCTTGGTAGCATTTTCTGACTGGGCAAGACCTAACTAACCAGTGGAATTGTCAGTGACTGAATTAGGTGGGAAAAATTGTGTAAAAAAAGTTAATAGACCAGACATCTGAAACTTATAACCTCCAGACATGATACACATGTATCCTATAAACACTAGTACATGCTCAGAGTTCTAAGCATTATTACCTTTTAAAGTTACCTCACAGAAAGTATTAGAGAGAAGCAGAGAAACGTTTTTTTAACCATTCATGGCATAGAGGTATATCCAAGCCCCAAAGAAAACCAGTGTTCTTTCATTATCATCATTACCTACAGATACCTACGAGAAGACACCTGGAAGTTTAATGATGGTTTTGTATAGTAAATACATGTTTGGGTTGTAGACGTCATGACCCCTATCAACGCCTCTGTAAAGAGTCTGTAAGTGTTCCCATAGCGCAGCACTATACATCAAACCATTCTTAGAGGCTTTACATCTCAATGACTCTATGAAGTGTGCTCGAAAAGGAGGGTCAGGAAAAGATTCTGACTCATAACACTTGTCTTGGACGTGTTTGTGAAGGTACATGACAAATTGTCTTTGTGTGGTGTCTGTCTCCACCTCTGAATGCACACTGGTGTTTCCTCTTTCCTCTGGCAGTATAGGCAGTATAGACAGTGTTATGATGAATTGTGTGTTCTCTCTCCGGGGAGCTCTGCAGTTCAGTCATTTCCTCTCAGCTGGAAAATTGCCTCATCTTTCCTCCCCTCTGCAGCCTCCAGGTCCGCAGGCAGTATTCAGCTCCCCTTTCCATGCTACACACACATGCACACGCTTTTAATGTGTCTTAATGCACACGCTCCTCTGCTGCTGGCCAAAGTTTTTTTTCTCCTTTGTATGTATATGCATCATCATGGAAAGGTGGGTGAATGTTATTTACTGGGTTTCCAGGCAGTGGCGAAACTGTTTGTTTGTTTGTTTGTTTGCTTTGTACACGCAAAACCATTAACTCAAACTGGCGGTTAATAAAGCAGAACCGCAAGTCCCCACCTCATCACCCAGACATCAGTTAGTTCTCACTGAGAGAGAGCAACCCACACACACTCAGCTAAATGGGATCATGATCTCTGTCTGTTTGAATGATACAGGAGTCACAGAGGGGCGTGTGTGGTATTTATTAATGTCTCTGCATCTACCCAAACACACATACACACACACACATAATCTAATATAGAGTCTATTGAGTGATTAGATGCATTTGTGAATCTGAAACTCATTAAACCCTTCTATCAACATAAATGTGTAGATTGCTCTGTGCACCAGCAGATGGCAGTATTGCTGCTGTATTTTGTTAACATTACTGGATTTGTATTGCTGATTGATTTGTCATTGATCTGGCATCAGGCAAGCAGACAGAGAAACAGAAGGAGCTTCACTGCAAATATAGGAGGGTGTGAGAAAGCTGGACTGCTTGTGTGAACTCCTTTCACTCTGTATGAAAACGGTGGGTTGTGTTCAAAACCTATTACATGGGGATCAGCCTGAGGGGATGCACTGCATGACACAGGCTAACTGGACCTAAGCCCTGTGGTGTTCATAAAGCCTCAGTAAGAAGGAATGCTGATCTAGGATTAGGTTCCTTCTCTGACTCAGGTGGTCTTAGTCACTGAAACAGATCTGCATTCCCCCAATGAATTGTGTTTGGAACATTGCTGGAAAATTGCTGATCTTTCACAAGTCTTCAAATGAAAGGGGACATACTATGAAAACCAACTCACAAGCTGTGAAATAAGAAGACCAAGTCAGTTTTTTGTGGGCTTCCTAGGTCAGGAAACATGGGATTCAACAAGCTGTTGGCTTTGATTTGACTCCCCTTCTTACATCAAGGAGAACTCTTTAGAATAAGACCTCCCTCTATTTGAGTAGCTCCGCCCACAGTATTATGAACTAACTTAACAGCATTTTTTTCTTGCAAGTGTTGGAGCTGCTAACATTATGTGGAAGCTATAATCTACGCATGGGAACTGCTCTGTAGTCAGATGCAACTGAGGGGATAATGTTTAGATGCCAGCGTCCCAAGTACAGTCAGCAAAACCTGTACTTGTGCAGTACTCACCAGTATCATATTTGAATTTTCTCACTCCACCTTAAATGGTGCAGTAGTTATATTCTATCACCTCTTCCAACCGCTCCGCCATTTAAGGTGGAACAGGAAAATTCAAACTAGAAGTTGACTTAAGCATCGTTTGTCAGATTGCTTTTCCATCCTGAGTCAGTACAATGCAGCAATGGAACCAAAACATTTCCTCATCAGGAACAGGGATCAGTACCAACTACCATGGCAAAGCTGCAGACGAGGGAAATGTAAGTATTTAAAAAAATAACTCTCTGTGTTTTGTTTGGCCTTTAAGCACTAGCTAATGTTAACAGCAAAGAAAAATGTCATGTCATTTTCTAGTAAGTTCTTTCTGTATTTTACAGCCTGAACCACAATAATTCTTCTAGTTTGGTGTTGGCACGCCCCAGAGGAACAAAACTCAAACAGACTGTCCTGAACAGGGCTGTTAAGACAGGGTGAGAAAGGAGCTGTGCTGCTTCGTCATTAAGACCCCAGGGAACTGTTAACTTGTGGGAAAGGGGTATAATATGTCACCATTATGTTTAGTAGGGCTGTCAGGATTACTCAGTTAAACTTGATTACAAGATTAAAAGCATAAACATTGATTAAAATACTAATTGAATCTGCAGTGATTAGTTGGGCATTTACATGATGACAATGCATGTTTTACATTCACCTGCTGTCCTCTCTGAAAATAAGAAACACAGCTGACATTTTTCACATTTAAATGTTTCAGATCATCCAACTAATTTGAATATGAGATAAAGACTATGTGAGTAAACACAAAATGGGGCTTTTAAATGATGATTCAATTTATTGAGGACAAAAATGTATTAAAACCCGTCTCACCCATATGAAAATGTAATTGCCTACCTAAACCTAATAACTAGTTGTGATCATTGACAGTAACAACTGAAATTAAATCCTGGCCTTTGTGGAATTTTGTGGATTTTTTTTTTGCATTGGAGGGTTTTTGAGCATGAACTGCCCGATGAAGGTCTTGCCACAGTATGCCAATGGGATTCAGGTCAGGTCTTTGACTCCTCCACTCCAAACCCTCATTTAGTTTCTTTTGAGCCGTTCAGAGGTGGATTTACTTGTGTGCTTTGGATCATGGTCCTCCTGCGTAACCCAACTGCACTTGAGCTTTAGGTCACAAACTGATGGGCTTTCTCCTTCAGGATTTTCTGACAAAGAGCAGAATGCATGGTTCCATCAGTTATGACAAAGCATCCAGATCCTGCGGAAGCAAAATAGTCCGAAACCATCACACTACCACCACCATGTTGGTATGATGTTCTTATGGTGAAATGTGCTGTTAGCTTTATGATGTAACGGGACCCAGGTATTCCAAAACGTTCCACCCCGTTTTTTTGACAAATATGAGATAAGCGGTTATGTTCTTTTTGGTCAGCAGTGGTTTGCACCTTGCAACCCTACCATGGATGCCATTTTTGCCCTGTGTCTTTCTTATTGTGGAATCACGTAGATTGCTTAATTGCTGATATCATTCATGGCAGCCCTATTAGTGAGAGTATGCATTAATAAAAGTGACTGATAAATTCTCAGCAATATGCGTAGAAACAAGGCGAATGGAGCTGAGCATCACTGCACACTTTGAGACTTTATAACACTATTACTTGAGCTATATGTAATTATCTGTATAACTCTCTGCACGTTAGAGTACATTTCATATATATTAACATTGCCTTCCTCAGGGAGGCGCTGTCCACATGGCTTAAGTTGGCTATCTAAGCCTCTGTTGGTTAGGAGCACACACACTACACAGGTATCTATAACCCTATTGATTTACTTACTGCATACATCAGGGCATCAATTCCAGACTCCTAATTTCATTCACAGGTAGTTCATATGGCTAGACAATAATTAATCTCATGGCCTTCAAATATTTACACGTCCCTGACCTCAGACACATCCCCCGCCGGTATTGCACTCTCTGCTTGGCCTGAGTTCAGGGTTGCTCTCATTCTATGTGACTCAGATGCTAAAGCTAGGATGGAGACACCGAGTGACACCGAGGGAGACTTCAGGGGAATGCTTCATTAAATGATTTACAGCACGGCTGTCTGTGCCGTACTGCTGACTGAGGCATAACCAGGAGGCTACAGCAATGCTATGACAGAGGTGCCTGCAGCTTACTGTTTGTCTGGTGGCTTTCAGAATATGTTCCTTCCCCTGTCCTTTGAATGAGCTTTTAAAAATCTCTTAACCTCCCTGTGTCAGCGTCACGAGCAGCCAAGGAGAGAGTATGCCAAGGAAAACGAATTTCTCCTTGCTATGGAGTTACGTGTGCTTAGCACCTAAGAGATGAGAGGAATGGACAGTGCTGCTCTTCAGTTTAAAGTCTCCTGAACATTCTGTGAGTAAAACGGTAAAACCTTTATTCGGGCTACATTATGTGACTGCAGCTTTTAAAGGCCTAATATTTTTTCTTACCGGCGTAAAATAAAAGAGTTTGATGTAGTATGTTAACATTTTAGTGCCATTTGATTCAAAGCCATTTGCTCCTTAGTCCATAAAGTCCATATAAGGAACTGAAGCTGCAAACAGTTTGAATGGACTGAATGTGTTGTTTTTAGTGTTGTCACTAAATAACAATGCATTTGCACATATATCTGCATATTCACACTGAAGGTATAGAGTTGATTTGTGTGAAGCACAATACTGGGCAACCATTAAGAACAGGTGTCATTTACATATTGCTGTTGTTGGAACATCTCCAACATGATTTAAGTGCACCTCAAGGAAGACAATCCCCAAAACCATTACTTTAATTTGTGCTCCCTTATTGTTTTTGTATACATACATGGCAATACAATATAACAAAATAAATGTATGTTCAAGTGTACAACGTATGACGTTCAGTATTTAGAATGATGCTATTTATACAGTGTTTCAGAACAGCAGAAGTGTGCAGAATTTGCATTTATAGTACAAAAAGTGTGCAAAGTTACAGTACAGTTAGAGCACAGTTAGAGATTACAAGACCTTTTCTCTTTTGAATGAACTTGTTTAGCTGTTAAAATAAAGTGCTCAGCCTTTTCTGATTGCCAGAAGACTCTGTGGCTGGAGAGTAAATTATAAAATAATATCTCAGGACAAAATGCCTTACGCAGACAGAAATGGTACCGTGTGGTCTTGGGTAGAAAAAATGTGACAAAATGTTGGGAAAGTGAAGCGTCCTCACCGAAGAGATCTTCACCTTCGCTTCTTACATTAGTGGCCAAACAGGGCGACTTGTGTGAAAGACTGAGAGATGCTCACTCTGTGTGAACATCGCTGGGAGTTGTTATCTGGACCTGGACAGCAAGAAGGGCACGACTATCAAATTCCACCTAAGCGCGCACACACACACGTACGCACACAGGCAGAGAGGGTCCATTCTCATGGCTCCATCAATCAATCCCACTGGCAGCCTATATGTCCTATTTCACCACCCACATAACTCAGGTTGCCAAGAAAACAATTTCTGTTTGTGTTAAATGGATTGAGAAAGAGAGGATTGTTTGGAGGGGGGCTGAGACAGTAACAAATGTATGTAGAGACGGAATAATACCAAGTGAAAGGCCTGGAGAGAGACAGTCAGTATTGTTCTCAAGCTAAAATGCTGTACTTCTCAAGAACACTGGCAGGTATTCAGAGCATCACTGTTGTAACAAAACCGTGCAACAAATTATCTGATATATTTACAGGAGAAGCAAAATCACGAATATACAGTATTGTTAAAAATCAGAGACGCATTGTTGGTTTATTTCATTTCCCGTCAAAGTGTCCATTAAAGATCCATAAAACCTAAATCTGTGTTTTCTTTAGAACTTGGTTAATCTTGTTCTTGTTGTCAAACACCAAATATGTACCCTTTTAATAATGACCAGTAAATGACCAATACATTTCACCATATTTCCCTTCTCTCAATGTAAACTGTGTGGTCCTAATCTTGGGCAACACATCTCCTAACCTCTCACAACGCTGACGTCTCCTGTCCCACCCACACAAAACAGTTCAAGAGTCAGAGAAACTTAGTGAGCTAAAGCTAAACCCAGCTTAACCAAAAGCTACCCAGCCAGAAATGATTTGTTCTAATAACCTTCTGAGAATATGCAACGCCGTGCTCCATTCGTGTTTTCAGAGGGAAGTTTTCTGTTGGTTTCCAGAATGTTCTTTCTAAAGATGGGAGAATGTTAAAAACATTTCCTGAATGTTCTTCTTTTGTTAGAATGCAACATAATCTGTGGTCCTGACAACATCCTCAAAACTTCCTCTGAACGTTGCAGTTAAAGCGTTTAACCTTGTAGGAAGAAGGAAAATTGTTTGAAATTATGAACATCTTCAAAACGTTCTTTGAACATTAGATTAAAATATTTTCTTTTAATCTTTATTAGAACTTGTAGGTGACGTTAACCAAAGTTCTGGGGAATGTTCCCTGCTAGCTGGGTAGCAAGCTGGACCAACTTGTGTAGCTGCCTGTCACCCGTTCATTCCTTTATCCATACACCAACATTGCTCGCTCAGCCGTTCCTTCATATTGCTTAGTCCCTTTGTCTGTCTGCATGTCTGTTCGTCCGTTGTCCATTCATTCACACATGCTTTGTCCGTCCATTTGTTTGTATATCAGTCTGTCTGCACATCTGTTCATCCGTGACTTTTTTGTCCAGTTATCATCACATATGAGCTGGATGATGATTTTAGTTCTGTGTGAGTGGCGGAGCAGGCTAGGAGCGTTGTTAATCAAGCTGCTCATTAGCCACAGTTCTCAGACCGGTCGGATCAGTGATTTTTAAGCTGTATTTTATCATATTTAGATCCTATATTTTTCATTCATTCTTTTCTGGATGTTTATTGTAACATGGAAGTTTAGCATCATGCAACAATGTTCCATATTCTACTCCGTTCCCTGGAACTTTAAGTACAGGTTATGCATTTTCAGAAGATATTTCTGAGGAAATTAGAAAATAATGGAAAATAATTCACTTGCAATAGGAAGCAGAAAGCCAAAGAAAAATAAGTGAAACTGAGACTCCTAACAACCATGCAAGACCTGGTAGACCACCAAAACTGTCCCCATCAGATAAACAGTACTTAAAGCTTTCATCTTTGAGAGAGGTGAAAATCAAGCTCCACTGATGCTTCAGGCCTGAAAAGAATCTACTGTGAGAAGACAACTCAGCACTGTGGGTCAGAAACTATGTGCAGCTGTACAAAAGTAAACAGACAAAAAGAAGATGTGTTTGGGATTGCTTGGGATTAACCAACTTCTGAGACTAAACTTTGGAGGTGTGAAAAACATACCTCTGGATTTGTACTGTGCTATCTAACACTTCTACTGGTCTATTCATTGTGAAGTTTTCACACAATGTTTAAGGTGTACATGATGTGCGTGTACGTGTGTGTGTGTGTGTGTGTGTGTGTGTGTGTGTGTGTGTGTGTGTGAGACTGCCATTGGGAGTGTTTTAGTAGTCCAACAACAGACCTTTTCAGCTTCACCGCATTCACGTTCGACAGGCAATCTCAGGCAACAAAAAGGCAACATATTTATCTGAAAATCAATTTCCTGAAGTTTCCTTATGATCGCTTTGAGTGTGGAGAGGAATGTGGGTGAGGAGGGAAAAATTGTTTGCTGAAAATAAAAACACAAGGCCGTCGGCCCACAGCTAGAGAGTGCTAATGGGAAATATTGATCTGTCTGCTCTGCTGTAGTCCTCCATTGTGTCTTATTAGTATGAAACACCATGGAGCTTGTGTAGAGCTACATAGTTGAACAGGAGAGCATGTTTGTGTGTGTGTGTGTGTGTGTGTGTGTGTGTGTGTTTATGGCACATTGTGAAGAGCTGTTTTAAGGTCAGGGTAAGGTTTGGCTAATGCATGGGTACGGTTAAGGTCAGTGTTAGGGTTAGGGTTAGGTTAGGGTTAGGGTTAGGGTAAGGTTAAGGGTAGGGTAAGGGCAAAGTTAAGATTAAGGTTAGGGTAAAGTTAAGGTTAAGGTTAGGTTAAGGTTAAGGTTAGGGTAAGGTTAGGGTTAAGGTTACTGCTAGGCTGATAGTAGTTATGGATAAGGTTAACTTTAAGGTTAAGGTTAAGTTTAGTGTTAGGGTTAGGCTAGTAGTAGTTATGAATATGGTTTAGGTAAGTCTGCAGGCAACGTGTCTGTGTAATGGTCACACACATACATGTGTGTCTGCATGTGTAAACGCTGCTGTCATATTCAGAATCATGCTTCTACATTAAACAGCCAGTGTGGCCCCAGTGGACTCATGCATTGTTAGTGTTTTTTCTGAAATGATAACTTTACAGGAGCAGCAGAGAACAATAACTGCCCGCATCATTCTGGTATATGGTGAAGTTATGTCTGTAGTTGCCATCATACTGTGTTCAAAAGGTTTCCTTTCTATGGTACACATCTACTTCACCTTGTCCTATCCTATGGATCATTGAAGTTGTATCTTCTGGTTTTACATGCTAGTTTACACCCTATGATTTGGCCCTGGGACAATTTAGTGAACTCATAAATAATTAAATGAGCTCCACTCTAATTTGCTGGTTTACTGTGGGGCACCACAATGATCACACAGCAGAAGAATGTGGAAATACACAGGCAGGGAAATCAAATTAACCTCTGTGTAATAAGCTAAATTTATTTAGCTATAGTAGTTACTTGAAGTTTGCTCATAGTTAACCTTACATGGTACTTCCATCTTTACATGTTACTCACTATAAAACTTTCAGTGTCTGTCGATCTGGCTTAAGCAATCAAAAATGAAATCCCACAGCATGGCCGCTGGTTGTGTTTGGGGTTGTGATGCTAATAAAGGTGGAACTACTTCTCTCTTCAGTCTCTTCAGTGTCAAACGCTGAGCGAAGCTGTTCAATATTGTCCAAGGTTTAAGAAACTGTCCATAGTGAAACTAACAACTTGGAATGAAACGGTTTCCAAACATTATCTCTGCTGCATAATAAGTTGTAGTATGACAAAGTTTGGCTCACCACATGACATAAACTTTTAACTTTACACAATTAAGCATTGCTGTTGCATCGCATTTAGAGTAGACCAGTCCTCATCATAGATAGCAAACATAACTTCCTCAGACAGTAGAGAGGGGTGACAGTGCTCTCTTCCTCTTCTTTGAATTTATGTTTTACACAATAATGAAATATCTCGGGGCGGCATGCTGGGCAGTGCTGTTGCCTCACAGCAAGAAGGGCCTGGGTTCACTTCACGACTTGGCTGTTCGTGATCCTTTCTGGGTGGAGTTCTGTTCTCCCTGTGTCTGCATTTCCTCCAGGTGCTCCAGTTTCCTCCCACAGTCCAAAGACCTGCAATCAGGTGAACTGGAGATGTTAAAATGCCCCCGGGTGTGTGTGTGAATGTGTTTACATCTGTGTGTCTGCCCTGTGAGGGATTAGCAGCCTGTCCAGGGTGTTTCCTGCCTGGGTCTTTCCATGACCTAGAAGAATAAAGCGGTTTAAAAGATGAGGGAGTGAGAGAGAGAGAGTTTAATACCAGTTGACAATGAGAGAAGGTGAATATCTGAGCGCAGTTTACAGGGTTTGAGCAGGAAAGCAAATTTTAACTAATTCATGGTCACTTGCCAGTGAGACTGAAAGAGCTAACTTTCTAGCTTGTGTGAATGACTGATGTGCAACAGCAAACAGCGTATCAGATTGTTTACTGCCCCAGATATGTTCAAAATGTTTCCTTCATTTCCATAATGCATAGAAATACCCACCAGCAGTGAGCAGAGACATCTGGTGCCACAGAATGCAATGAGAGGAAAGTGGAAGTGGATACACTAACAAGTCTGCAAGACCTTAGTGAAGACCTGGATGTGGTTTGAGAGTTTTTGGTATGTGTTTACAGAAGGAATTTGACTTTTTGTGTTTGTTAGCAACTGTTAGCCACGTAGCACCAGTGCTAACCTGCAAAAGCAAGATTTGGACGCCACACATGTCTCAGTTGATTGAGATTTGTGTTAAGTGGAATATATATGTATGTTTGAGTTTTCACTGAACAATTCCTTTACCGTTATTTTGGACCATATCTTTTGGTCCATTCATCATGGAATGTTCACGCAATATAATGGTCTGCCAGCGTTTCTTAATGGTGTAAAGAACTAATAGATATGTACTACCAGTTCCAGTTTCAGTTTGAATGACTGCAGCTCAGGCATGTTATTGCATGAAGGTCCAAACTTCTTGACTTTGGGCCAAAAACACAAATACTGGAAACATACCAAGGCAAAGTGATGACAGAAAGCCAAAGCATGCATCAACAGCAGTCCATTGTGGTCAGCAGGCCTGAATCACATGCAGTGTCTGTTTCTCTGACCTTCCCTCACCGTGCTCAGAGTGTGCCTTGTCCCTCAGAGTCAGAGTGGCCTTCTCAAATGTACCATTGTTGGAACAGCAGAAGAACAATGGGCCCTCCTCCACCCAGAGATACCCTCCATACCAGCTGGTCGTGACGAACCCCGTCGCCACCCCTAAACCCCTTGTACACCCAAACGCCCAGCAGCCACATAAGACCGCCGTTGTCCATAGCTGGTCAATGGACACTTGGATCGATTGTTCACACAGCAGCCGTGTGTGCTGTGAAGCCGGCTCTGGGGGAGGATGATGAATATTCACATCGCTGCATATTTGTCCTGGCTCACACAAAAGAAGTACACACTGAGACACAGTTGGGCTGGACAAAGGCTGGACAGTGAACAAATACAGTCATGCAACAAACATGGGCATGTATACGTAAGAAGAACACTAGGGTCATACAGTATAGAACACACTTATCAGTAATAGCATGCATGTAATTACTGGGGCCTAAAACCTGTAGAATAAATAAGTATCCATGAAAACATAAAGCATGAATAGTGTTGCTGTGATATAAAACCTTGTAAATCCACCTTTCTTTTACACAACTGTCCTTTTATATGTTTGCAATGTTGAAAACAGCTGCTTTTTATATTGTGTTTATATGTGGAAAACCCAAAAGCAATATTTAAAAATGATTAAGGAAAAAAAGTCTTGCAATATTAATGCACATTAAAGTTACAAATGTTTTTTTCCTTTCTCTTACAACAGCTATGGCCTGTTTATAAAGATACACATTTTTGTACCTACATGACTGACCCAACAGCCATGATTGTGAACATTCAGTGAGCAGTGATGCCCTCTATAAGTCATCCTGTTAGTGCCAGCACCACTGGCAGAAGCCTGCACAGCGCAGGACTACATGCACACAGACCGTTACAACAACTGCCCTTAACACCGCGTCAGTGTCACTAAAGACTGCAATGGTGTTGTGCCAGACTGTCATAGAGTGACTCAGAATGGCAGCGGGTCATTTTCAGTGATGAGTCCCGCTTTTGTCTTGGTGGAGACGATCAACAAATCCGTATGCATAGACACCGTGGTCAGCACTGAACGGTTTGTTGTCACATGTCACATGTCCAGAAGGCCTGGTGTCACACCTCCACTGCTACCACAAAATCTGCAGGAACTGTATGAGAATATTCAAGCTGCATGGGATGGATTATCACAGGACACCATTAGGAACCTCTACAACTCCATGTCGAGAAATCTGGCATGTCCGACGCCATACAGAGAAATTTATCATCATCTATTTAGCATTGCAATCCGACACTTCAGAGCTTTTAATAACATACTGTATAACACATCTTGTCGCAGATACATGATTATAATAAGATAATATTTTATAGCAGGGGTGTCTAATCTTATCCACAAAAGGCCAGTGTGACACCACACCTGATTCCACTTCTTTAGTCATTTGGTCTTCAAACAACTGATCATTAGTGCTCCTACTTGAGTGGAATGAAAATGTGCAGCCACACCGGCCATTTGCAGATAAGACTGGACTCCCCTGATCTAAATGTTGCAGTCTATTTGTAGGAAGCTGTAAAAATTATATATAATAACTGAGAAAACTGTGTGTTATCAAGAATGACTATTAATCCTCATATTGAAAACACAGTAACCAAAGCATGCCTGTAGTTATTTTATATCAAGAAATATAAACTATAATATGATGACCATTTTTTGTTTTAATTTTACCATGTCATAACTTCTTATTGAATAAACCATCAGACTTTTTGATGGCTGTTTTGTAATACGTCTGTCTACATTGTGTATATTTCTACTGGACAGTGAAATTGTGTCCACTTATAACATTTACGTACGTTAATGTACCAAAAACACTCCCAATGTTTATTTTATTTATATAAAAATTTATGATATTTATCCCTTTAGAATTAAACAGGCTGGTTATGTTACTGTGTCTTTAACACTACTGTATGTAAAAGGCCTCTGTTCTGAGGTTCATTGAGAAAGCAATCTGGGCTCAAACACTCTTTACAGGTTAGTGTGAATGGATGGTGCTAAACCGCTGAAAGCTCAAGAAGCAGATATAATTAAATGTGTTATTTTTTGTGACATCACAAAAACATTCACAGTAAATTGACAGCTTGTTTTTTATTATGTTCTGTACGGTCTGGGGAGTGAAAGGCATAAGGTTCTGTACAAGGTCGTTTTAACTGTGTTTATTTTCTGTCAGGATTTTGTACAGTATTTTTATTGTCTGACTCAGTAAAATACTTTATTCATAATATCATTGTGGTCTCAACTCATAAGCCTTAAAAAGTTTTATATTATGTAATAAGTTTATGACTGTGTTTGTCATATAAGTTAAAGTGTTTTTTAAATCTTTATTTGGCTTTCTTCATTTTCATATACAGTGCAAAAAAGTAATAAATAAATATGCTTTTTTATATAGTTTTTTATTGTTATTAAAATGTGTATAGTACTGGTAAAAATGTACATTTACACTAGATTATTGGCTACTGAGTTGCATTACTTTTACAGTTGTTATCTAAACATACAGGAAATAACTGTGTTACAACTTACTACTGCAAGCAGACAGAGGAATTCAGTTATAACACAGTAATCTTGTGGTCCAGGTGACTGTGGAGTCACAGTATACAGTTGCTGTTTCACTGTTATTTACTGTTAGTGTGGTACAATAAATTACTATAATGCATTTAAACTAGAAGGCAGTAATTCACTGTAATTTTAGAGTGAATTTTGTGCAGCGTCTGATTGATAGCACTGCATTTTCACAGTTAACTAAAGCATAAGCCTTTTTAATGAGAACAAGGGAGCGTGCACAGTATCTAGTAACAAACACAGGAACAGATGAGGCTCAATATCACACTCAGACAGAGCCAAACGCCTGAATTCTAAACTGGCCAAGTTTGATTACTGTGGGCTGTGACATTTGCTCTTTGGAAAAGAGTCTGTTTTCTGTGACTCATTCGTCTAAAGGTTGAGTATTAATTCTGAGTCACCAACAATGAACCCCTTACAAAGTGAAAATGCCATACTCAGTAAAAAAAAATCTACTGTTTGAATATTTTTCAGCCACCCTTTCCCTCCTTTCTTGAAGCTACATGAGCTATCAATGATCCCTGTCAGACATTGAGAATGTTGTGAGGCTTATGAGAGGCATACTTAAGAAACTTTCCTCCTCAGTCACAATACATGATTAGATGAATGAGTCAGTAACTACAAGGTCATGGAGGAGACACAGGCGCATGTTATGGAAGGGGAATAACCTTAATTTTTCATGAAAACATGGGTGTGTAAGTCTTTTTCGGTCTGTATAAACCATCAGTCGTTCCATCTCATCCTCCATGTTTTATCAATTATCTGAACCACTGCTCCCAATTCAGTCGATTTCCTTTTACACCCACATTCAGTATATCTTCCAAACATGACCTCAGTATATAAAGCCTTATCGCATGACAGCATGTACACCACAATGCATAACAGCATCACTTCTTTTCATAATTATATGGCTTTAGCTATCAAAACGTCTTGTGGCCTTAAATATATAAGCTCAGTGTTTCTCAACCCTGGTCCTGGAGACGCTCTGCCCTGCACATTTTAATAAATTTGCTGCTTTCACACCCCTCCTGCAGCTCTGAAAGGGCTTGTTGATGAGCTGAGAATCAGGTGTGTTGAGTGCAGGGAAAGCACTAAAATGCGCAGGATTGGGTCCCTCCAGGACCAGGCTTGAGAATCACTGTATTAGCTTTTACACTCTGGTGACAATGAGCCAAAATAATTAGTACTGTTGCTAGGATTCTCTTTTCTCCATGTAATTATTTGATAGCAATTAAAGTGCATTTAACCCTGCAATTTAGGCCTTTATAAATGAGCTCATGTGATTTTTGCTTGCTTCTTATCTCTTCCATTTCACTGCACACTGAAACCTACCGTGCTGTGCACCCGAGTACACTGTGCCATGATGTGTACTAACTGTGCTCGTGAAGTCCAGTGAGCTCAGTACTGTAGCATGAGAGAATCTGACTCTAGCAGATGGCCATGACGTATTGGAACCTAGAGATATTTCCTTCAACGAGCGTGTGTAATGTGTAACACCCCTCCACAGAGAGGCAGCTCGAGCCAAAACTGCGCCGAGCCTTGGATTAGTTTTGTTATTCTGAGAATGCCCATATGTTTCAGCTTTGTTGTTTCAAAGTGGATAACCCTGGAGACAATGCAACATAGCCGAATATCTTGTCTCAGTCTACAGGCCAACAGCGAAATCATTACAAAGTCTCACAGTATTAAGCCCCTGTAAATATGGTTTCAAATGTTCACACCCAGGCCACAGAATATTCACCAGTGCAGGAAATATAAATGATACACAAATTAATAGTTCTACAATCAAGATTAAATGCTACAAAAATCCCAAGCGGCTGCCTGCTCGGAACTGTGTGGGTGTGTCAAATCACATAGTGATTGACAGTGGCGTCTCCCTGGTGACATAAACAACATGGCACCAGTGGCAATGGTGAGCAACACTGCCAACGATGCTAGAAATAGCACATGCTTGAAGGATCAGAGTGGTTCAGTCCTACATGCTTGATTTTCAAGAACAAGCTACAAGTCTGTAAAGTGCAAGCGTGGGGAAACACTGTGAGCCTTGAAGTTAATACTGAAGTGTAATATTTTATTCCTACAGGTAAGGTGGACCACTAGCTAGTATATGAAGTTAATGGTTTTAGTAGGTTCCTGCAAGAGGTGACAAGGAGGAACAGCGTCTAGTTACGTTACAAACAACAGTGTAATAAACCTCCATAACACGCACCATTAACAAATTTAGAAAAGCTTAAACAGTCTACCTGCTGGGAGTGGCAGAGCAGTGGCTTTGGTTGCAATTGACTTAATGCAGCCACCTGCAGCGCTGACTTAATGTGATGCATGTGAACAGTGCATGGTTAGACATTTTGTCCACATTTGCCGGCGCTACCGAGCATTACCATGTTACTTGACTTTCAAATCTCATGGGATCAAGGCGGCTGCAGCTTTTGAAGTCATGATATCAGAACATCAGCTTTATTGGTTTGAATAGTCACTGTGGGATCTCTTATACAGTAAAACAAATAATAATAAATAATAATAACCTCACTGTGGTAAGATTTTATTCCCATTCATTAAACTACATCAAGACTTTAGTCTCATTTCTACTAGTCCACTCCTAGTCCAGTACATTTAATAATCTTCATTATTGGATTGATGTACAATTGTTTCTAGTCAGTGAGAGTAAACAAATAGAAATATTATTATCTGCCAATGCAGTATAACAATTTCATGACAGGAAGATACGCTTTGAAAAGTCACTCATAATCAGAAATATTACCCACATTAAAGATGTTTGCATTTGTCAAGTCAGACAGCCTGGAGAACGTCGATAAATTAAGTTGCTTTCTTGGGATGACTGGAGAAACAGGAGCAGTGATGTTCTTCGGTCCATGATCAAGCTGCATGTCACATGCCATTAGTGACATTAGCATAGCCTAAACACCTACACCACTGGATAATCTATGACAGAATATGTCAGGCTCTTTGAAATGCTTTGATGTGATCACATGAGCCTCTTCGCTGCTTCTGGGAGAAAGGACACATTAGTTGTGTCATATTGAATAAATCCTTTAAAATTAGCATTGTTAATGGTCTCCAGGCTTTGCAGTGTGAACTATGTTATAGAGCCATGTACTTTTTTTGTCACTGTGATTCTACATTTCTTTTAGTGGAAGCCCCGACGGGAAGATTCATGTGATTTCTTCTGTTTTGAAAACTCTGCATCATTACAGGTTTACCAGCAACTTATGAGTCTGTAGCAATATTTCTTCACCACTTCTTGGAAACCAGATGAGGAATATGCAAGTCTTACATGAGAGAATAAGTGGCTACAGAGTTTAGGGTGGATCATGTGCTGTGCCAGATCAGTGTGTAGGCGGTGTAATGGTGTCATCCCATGAGACTGTTAATGCAGTTGCTTATTGCACTTTGCTATAATGCTGCCACATATATTTAAGCCCTAGCTCCAATGAGACTGATTACATGAACATATAGAATAGACACAATATGCGCTGGAATACAAGTTAGCATCATGTTAAGTGGAAAAAAATATTAAATGCAAAACACATTATCCTTACTATATGATGTAAAAGTCTGATATGACATGTAAACATCAAAAAATTACTGTTCAGTCCATATAGCCCTAGAAACATAGACCTAGATCTCAGACTAGGCAGACTGAAATCCACTTGCTGTGTGGGAGGTAATATGCAAATCAACTCTTACACAGCAAACAATAACCAACTGTTTATCTGCTCACTCTCTATTGTCTGCACTTTCTTTTACGCAGTAGTGTGTGTCCATAGTACTGTGAAACATTCCATTTCATTCATAGGTGTACTCCATGATTATCTTCCGTGCAGACACATATCATGTGCACAGGGATGTACTGCATGAGGAGCAGTTTCTACGGCTGTCGAATGTGTCTTGGAGAGACAGATGCATTTACACTGCTATTATAGGCGGCTCAGATGGGTCTCACACCACTTCCTGAAGTGATTTGAGTAATTGGATTTGTATCCACTTTAAATGCATCTTGGGTATGTTTACACTTGCAGATATATTTATTGGTCTTATCCAGACATGTTGATACTCATATGCATGAAGTAACCAGATGTAAACAGGGTCTAAGATGCGAAAATACAGTCCAATTTGAATTTATCGTTGTTGTGTTGTCACAATTGTGAATGAATTTACACCTGACCATGCATTCATGTTGAAGAGATATGGAGTGTAGCTACTGCAGAATTTTACCAGCAGTACAAAAAAATCAAACCTGTTATTGTTTTATGGCAAATCATACTTAGGACACTCTCCAAACTTTTCCACTAACCAAAGTTGATCTTATGTCTTTGACGATCAACAGGCAAGACAAACGGTCCTAAACATTTTTCACCCTCAGCGTTTCAGTATGCTTTAGCTTAGGATGCCTGACAGTTTACGTGATTAAGCTTGTTGGTGTGGTTTTCTTTAAATGTTCCTGCCAATCTGCACAGCCTGGGGCACACAAAACTGAAATCAGGTTGTTTAATGGTTTCAGAAGCAACCACTCAGACAGGCCCCAGGCTATGCAAATTGTTGGAAGTATTAAAATTCATTATTCCAAAGAAATCCCTGACCACCACAAAATGGCAGACAAGTAGAGGCTCACCAAAAAGTTGTGGTCTGGGGCTTATGACTGATGATCTGGAAAGATGGTAATTAGAAATAGAATTAGTACATACAACCACAAGTTCCAAGAAAAATAAAAAATGCAGGATCTTTAAAGGTGCAATTTGTAAGATTTGTGCTTTAAAACATTCCAAAGTTAACTCAAATTATCAACAGAATGTGAAGAAATATGCCAAAGTTAGCAGCTAGCCCCAGCCTGTTATGTCTTGTAGTACCACTTTGCACCTCAAGAGGCGATAGTGAGTCACTGAAGTGTCCAGTCCAGGTTAAACTATTTAGTTACAAGTAGCCAATAAAAGGAACAGTAAAGGCAAAGATGACTGAAGCTCTTGGCAGGAGACCATTATATTGACTCGCTCCCAGCAAGAAACCACAGTTGGCAGTGAACAAAAGAAGTGATATAAATAGAAGCAAAAAAAAAGGAGTTAATATTGGTGTTGCTTTTAGCCACTGGAGACACTTTTGGGGAGTGAAGGAATGAAGTTTGATTATAAACTCACACCGTTTCTTCTAGACTGGTAAGGAGAAGAAGAAGGAGGAGGAGAGAGTGTTAATTTCCTTGTTTCTTATGATAGGGGTGGACACCACAACCTTCTGGTGATATGTTGTACATTTTGTTTTGACCATGAATTTGACAGGCTATGTGATCTTACAAATTGCTCCTGTATATAATAGTAATAAACTGCCATTAAATTGAACTGCATGTACTGTAGTAAAACAACACTCTTTACAGTATCTGTTTCTCTGGGGTATATAGTTCCACAAATGCCAGCTGGAAATCTTTAGAAGATGTCAACTTTTGCAAATCAACTTTCGATGTCTCTGGATCAACTAGTGGAAAAACCAAACGATCGCCAGCCCCTGATGAATATCTTGGTGTGCTGTCACATTCTCCCAGCCCCCCATTAACAGCCATCTGTCTCTCATTTGGGTTTGTGACAAGGGCACTGGGACCTTGGGACATGTGTGACATGCAGCAGAGGTGAGGTGTTGATGTTAGGGGGGATTTTACAAACAGCTAAGTATAGAGCCTCTGTTCAAACCCCCCCTCAGTGGCCAATGTGTCAGCTAGAACATATTGAACTCCCCCTGTTCCAATATATCACCAGTAATTCTAATGGCTTTGGCAACACTTCAGTGCAGGCTCCCTCTCATAAAGCCCATGTAAATGAAGCACAATGTTAACATGGAATGACGACTCAGGAGAGTTAACATCCACGTACTGTTTAGTCACACAGCTTTGTTATCCTGTCAAATTAAGGTTAGGCCACAAAAAGAGAGCTGGAGGCTAAGGTGCCTCATGAAGCTGAGAATGTATAGAAATGTCTGGATCTGGAGATGATAAGACTCAAGATTTCAGATTTCATGATTTCAAAGCCTGTAAACGATAAATGGAAATTTCCTTACATTTATATGGATTTTATTTACCAATCAGTTTGGTCTCTGAAATAGCAAAATGACACAAATATGTATTATGTAAGATCATGTGATGAGTCAGAATGTATTTATGAGTGCTGAGTAAAGCTGAAGCAAATATCAATATGTAAATAAAACCCTTCATATATGGATCATTCAGCTAATTAGTTCTGAAGACAGAGTTAACATTCACATTTGGGACTCATTAACTGACTTTAGACTGAATCCTTCTTCTTTGAATGACACTGTTATAAATAATATAATATAACATCCCATAATTATATTTATTTAACTAAAACAAGTGGCTGAACATTTGATTTTTTCCACTTCCACAACAATCATAAGGTGACCACTGACTGTTTCGGTAGTGGCACCTTTAGCTCATTTTGAGCAGAACTCAATAACACAAGTTACTCAATGCACTCAGTAACACAAGTACATGACCAGCAAACACAGCTTTGAAAAATTCTACAGACATATATTCACAATATCTTGCACTAAAGCAAAAGTTCACAGAAAATACGCGGATGAGTAGCGAGATTTCATACTGTTAGACATTGATTTTTAGACTTTGAGACACATTTAATTCTAAACAATGAGATCTAGGTCCTCACAATGTGACTTTGAAGGACAAGGATAGAGTCTCACTTCCTGATCTAAATGTAGGGGGTGGGGCTAAAATAAACCTCCACCTATGTACTAAAACTCTATGGTTTTGTACTGCCATAAAAACATGGGACAGCATGATTAAAATATAAATTTTCTTTATTTTAAAATGAAACGCATAATAAATCTAAATCTTCACGTTCTTCACTTCAAATAGATCATTTTAAAAACAAGATTGTTTAGAAACAATTTAAACTTTAAATTTACAGATTGAGGACAGACATATCCTAATGTAAGCCTGGTAAATATATGAGGTCTGAATACTTGTTCCCAGACTTTTGCCAATTTCCCAGGTTCATTTACCAATATACCAATTGTACAGACATATACTCAATATATATGGCTTAAAGGAGAATTCTATGAATATTTTCTACGTTTTTGTAGAATTCAACTGCTGAGATGAAAACAACATAATTCAAATTCAGTTGAAAAATTCAGTTTTGTTTGAGGACTGTTTTGCCTT
Organism: Semaprochilodus insignis; assembly: GCA_034552555.1. Classification (NCBI taxonomy): domain Eukaryota; kingdom Metazoa; phylum Chordata; class Actinopteri; order Characiformes; family Prochilodontidae; genus Semaprochilodus; species Semaprochilodus insignis. Next base: position 11,905,073 of record CM067491.1, read on the forward strand.
ATATGTCCTGTATATGTCCTGTATGCAACCATCTCATGACTATTGTAAAAAATCCCTCAGGAATCAGGCAGTGTATTCATAACCATTTCATCCAATACATTTTTGTGAATTCTGCAAACAATTCTGACTTAAGGAAGTTTTAATACTACAGAATTTTACATCAAACCATTCTGACTGACTTTGATTATATCTTAACACTTGAACTATGCAGAAATGTGAAACATCTTTGTATTTCCCCTTCCCTGTAAGCTCAGTCATATCTGTGCCTGAGTTTAGCATGTACAGGATTATGATGTATAAACCTAAACACAGTCAGGTTAAACTGGAACAGCAGACCGTTTTGTATTTACAGTACAACATATATAAATAAATACAATCTTATAAGGGTCAGATGCTCCCTACATGCAGTATGGAGCTCTTGGTGAGTCTTTAATAATCTGACATCAGGTTTTCAAAATAATTTACATGTCAAGTCTTAGACTTTATGTCTTATAACACAAAATGATCATATTTTAAAATGAAAATGTAAATGATTATTTCTTTTGAAAAAACTCTGTCATAGGAACCTTCAGACTGTTGCTACAGAGATCCAAACTATGTTAACATTAGGTTGAACTGTTATTTCACCCACTGTCCAGCACCTACTATCCACTATAAGCTAATTTGGTAAAAGGTCCTAAGATAGAGATAATGGTTATGATTTTTGATGATGATTTCCTGAATGTTTTCTTCTCTAATCAATTAGCAACTCTTACAAATCGCAACCATTCAGCTATCTTTCTGCAAACATTCAGTTTTTACCAGTGAGCTAGCATTTCCTCAATACATATTCAAGGTATATTTCCATGCGTAAAGTCGGAGGTACAATATAAATGAAAAATGTGTCACCATTGAGGCAGTATCTTTTAGCTTAGGGTGCTTGACGGTTGGGGGTTTTAAGTTTGGTGCTTTCTTCTGTCAATACAATAAACATTTTAGCTGTCTGAGTTTAATTCATCATCTTCACTGGGTTTTTGCTAGTCAAGAGTAGACACAGTGCTTTACACATTGCCGCTGTCCAAAGAAAACCATGTAACTCCATATTTCTCGATTTTTTGTTTATGCATTATTTAAACACAGCAGCTGCCGTTTACATTGTGTGAAATTTCATGTTGAATGGACCAAAAGACATTGCCCAAAATTTCCCAAAAATTCCTTAACTTACATTAAAATTAAATCAGGTTTTTGTCCTCCCCAGTAAAGTTGCCATTTTGGAGATACTTGTTTTTCTTTAGAGAGCGATGATATGTTTAAACATGTATATGTTAACGGGTGCTCTTGTTAATGTGTGTGAAATTGTTTTGTCTTGAATTTAATAAAAAAGTGCTCTCATAGAAAGCAGCTTTACAGAGATTCCAGATCCAAGTTACCAACGAGCAAGCGAAGGGTGAGAGTGGTAGAGAAAAACTCCCTCCGAGCAAGAGGAAGAAACCTCAAGAGGAACCAAGACTCAGAAGGGAACCCATCCTCTTGTGGTCCACACCGACAGATAGCAAAACAAGCAGAAACTAAATTTTATATATATATCAATTTTATATATATATTATATATATATATCAGCCTGTGGTTGGATGGTTGAGCAATGATGTGCTCAACGGTGGTTAACATTCCATCATCATAGTGCCAGGTCAGGGCCCACCAAACATTTATGCCCGGGGGCTGATAAACTGGCATACATTACACACCATTTTGACTTCAGTATCAAACTTGCACGAGTACACATGGTCCACCACTGCCATGCATTCTAAGATCATTCTATCCTATTAGCATTAAATGAACTGGCTCATTTTGGGAATCACTCAGGGGCACTCTTGCCTTTCACGACCTTCTGTATTTTGTCCGAAGAAAAAGAAAGTAAGTGGACTGTGTGGGGATGTAGTTGCAGGGCATAATGTCTATTCCAGGGTGGCATGTTGAGAAGCCAGTGGGTTCCTCTCCTCACCCTGCCTCACAGCCTAATGTTTAATGCACTTAAATTCTCTCTTCTCCCGCTGTGAGCCAGTGCATCAGATATGTTACATTACCCACTATGCATAATGGATTAGCAATAAATCTATTTCTGTAACGGGGCTATGTCTCCTGCATTATGTCTCTGCGGTCTTTATTAGTGAATACCAATGATTCTGTGCAGAGATAGAGAGAGATAGGGGGAAAGAGAGAGAGAGAGGTAAAGAGGGTGAGACAGAGAGCTAAAAAGGGTGAGAGAGGAGTGGAGAGGATTTTATGAGATAAGAGGGGACATCGGAGCAGTGTTTTATTGTTCTGTATCCTTCCACATCGAGTTTATGTCAGGATATGTTTTTATTTGTTGTGTCTAGATATGACTTTTTATTTCACTTCACAATTTGTATTAATGCTGTTGCTGTAGTTGTTTCTGCCATTGCATCTTAAGTAACTCATAACTCAAAACATGGGCACTTTAGGCTTCTAGGCAATGTCAAAGCGCTCAACAAAATCTGAGCTCCAGTCTCACAGAACAAATCCAGCACTGATCAATTTCAGTGTCTTGTTCATTAAGAACTGACAGTAGCGACAGTATTTGAAGGTTTTCAACAGTGTAAAAAAACAACATTATTACCGCATTGTTTGCTCCATCAATAAAAACGTCTACAGAACATGATTTGAGCCTGATGGCGGACAAGTGACGAATGAATCATCAATATTGTTCTTTATATAGGACCACACATTCCCCAGCAATCATTCTGGGGTTTAGGTGTAAAGGTTGCTGTTTGTCACGCATGACTGTGTCATGATGAATTCTGCTCTTTTTTAATGCGGAAAAGATTTTTTTCTTTGAAGGACAACCTGCCACACACATTGCACTAGTCTGGAGAGAAGACCACCTGTAGTCTGTTTTCCTGAGTGACAGATGATGCACAGCTGTATCTACAACTGAGGTCAATCCAGCTCATTGGAGCAGGCCTTATAGCACACATCTATCTATCTATCTATCTATCTATCTATCTATCTATCTATCTATCTATCTATCTATCTATCTATCTATCTATGTGTCTTTACTCATGTTGATGTCTGGGGTTCTATATTATATTTCATTTACAGTTTCTGTATTACAGCCTATGTCACACAGCATCAAAGTCCCTGACATAAATAGCACATATCTGTATTTTTTTGGTTTATTTTTCCCACATCTACAGCAGTCAATTTGTGAACATTAAGTGGTGCGCTGGCCAATAGAAATGCTCTAAAACCACTTTTTTAAAAATTAAAATTTTACAGTTAATGTACTTTAATGTAAAAACTTACATTAAAGTATGTTAAAAGGATGCTTTTGGCTCCTCCTATAAAGTTGTTTTATGTTATTTACTTTTTGATTTACTTACATATTCGCTGAACAGCAATAATATGACCTTTCTTACTCCATTATTTATATAATCAAACATAGCCTATAAACACAATATTAATCGCTTTGAAAGAGAGACAATTAGTCCTTCTGGCCTTGGCATGAGCACTGACTCTGACCTTTGAACTTACTTAGGCTTCATGTTGGATAAGTATGAGGAGAGTACCCTCCCCCAACACACACACACACACACACACGCACTTACTCTGATGCCCTGTTATGTACACAACCAAGCAAACACACAACATATTACACATTACAGTTATACATGTTCATACTGCAGGGGGACCAGCAGATAACAGCTTGTGTACAGATGAAGCTGAAATGCAGAAGCAGGTGGGGACGTTTCTCACAGTTGTGTGTGTTTGCCTGATAGCACTGCCATCTGTTTTAGCACCTCATGTGAGAAGGAGCATGCAGAGGGTCTCACCTCACCATACTCCTCATCACTGCTTATCTCAAGGTCCTTCCATATGGAGAGTAATTAAATCAAAGCAATCTACTTAAGTGGACATTGTTCAGTTTGGCACACTGTAAAGAAGCTGTTGAGTTGTAACACCTCAATGCTTGACAAATCAAGTAGCTTCATCCTTAACTTGTAATCATACAATCTTTGCTGTAGCTGGTATTTTATAACAATCTATAGATATTTATATGTCTCGTATATCTAATGTCCATATTTCCTGGCATGAGTCACTTCATGGCATATGGCATTATGGATATATCTTTGTAGCTAACATGTAAAGTAGTTTGGTTCAGTAATGGATGGAATTTACTACAAACAATTGGACTATAACACTGACATAACACTGTAATACCGTGGTAATTTAGCAGAGGTTTTTTTTTCGCAATGCATATAACATGACGATATGGTAGTGCCTACACAGCTACAGAGGAGGACTGAAGGAAGGAAGGAAGGAAGGAACGAGGGAGAGAAGAAAGGAAGGAAGGATGTGAGTCTATTCATTTGCTAATCGCTGTCACTTCAGCTTGTCAGCTTACAGTAATTGCGGAGCATGAAGCGCATGAATAGGGAACACAGCTCAGTGACTCATAGATATTGGTCTTCTTTTGTGCCTTTTCAGGCCTCTGAAAATCTCTGTCAGAGTGAAGTCCGCTAAATAAACATCATCCTTCGTTCACATTTACAAATCTTTTATGCCATCACTGTGCACTTGAATTGTCTTGCTTGCTGTAATCTGTCCATGTGTCTGTCTGTCTCTCTCAGCAGCAGCAGCAGCAGTAATGAAATGAGGCCTGTCTTCTCACTGTTCTGTTAATTACTTCTCTGTTTATTTAGCGGTTGTGCTGTGGTGGTGGTGGGGGTTCGGGGGATTGTCTAACGCTTGTGTTAAATAGCCTGCATTCCGATCCTGTGATGCCCAGCCTAACACCATCCCCGTTTTCATCTCCACAGCCCAGCAAATTAGCTCCAACTGACTTCCTCTGTGTGTGTCTGTGTGTGTGTGTGTGTGCGTTTGTGTGTGTTTGTGCACATGAGAGCAAGAGGAGATCATCCTACAACAAATACTGTAACCACTGAGAAATCACTTTGCTGTCTTTTGGTGCCCTGTGGCTCAGCTGTGATTATCGTGTCTTTCTTTGTTTGTGAATTAACACACTGCCACTTAGGTCTCTTAAAGGGCCTTATCCTAACTTTTATTTTTAACTTGTTTTTTCTTCTTTGAGGTCCAGTTACACCATTTATATGGACGAAATGTGCCACTGAATGGAGCAAATGGTTACATTGCTGGAGTTAAATAATGAGAGTTTCAGAATCAGAATCAGGTTTATTGGCCAAGCATGTTGACACACACAAGGAATTTGGTATCAGCAGTTTGTGTCTCTCTAGTACTGACAGTCCACAATACACACAATATACACAATGACTCCACATATACACCATATACACAATAAATACAGACAATTACAATATACAATCTTCACAATATACACAATATACAAGCAATAAACAAACAGTTTACACAATAATATACAGTTTACACATTATTTACAAACAGTATAACGTGGTAGTGTTGAGGTAGAGGTAGTAGTGTTAAGGTAGTACAACAGTATTAGCGTACATGTATGGGGAAGAGACTGTGGTGTATAATCTGGCATGAAACTATGGTCCAGCAGATGATGTGACTGGTCAGCTGTTTATGAAGGTGATGGCCTGAGGAAAGAAGCTGTTCCTGTGTCTGGTTGTCTTGGCGTACAGGGTCCTGTAGCGCCTTCTGGATGGGAGGAGTTGAAATATGTTGTGTCCAGGGTGAGACAGATCTGTGATGATGTTCCCAGCCCGTTTCCTGGTTCTTGAACAGTACAAGTCCTGGAGGGTGGGCAGTGGAGCACCAATGATCTTTGCAGCTGTCTTCATGGTCCTTTGTAGTCTGTTCCTGTCCTGTACTGTGGCCGCTCCAAACCAGACTGTGATGGATGTGCACAGGACTGATTCATTTCAGATCTCGGGAAATGATATTACCCAGAAACTTGAAGGTGTCCACGGTTGACACAGGGCTGTTGGATATTGTGAGGGGGATCAGTATTGAGGTGTGTCTCCTAAAGTCTATAGTCATCTCCACAGTCTTCAGCGTGTTCAGCTCTAGATTGTTCCGACTGCACCAGAGAATCAACTGTTCGACCTCCCTCTGATAAGCAGACTCGTCACCATCTTGGATGAGTCCGATGAGAGTAGTGTCATCTGCAAACTTCAGGAGTTTAACAGATGGGTCTTTAGAGGTGCAGTCATTAGTGTAGAGAGAATACAACTTTGGGGAGAGAACACACCCTTGAGGAGCACCAGTGCTGACAGTCCATATACTGGAAGTGACTCCTGCCAAGCGCACCTGCTGTTTCCTGTCTGTCAGGAAGCTGGTGATCCACTGACATAGGGCAGGAGGTACAGTGAGCTGGGAGAGCTTAGAAGAGAGGATTTCTGGGATGATCGTGTTGAACGCTAAGCTGAAGTCCACAAACAGGATCCTAGCGTATGCACCAGGGTAGTCCAGATGTTGAAGGATGTAGTGCAGTCCCATGTTGACTGCATCCTCTACTGACCTGTTTGCTCGGTAGGCAAACTGTAGTGGGTCCAGTAGGTGTCCTGTGACGTTCTTCAGGTGGGCCAACACCAGCCGTTCAAATGACTTCATGACCACAGATGTCAGAGCGACTGGCCTGTAGTCATTCAGTTCTGTGGCAGTGGTTTTCTTGGGAACCGGGATGATGGTGGAGCGTTTGAAGCAGGAGGGAACCTCACACAGCTCCAATGATCTGTTGAATATTTGAGTGAAGACTGGAGCCAGCTGGTCAGCACAAGCTTTCAGACAGGAGGGAGAAACACCGTCTGGACCTGGTGCTTTCCTGGTCTTTTGTTTCTGGAAGAGCTGGTTCACATCCCTTTCAGATATCTTAAGTGCAGGTTGTGTGTCAGCGGAGAGGGATGGGGGGTTGCCATAGGTGTGATGAGGGCTGATGGTGCTGAACTGGGCTGAACGAGGGGTGTGAATCTGTCCATCTCAAACCTACAATAGAAGTCGTTCAGGTTGTTAGCCAGGTCTTTGTTTGCTTCAACAGGCAGGGATGGTCTTCGGAAATTTGCGAATTGGCGAAGACCATTCCACACTGACGCAGGATCGTTGGCTGAAAACCTGTTTTTCAGCTTTTCAGTGTAGGATTTTTTAGCTACTCTGATCTCCTTGGTCAGTGCATTCCGTGCCTGCTTGAACAGAGGCTTGTCTCCACTTCTGTAGGCATCTACTTTGGCCTGACGAAGCTGTCTTAGTTTGGATGTGAACCAGGGCTTGTTGTTGCTGTATGTGCAGAAGGTCTTGGTTGGCACACACACTTCTTCACAAAAGCTGATGTAAGATGTCACAGTATCAGTCAGTTCGTCCAGGTTGCCAGTTGCAGTTTCAAAAACACTCCAATCAGTGCATTCAAAACAGTCTTGCAGCTCCTGTTTTGCTTCTATGGTCCACTTCTTCACTGTTTTAACTGCAGGCTTTACAGCTTCCAGCTTCTGTCTGTAGCTTGGAATAAGTTGAACCAAGCAGTGATACGTGGAACTGACTGTCGTCTCTTCCTTTGCAAAAGAGATCAGTAAAAGGGGCCGATTTTAAAATCTTAGACGGTTACATAACACTCTTTAACTTGGTAATATTTACACCCCCAAATTTTACATTTACAAAAATGGTGGCCTACTTGGAGAATTCTACCATTTCCAGCTTTCCAAAGGACAGAACTGTCAATGGAAAAGGTTGATGCTGGATCTTTAAATGAGGCTGAAGTTGACTTATTATTCACCCATTTTCTTAATCAAATGATTCAATCCACCTTAAATGCTACAGCTACCAGAATGTAACTGCAACACTATATAAGGTGGAACAGACACTTTGCAAAACTAGCTGGCAAACCGGTTTCAATTCAGAGTTGTTAGTTTGCTCTGCACATTTTACGCTGGACAATTTCTCAAACCTTGGACAATACTGAGCAGCTTCGCTCAGCGTTTTATTGGCCAAAAGGACCAGAGACTGGAGAGAGGAGCAGTTCCACCTTTATTAGCATCACAGTCTGTAAGTAGCAGCCATGCTGTGTGTATAAAACCTTCTGCAGCATTCATTGTGAATGCATAAGAACATTCTAGAACAATGCGACCTGGGAGAGAACACTCTAGAACACCCCAACAATCACACTAACCAAAATGTTTGGCGTTTGCTAAGGAACATCTGATCAAGGGCACAACAAAGACGGATTTGCTGTGCCCCTGAGTGCTGGCATGCACCAACTGCGTGGAGGTCCTTCCCTCACCCAGTGTTCCCCTGCCACAAAAGCAGCAGGTTCATAAGGTCAAAGAGGCGGATCCCGCTTGGCTTAGCTGTGGTAATGGAAGCTGCCCATTGCTCCGGTTCTAGGATCACTTGTTGTCCTGGAGTTCACCTTAGTTGTTGAAGAAATCTGCATGGGGGGCAAATCTGATCTGAATACAGCACTGAGGTGGAACATTTTCCTGAATGAAAACCTCTTGCTCCATGACATCTGAAAAAAGGAATAAGAAGAGCTGAACAAAATGTGGACACAAAGCTTTACACTTAGCTTTCACTTCCTTTCTCCTTCACTCTAAGTCTGAGAAACTTTACATTAGACTTGTTTTCATTTGATCACCTTAAGCCTATATATTATTATTAATAAAGCTTAATTAATATTAAAGGAGCAATTTGTAAGATTCAATCTGACAAATTCAAAGGAAAATCAGCATCAAGCCTCATCACTTTACTCTCTAAGAGTGTCTCTACAATGGTCGTATGCCAACACCTTCATCCATCATTGCGTTTACTCTTCCTTTTATTGGCTACCTGTCCTTAAACGATCTAACATGGAGTAGAACCCACAACTTTATTGACTGGAGTTTAGAATGCGCAGTCAAAACAGTGCTGCTTCTTCATCCTCTCAGGTTGGACTAATTTGACTCAGTGCTCCCACAACTCACTGTCACCACGAGACAGGATGGGCAGGGGCTAGCTGGTTAGCATGCTAACTTCAGTAGTTACCTCTGCACTCCTATGCATACGTCTTTGACATACTGTCAAAAAATATTGTTGATCATTTTAGTCAGTGTTGGAATGTATTAAGTTAAAAATCTTACAAATTGTTCCTTTAATCTAACAGTGTGTAGATTTATACTATACAGCGTCATTCTGTACATGCTAAACAGCAGATTTACAGCAGAGCTACATACTTCAAGCATTAAGATGTAAACAGTCATTCGGAGTGGTTTGATTTGAAATGCTATTCTATTGAAACTCGGAATTCTTCACAGTGATCATAATAGGAGTCAAACATCTGAAGTCACAGAAGGCATTTTGAATGCTGCTTCAGGTCATGTTTTTTCGTTTTAGAAAATGTAAATAAATAAATGCATTATTTAATAGGGTACATTTATTTTTACATGCTTTTGTGACAGATTTCGGTGTAACTCACATTTACACTACATTTCTGTCCACTGTCGCATCACTGTCTGACAATTTTTTCCCCAGAAATTTCCAGACTTGAGAAGCTCCTCCCTTTCCGTTTCCCACTGCACTGTGGGACAACAGTGTCCATCATTTAGGGACGGGCGATACCACTTATTTTCCTTTTTATCAGATACCAAGTAATATCAAGACTAATATTGACGGCAGCATTTTGTTTGAGAGTTGGAATACATATCAGTCCTACTAAATAAATAAACCAATGATGTAGATATTTTTGGTGGCAGAATCAATACTCAAAAGTATATACACAGCATTGGAAGTATTGATGTTTAGGTATTGATCCGCTCATCCCTACCATCATTACAACATGTAAAAATCCACTGCTTCTTAAGTGCGCATTGTGGATTTTTGAATATACCCAACTTTGACATTCGTAACTGTACTACATACTACATACTCAAAAACCAGTTAGTGTTAGTATTAAGTGTGCAATTGGGATGTACCCTATATATTTAAAATAACTTTTAAATGGCTATATATGTGAAATGTTTTAAACTATTTATTTTACACATTGCTCCTTTAAAGCTCAATAAATTTCAACCTCTTAAAAGTATGTTTATGCATCGGCCTGCAGTCTACTAATCCTCATTTACTGTTTCGTCACAAAGTAGTACAAAAAGTCAGCGTCCTTCTCCAAAACAAAGTCGGGTCGAGAGAGAGAGAGAGAAAGACACTGTGTAAGTTTTCTCCTCCCATTCTCTCTGCCTGTGTTGAGCTCCACTATGTACTGTGGTCATGTGACTATCTCAGAGCCGCAGCAGAGTGGCGGAGCGCGAGCCATCAGAGAGAGAGAGAGAGAGCGAGAGAGAGAGAGAGAGAGAGCGAGCGAGAACTTCAGCTTCAGTATCTCTAGCGGCGCTTTTCACTGAGCCTGTACAGAGCTCGTGCGCACACTGGTGGTCTCGAATGGACTGGTCTGCGCGTTCGTGACGGCGACACTGAAGAGATCTTAGCGGGCATGCCGGAGTTCCCACAGTTAGCGGAGTTTGTCTGACCTTCGCCGCCGAAGTACGAGATTTATCTACTCACTCTCATTGTAATTCATAAGAGCGTCTGTCCGTCTGAAACCCAATCAGCAGATGGTTGTTCGTAAATCAGAGTGTTTGTGACGAGAGAGTCCCTCATAGACTGGAAGCAGGAGTTTGACCGCACTGCTGTGAAGAGCGACTCACACACACAGACACAAATAGAGAGAGAGAGAGCACTGAAGGAACTGAGGGAATAAGTGACCAAACGGTGCTGTTCTCCCTCCTCACCACTGCTTTTTCAGGTTTTTAGGCAGCCTTTTAAATATGGTGGGGGAAATGGAAACGAAGGAGAAGCCAAAGCCCACTCCTGACTATCTGATGCAGCTCATGAACGACAAGAAGCTGATGAGCAGCCTGCCGAACTTCTGCGGGATTTTCAACCACCTCGAGCGACTCCTGGACGAAGGTAAGCGCCTTTCTGTGGCCTCTGGCTCGAGTAGCTGGGTGCACGCGCACCCGGTAACTTCCCTGGTTCAATACGAAGCGCGCGCGTGTGAAACTTTGGTGAACTCCAGCTGCTGTGATCTGGGTGCTGTTTTATTACATCAGAGAGATGTAATAAAACAAACATTTCGTGGGGTTAGCTCTGCAGATGGCTACTTTCTCCATCTTCACTGCCCTGAATAGTTTAGGAGGGGCCCACATCTTACAGGCAGAGCGGTGGTCCCATTTTCTCAGATCACGAGAGGCAACTCCCCAGAACTGCCCTGTAAACTTCCCCCTGATTTCAAAAACGCTAGTGAGTTTGTAGCTCAGTAAAAACACAGATACGGCTAGAACAGGGTGAACCGAGCCAGACTGTCTTTTAATCGTCCCAGGGTATAAATCAGGGTGGCCCATGCTGGCCACGGTAAGGAGCTCCATGCGATAGCAGTATGTGAAGAATGTGTGAGGGAGGGCGGTGTTGCTGTTCGGGAGCGTTTTGGAGCCTCCAACCAGAAACTTCTGCGCCTGCGCCCTGCCAGACGCCAGGGGGCTCCAGTCAGTTCAGATGAAGGGCGTGGAGCCTGTGGGCCCCTCACATCACCCCTACAGCTATACAGTGAATAGTTGGAGCAAGATGCTAGCTGGAAGAGTTGGTGGTCCATATATGGGGGCTGTGTGTTAATTTTGTGGGTCCTTTTGGGCACGTTTTAAGTATGAGCCTGTAATAGACCACCCAGACATGACTTGCAGCCTGTATGAATGTGAGTGGCTTAAAGAGCCCATATTCTACACTTTTCTAGTACTTTATAACATTGGGGTCCGTTCATGTAAAAATAGCCGTCATTCATTTTTCATGACCTTGTTCAACCTCTTTTCACCCTTCAGAAGGTACTTTGCCTTTAAGACTGATATATATAAATAGCCTCTACTATGATTGGCTGTCATCTGTTGTGCCTCATTAAAAAAATCTGGGTTACAATAGGGGAATGGGTGGGCGTATCTGCTATAGGGCCCGAAAAAGTATTTGGACATTTAGTCATTGGTAAAGTTTGCTAAAGGTTTTTTGGTTTCTTTCTAACATGTTTAACAATTATATATTTATATTGGTTTGGAGAAAAAAACTCTCCTTCTTTTTAGCACAGCCTCAAATTGAAGGTAGACAATTTCTGTGGAATTGCAACCGTTAAGAGTTATGTAAAGCATGAGAGGTGGAAACATTAAAGTCTGGCCTTGTTTTTCCTTACGACGAGGAACAGTACACTTTGCCAGAAAGAGAATTTCAGTCTTGGAATGGTCTGTGTAAATAAATGCCACTTCATTTGACCCTTTGTTTCCAACCACAGTGAACATAATACATTTTTAAGTATGGCACAAATGTCTGATTACTTTTTGTGGCCAGTGTATATGCGACTGTAGTAGGGCTGAATGATTTGGGAAGATTAATTGTGATTTTTTCTGATCAGTACTGCGATTTAAATTGCAATTTTTTCTGGGAACTGAAGTCCAGGCCTGTTATTAGGTCAGTAAGAAAAGAGCATCCCCTTTATCAGATAGCTGTGGTTGTGATGTCACAGCATATAGTTGTTTGGCTGCCTCTGATGAGTCTAACTCATCTACAGGCAGGTTACAAGCTCTGATATTAAGTTAACGTACCCCATATAAGACATGGTTTTGATAAAATAGCCTATAATTAAAATTGCAACACTTGCGATTTGAATACTGCAGTTTGCAATTTCAGTATGAACTTGATTAATCTTTCAGCCCTAGACTGTAGGCACACTGGTTGTTATGGCATCACATAAGCAGTGAATCCAAAACGCACCTAAATTTCTGTAGATTTACTATATTGACTGGTACATTTTAATGTTAATGTTCACATACTAATCAGACTCTCACTTCAAAGATTCAGTTTTCTGCGATACGGGCTCTTTAAACACTGTTGTCGCATTACTTTGTCTGAATGCAGTTTTCACAGTTTTAGTTAGAATGCTGAGCAGACTAAACGTTTAAGAGTTAGAACTGTCCATTTCCTTTTCTCGCACGTGCTATGCATACATAGCTCCTGGCCACGGTCTGGCTTCTTCTCAGTTCATTGCTGAAGTTAATGTATCATAAACAGTACCTCTGTATGCACTTGCCTGGAGAAAATGGAGCTTTGGCTGATTTATGTGTTCTGTATTGGTCAGAACGGTTGGAGTCTATTCAGACAGGCTGCTTGAAATGCATAGAGCCTCTTAGACTATTTTTTACCACCTCACAGATTGTGCCATACTGAAGTGGCCAGATAAAACTGTGTGTGTCACAAATAACTTTACTAAGCTTGTGTTTTCACTTCCTCTATTTGAGTCTAGTTTTAGGCTGCTTGCAACACTGAGCAGAGGGAACTGGAGGATGAAATGAGACAAAGCTGTTCAGGAGGCGAATTTAAAGTTTAGTCTGCAAATAAGTAAACAGAGCTGCATTCTTTGACCTGCTCTTCACTCTGGCACAAGGCCTGTAACCAGCGGCGCTGTGCATGCTCTTATTTAAGTCAACATTTTGAGTCAACATATTAAATTTCCTTTTTTTGTGCATCTAGTTATGGACTTTTGTGTAAGTGGTTAGAAGATATAAACATTTGACACTTTGCTGTAGCACTCAGAATTGAAGCACTCAACTATATAGGTTGAGTTTACTTTATAGTTGGGCAGATCCACATCATTCTGTCCGGTATAGAAGCTGAGAGGGAATAATCCTTAGAAGAAATCTTACAATTTTGCATTTGTCATTGTTGATTATACAGCAGTTCAGGGCAGAGAGAATGTCCCATGTGCATGGGCAGCGTGTGGTTTGTGTGCATGTATTTGTGTTCTCTCATAGGAGCACATATTCTGCCTTTATGCTGCTAATTGAATTATCTGAGTAATTAAGCCAGTGGGGAACCAAGTATCTGGGACAGAATCCAGAGCCATGTCGAACCTGTGTATGGAAACCCTGCCTTATCTGCCTGGTTTAGATAGCATGGAGGGCCTCAGGGCTGCATGTTGGCCAAGCACACCCAGACGGCCCCGCTATTAGCACTGGCCTCAACACAGGTAGCTGACATCTGGGCAGACTCAAGAAATTTTAGAGCCAAATGCTAAATGCAAGCAAATTGTTGACCGAGTGCGGTAAGATCAAGTTTGGATGCTATTGGTGTATTGCAAAGACATTTCACTTTACAGAAGACGGTTATCTTTCTGTGAGAGGACCAATACTGTGCAAAACAAACAATGGACATTTAGTCCATACAGTTCATATACAGAAACTAAGCTGCAAAATGAGCCCGTTTTGAACTCACTGTTCTTGTGATGTTAGGAAAAATCAATGCATTTATACTGATCCATATTGTAGCCTGCAATAGCTTAGCCCTGCTCATTCACACTGAAGTTATAAGGAGTGTTTCAGCTGGGACTGCCTTTCAGTGAGACACAGTCAGGGCAGCCAGGAAACTTTGACTATAAGGAAACTTTGACTGGTGCTGCAATATGGTGTACATGTTCAATACCTTGCAAATATGTTGTATGAACCAGCAAAATACAAATAACAGTGGGCTAAATATCTCATTTCTATTATTACGTAATTCAGCCTTTCCAGCTTTAGCTAGAGCCTAATATCACTCAGAGAAAAGCTTTTTAGATTGTCTTTAGGACTTTTTTCTGTAGGACTAAATCCACCTCAACCATATGACAGTCCTCACAGTGTGACAGTGGTGGTCTACATGTAGAGGAATTTTGCCTGTTTGTCAAGTTTTTTTGTAATAAACAATGACATTACCGTTAGGGTTCATTTTAACAGTAAAAGAAACAGCCTGTTTTAAAGGAGCGATAAAGAGAGGCTGGAAAATGATATCATGTGAAAATGCATGATGATGTTTTTGGTATATAAACCCACACAAACATCACTATTGGACATCAGGGAAAAAGTTAAATATAACACATTAACATTGCCTACTCAAAATGAAATGATACATGTATTTGACCATTTCAGTTCTTCAGCATGTAATTAGCACTTGTTGATCCAATTTTAGCCCACATGCCCACTTCCAGCCGGTCTACAAGCCTGTGCAGACATTGCCTTGTATTTATATAGCATCTAAAACTATTTGCTTGACTTGGTTATATAGGCATGAAGAACGTCATCTCTGGTTTGCTGTGCTGTTTCTTCCTCTGCAACAGATGATGTGATTGGCTGCGTGTTACTATTTTAACTTCTTATTGTCACTGAGTTTCACATAGAATGTGAATTCACTTCCTCTCAGGATGCTTTATACAGAGGTGCAGCTGAAAGGATGACATCCAGAAGTCTTCCAAAGCAATTAGCACAAATATGGAAAGTAACCATATGTCACTGCTGTCAGGACAATACCTCGTAACTCCATATTTCAGGTTTTTTACATACTTTGAAAAAGTTTTTGCCCTTGTGAATGGACCAGAAGAAATGGCCCAAAATAACAACATCTGGTTCCTTTTTCTTATGTTAAAAGTAAAGTATGTTTTTCCTTCTCTTGTAAAAGTCCCATTTTGGAGATCCACATTTTTTTTGTTCTTACTGCAGCGATAAGTATGACTTTTTCTAAAGTTCATAGCATCCATGAACTCTTCTCAGGTTTGAAGACTGCTGTCTATTTTTAGATCAGTGCCTGGGTGTATTTATGCATGCACCCATATTATTTTTAAAGACTAGTCTTAGCTGTCTCTCTTAGAAAGCATGGAAATATAAGCTGATACTTGAGCAACAACTGAAGTATTGGTTAGCGCTCAATGCACTGGTCTAGATCAGGCTGATATGGTTTGAAAGCTAAGGGTATTGCTTTTCCTCAAAACAGCAGGACCTACTTCAGTCACTGGACCACTGACCACTTCTAATCTATTTTAGGGCCGCTTGTAATCTATTTCTAAATAGTCCCTGATAAACAAAGTGGAATGTGAGCCTGTCTCTGATGTTTTGACCTTTGATTGTCCTGACATGTCCTTTTGGTTAGGCAGCACTCTATCTGGTATTTCTTTAGTAACCCAGTCTGTACCTAGTCTGACATGACTGACCAAGACTTTGAAACATCGTATGACCACCATTAGGATACACAAACAGAGTTGGTGACAGATCCCATAATTCATCAATTAGCACATTATTACTGTTAGCAGAGCTGGTTGTACCGGAGAGGGAGGGGGATGCAAAGAACTGTACATGGGTGTGAAGGGTCAGTTCCAGTGAACCGTGACCCTGTTTCATTGCTGTCCACATGCCTTTGTCTGATGACTCCCTTGATGACTCGGACTTAGTAGTCACTTGCACACATGGACATTCTGCCAATGCTGTCACAGATGCTGATACGTTTATCCGGAAAAACATAACATTTTTTTTCTATGGATTAAACACGTCTTCAAATATTGCTTGGAAATAGCAGCCAAATCTAAACATCTGTCTGTTTTCAAAACTGGATCACAGAGACCTCTGGACGAGCTCTGCTGCTAAACTCTACGTTCAAGTTGACTCAATTCCTGGACCCTCCAAGGGGTCATCTAACAAGCTTCACTCTCACTTCATAAAGTAATGAAACAGCTGTTAAGATTGCAACAGAGAGTCTCCCACTGGGGAAGGCGAGGGCAAGTCGACCAGAGTGTATTAAAAGAGTAATGAAATGGGGGACTTTGTGACTGCATATTCAAGTGAGCTTGTTCTGTGTGTGTCTCAGTCGCTCCGAGAGACAGTTTTTGACCTTTTGGTCTGTAAGCACATGTGACATGAATGCTCTTTGATTTGAATTGCATTAAGCCATTACCTTCTTAGCCAGGTCCTGTGACCCAGCCTGAGAGATAGAGATAGTGAGAGAGAGAGCAAGAGAGAGGCCTGAAGAAGCAGGAGAATGTAAGGACTTATGAAGGCAAACCGACCCATTAGCCTCCCTCATACTGTGAGGTGGTGCAGTCAGAGCAAACGTCATGGAATATATTAAAGCCTGTATACTGTGTCTGAAATGATAACTGTACAGGAGAAGGAAAAAATGTTCTTACATTTAGGTACTTCTTGTAAAGTGATTTTACCATGTAGAATAGTCAATTTGTTGTGAAACGTTCATTCGATGTAAAGGGTAGCTAATATGTTCAAGTGGTGCTAACAAAGCTGTAATTTGGTTTTGATATGAATAGTATAAATAGTACTGTGCAAAAGTTTTAGGCACAATATCCAAATACTTGGTGTTGCTAATCAGTACTTCATAAAGTCAATCAAGGGTGCTGTTGTTGGAATTGAACCAATCTGTGTGATGGCTAGGAAGGTCGAGGAGAAAGATATATGGAGTGATTACACACTTATTGTCTAAATAAATTGGTTAAATAAATGTGCTTATGTGACTTTTGCATGTTACTGCGTATTATGTATTAGTAGTAAAATATAGACCATAACAATACTCACCTACAACATGAGTTTTAGACTGCATACTTTATTGCCACCTTCAGATTGATGCATCTTGATGCATTGGTTTGAGGTGTTAGAAAAATCAAACACTTGAGTATCTCAATATTATGTACTGTATTGATTCTCAAAAATAGACTCTGCAACATAAATAAGTAGCATAGGGAAGCATCGCTAACATTAGCGATATTAAGCATATGCATATGAAGATGTGTTTTTTGATACTGTGACAGTTTTCCTACAATTAAAATTGCTTGCTTACAGTATTAAAACGTACTGGGTCGGTTTCTACCAATACACAGCCCTAGCACTGATGCATATTTAGTCCCAAATATGCATCAGTGCAGTGAGAATGCATGTGTAGTGTGTGAATTTTAGGTATTGTTCTACTGAGCTTTTCTGTCTATTCATATTAAACATGTCCTCTCACATGTCTCAAACCATATTAAACCTGGCCTGACATGACCTTGATACATGAGGAATAGGTTGAGTAGTGCAGTGGAGATTTCAGGAGAAGCACCAGAGTCACTTACTGCAGTTTTATTGTAGTACCAGGAAAATGAAGTTTGTTTTCAGGTGTCCTTGCAATGTCCTCAAAGAATGAAACAATGTCGCCAGTCAGTGACAGATGTCAGTTCAGGGCCAACGATACCACCGCTATGAGGTCATCCACGAAGCCTGTTGTTTGCCTGTTGTGTTATCCTGTTTGATAAGATTGCTGTGCTGATAAGCCAGCGTGTCTGTCTTGTCTCTTTGATCACATCATCGCACTAGTCTTTCTGTCTCTCTCTTCCACAGATGGGAGTGCTTGTCTCTGTAAATACTCAACATTTATCTCCCCCCACTAAATGCCACCTTGCTAAAGGCCTGACAGAGGCTTACTGTTCCAGGCTGTCTTCCTTGTAGCTGCTCAGTCTAAAGGGAGTCCCTGTCATCTACCCACCATCCCATACATCATCATAGTTCTACCTTCAACGCTGCCTCTTCCAATCACATCACATATGGTGATCTCACACCAATCACAAGCACAGAGCCTCAGCTCATGCTCTTAGAGCACAGCTTGGCAATCAGCAGGTAGATCCTCTTCATGGCAGAAAATGCAGCTAGGTGTAGAGATATGAACAGAGCAGAGGCCCTGGAAGGCAACCAGGAGAGCTTTGTTTGTTTGAAAAAAGGAGTGGTCCCTTTCAGACAAAAGGCAGATCAATTTTTATATCTTATGAAGAATTGATATCTTGGACATTGGTGGAAGTGAAAACGTGAAGAATAACATTTTGTTTTCTGGCCTTGTCTTGGGTGTGGAGTTCTGGGTGGACTCCAAAAGTGTGAGAGTTAAGAGGGAGCTCTTTCTTGGCAGTAGGAAAGTGCCCAGATGGTTTCCCTGTTTGAGGCCTGCTCTTTCATCCCTCCAGCAACCTTTCCATCCTCCATTTTTACCTTTCTTTAGCATACATTAGCTCCCCTTTTCCGAACGGCCTCTTGTTGTTTGTGTCTTTTTCAAAAATGCTGTGGTCATATGGGGCATTCTTATGAGTCACCACACCCATCCAGTCCAGTCCTGGATGGGTTTTCTACTTCTTCCCCGTGACTTAAACTGCTGAAGTTATTCACAAACGAACTCTCTTATCTTGATATCGCTCCCTTTTTCCAGTTTCAGAATCTCTACACAGATGGTTTATGTGTAACAGAAACAGAGATGGCTCTTCATTGTTCCAAAGTCCTCATAGTTTTAGACCGGGGCTCTGAGCCTGTCCGGCAGCACAGTGCCACAGACTCTTATATCACAGTTTGTGACAGTTTCTCAGAGCAACCACGTCAATATGACAATAATTTAACTGCAGCTCTATAACTCGGGGCATACTTATAATTAGCCTTGTGGTTGCAGGAGAAATACTTTGTTCCGGGTCATGAGTCATTCGTTTTCTCTGTATATCTCTCTGCTGTGTATGCTAACATTGTTTTCCTATCTTCCTCTGTAACTTTTGCAGTGGCACCTAGTGCAGGGTAGCATGGGGTTTAGTGACCTCTTTGTCTTTGCCCAGAATGCCTCATAGTCATGATGGTTGTCAGTTTAATCTGGCAATGGAAATTTTTCTCTACGCAACTGCAGAAACTGTCCAACATCTTGCATTAAATCATACTCACTTCTCTGGCAGCTCAGATCTCTGACTTTCAGTCATTTGGATACTGAAATGGAAATCTCAAGATTTCAGATTCCACTTCCATAGAGCACAAATGAGGTTTTATTTCTCTTTCTGAGCTCTTGACTTCTCTTGATCTCCATCCCCTAGTTCTAATTTTGAGCATAACACTGTTTCCTTTCAACAAACAAAATCACAATTCATGCTGTTTTATGGTCAAGTAACATCACATTGTTTTTCCATGGACAATACATGGACAGTGCATAACAATATATTGACATAGTAAACATAAAAGCAGTAGAAGCTGCTCAGATATTGTGTTATTTTGTTAGTGACTTTATTAGCTGAGCGGAATATATGATATCATAAACATACATTATATATCGTGTCAATAGACTGCCATAACTTACCATAAATCAGTAATGAGGCGCTTGTCTTCTGTGTTCTGAATAAGTTGCCTGGTCATGAAGAATGGAGCAAGTTGGCAGTTTTGTATTCTGCATTCTTAGTTTGAACAAATACATGTCTAAATGCTGATTAGGCAAACATGGAACAATGTTATAAAAGATTACACATATACTTGAATAGGTATGTTTATGCGGTCCACTCGTTAATATTTGCACTTATTTGATGTAAAGGTGCAAAACATGGAAACATGCAATTATCCGTCCGATTACAATGTCTTATTATAAGATTAGAGTAATTGAAGAGTTCATCGGTAAGTCTATATTTTTAACGCACCGGACGCCACTCTGGATTGTGGAGGTGATATTTATGCCTTTTGGCTTATGCCTTAATGATGTAGACATTACATGAGAGCATACCAGAGCCACTGTATCATGATGGAGCATTGGGCTGGTGGACTCAAATGGCAGTAAACAAACACAAACTGTAATTGAGAAGTGTCTCTCTCTCGCTCCCTCTCTCTCTCTCTAATGATGGCCTGTACTAGGGAGGACTATGCGTAATGGCTTTTGCCATGCTGACCAGCAGTCTGTAATGTTTGTTTTTAGCACCACTGAAGGTTGCTGTAATGACAGCTCGAGTGGACATGACAATTATTTCACCTTCATTCCGCTGAGGACAAAGGCTTTTACACCTCACGAGATGCAACAGACAGTAATTTCTGTGTGGGGAGCTGAGTTGGAATGTGTGTGTGTGCTTCCGTACATTAGTCAAGCGGGTTGCTAAAAGCTACTTAGTTTGGAACATTGAGGCTGTTGGAATTTTTGGTCAAGTACCACTAAATATAAACCTTTGAGTGACAGCTTGATTACCTTCTAAAAGTGTACATAATGATCCACTGCAGGACTCTTCTGCACAATACCACAAAGTGGAAGAACTTATGTAATACCTTTGCACTGCTAAAGAGTTCACATGTTACATGGCTTTGTTGTTATTCTATATTCTAGAATATAGCATTTTCACTGAATTCTTCTTTGGTACAATGTGCATATAACGTATGCAGTTGTCTATGGAACTTGTCACTACGTGTTTATGTGTTTTGTTGTCGGCCTTTGCGGTTGACCTACATCATTCATTCATTCATTCATCTTCTAAACTGCGTATCTGCTTGGGTCGCAGGGGTTGCTGGAGCCTATCCCAGCGCACATCGTGCGGAAGGAAGGAAACACACTGGACAGGTCGCCGGTCCATCATAAAGCCAGAAAGAATCTGCCAGTTGTGCCACATTTAAAAAATACAGTGATTTTTATTCAACACTCCACATACAGCACTGTGTGACAGCCAACAAACCATGACTAATTATACTCTCTTTTAAGTGACACTTGTCGTTGTTTTTTAGGTGCAGACAATGTCCACAAAATGATCATTGTGGGGAAGCGATACAATATTATGTTAGCCTCTTCTAAGTTAAACTATTTAAAATTAAAATCACAAACAAATATATCACTGAATAAACTGTACTGAGTAAACCTGTGTAAATGTGTGCAAACTGAGAACAGATAAAATATAAACCTGTAAATCTAGCTACTCATTCTTAGGTTGGCTACTGTTATCACTTTATCATATGTAGGGCTGAAATATGAATCCGTTTTATATCGAAATCGCAATTTAAAGAGTGCAATATTCATATCGCAAGAGCTGCAATTTTAATTATAGGCTACTTTATCAAATTTGTGTGTCATGTGGGGAGCGTTAACTTAACATCAGAGCTTGTGAACTGCCTGTAGATGAGTTCAGTCAGCGGCGACCAAATAACTATATACTGTGACTTCACATCCACAGCTAACCGAGAAAGGGGAAGCTCTTTTCTTACTGACCAAAAACAGGCCTGGACTTCAGTTCCCAGAAAATAACTGCAATTTAAATCACAGTCACAGTACTCATCAGAAAAATCGCAATTAGTTATTCTTCCCAAATCCCTATTCATATGAACAGCTTCACATTATACTTCATCACCTTGCAAGAAATTCTGTGATATTTGAGGCTAACTTAGAACTTGGATTCAGTCCATTTCCCTCTGTTACCCAAGGCTGAATTTCTGCTGGTATTGCCGCCATATCAATAATCCCATCTTTATTTAATGCTAACTGTTTGCGCATGTGCTGATTTATGTAGATGTATCCCCGCATGGCTATGTTGGCAAACGTGAGGTGCCTTCCGGAAACTTATACAATGCAGCCCCTCTAGATGATCCCTGTGGAGGCAAAAGGGTCTCAGGAAGAGAGTCAGATTAGTTCTCATGAAATATCTCACAGCATATCATATTGCTGTAAGTTTGCTCAGGCCTCAGATTTACTCCAGCTGGGAGAATCTGATGAGAGCCCCTCAGGCAATGACTGACTCGACTCAGGGTTACATTAAGATTACATTAATCGGCTAGTCTGGTCTGGGCTTTGATGTAGTCATTTCAAACCTTATTGTACGTCGTCGTAAATCCGTTCTAATATGGAGACTCTTTTGTCCCATAGTCTACAAAGAGCTTTTGTTAAATACTGATCATTGTCTTTGTCTTTTGAGCTGGTCTCTGATGAATTGCCTGTTTTTGAACAGAGAGCATTCGGAGGGTTGGTGTCGGGATTGATTCTGTGCGAATACTTCTCATAGGTTGTATTTGCATGACTGGTGTGGCTCACTTACCCTCGGGGAGTTGTCTGAATTCAGAAGTAGCTCTTATCAAAAGTAACACAGTCATAATTAGCAAGAGCAACGTTTTCTGATGCTGATAGACGCAGATAGTTAACATGTTTTGCTTGCGAATGTATCTGTACTGTTTTGAGCAGACTCAAGTTAAATTATACTAAAGCTTAATATAAGCTTTCTTGTAATTTTGAAAGTCTAAAAATAGCAGATGAATAAACAGGGAATAGCATACGGGCCTTACTTACAGATTTGTTTGACAGGATATAGAGAATTGGCTTATTCTTTCAGTAACTCTGATCTGCAGGCCTATGCAGCGTACACCGTGGCTCTTGTGAGAACTCTCTGTGCCTTAAGTAAGCACCCAGTGAGTTGGCCTACATAACCCTCATGGAGATTTAGCCCAGTTTGATCTTTTACCTGAAGCTCTGACTTTGGCTTGAAACCTCTTGTGAGTTTTGTCCCTGCCTCTTTGCTCTGACAAGTTCATTTCTCTCTGTGCCTTTGCGTAATTGGCTTTTTTATGGCTCTGTTTGGCAGAGATTGGCCGGGTACGGAAGGACATGTACAATGACACACTGAACGGCAGTACAGACAAAAGGACATCGGAGCTGCCAGACGCAGTGGGGCCTATTGCTCAGCTTCAGGAGAAACTCTACGTGCCTGTAAAAGAATATCCAGACGTAAGTGGAATTTCATCACCATCACCTATGAACATTCACACATGTATGAAAGAGTGTGCTTCTTCTGTGTAGCCTTTCTTTTCAGGAGTTGCATGGAGTTTGGAATACATGTTTGTAACTAGAACTTATCTTGTAGCTTTCTAATTTAGTTTAATTTAAGATTGAGTTATATATTCTTCTGGTGGCAGCGTTTCTATGAACCTGGAAAAAAAACAGGAAAATAAGTTAAACCGGGAATATCATAAAAATGACAGGGAAAGTAAAAAGGACAAATCAGTATAACTTGGAAAAGTCAGGGAAGGCAGATGTGTTTTGACAGAATTATTTGAAGCACATTCCAAAATTTCTTGAATAGATCTGCACTGGAGTAGGTTAGTAGACGTGTTGTAACCAATGTTTGGTAATTGAAACATTTTTATTGTGACGGTTACATTTATTTACTGACATGGTTTTTCTTATCAGTGAAGCACTACTGAAGCAGTGTATCTCTAAATCTACCACAACAGACAGTCACAGACAACTCCAGATAACTTCAAATGTCTCTGATGAGTTCCGAGTGTGTGTGAAACATAATTCTGCATTGACAGGCTTTGCAGAAAAGATCTGTATAATTATTGCAGAGGCTTTTTTTTCAAGGAGCATTGTGAAAATATAAATATTGTACATGCCACTTGATAATATGCATATTAGTTTTTTGCTAATTTCTTAATTGAATATGGAATCACCATTATTGTTCATTATTGTCCATTATTATTCAGAAAAGCAGAAAACTTAAACTTGATAGTACTTTGTCTGTACCTATATTGGAAACCTTGAGTCTCAACCAATACTGATACTGATCTGATTATCTAAAAACGGCTACATTTCAAATAGAGGACATTTTTAACATCTAAAAGTAGGCTGTCATGCTCAAACATTACTACACATTTAATGTCATGGTGTGACAATGCAAATTTGTGATGCTTCATGCTAGATTTCTTACAGGTTTGGATCAGATTCAGTCTTTTCCTCTCCAGCGTCCAATGCAGCATTTACTGTTAACCAATACCCATCGGAACAATCCCAGAGTGCCTTTTTTATGAGTGAATGGATGTACTTATGAGTACTTTAATTCTTTCACTCCAGTCTTCCTTATTTGGAGACACTGGCCTGAACCTGATCGATTCAATTAATTTATTCCTGCTTGCACCGCAATAATCAAAGGAAAATAATTACATTGTAAACATTGGCTAAAACACACACTTACAGCTTCTTGTGGCTCTTTCATCATTGTGTGAGAGTGCGTGTAGTCTTGTCAGCAATTAGTGCAGCAGATAGAAACTGCATAAAATGTCTTTGCTAAGCATTCTACCACGCCTTTATCTTTCTACTCAGGAATTCTCTATCCTGCACTATCCCAAAAGTATGCAGGGGCGAAAAACTAGCCCTTTCAATTACAGATGAAGTGCTTTTAAGAAAAATGTCATCCATATTGTAGGTCTGACATAAATGTTACATTTGACTTTTTACTTTCAGCAAAGGGAGAAATAGAACTTAATGTCAGTTCTTGGTAAGCATTGACTGAGGTGATAGTGAGGTGAGTGGTAACTGAATGATAAACATGACATAAGCTTCTGAGGACCATGTCTTATTTGTAGCTGTTATTGTCATCTATTCAGTTGCTGTACTGTTCTGTTTTCGTCCAACTAAAAAAAAACAACTGAATGGGAGCAGACCTATAAAGGATTTGGGAAACAATACAGATATTCAGTGTTTTTCATGTGCATATCTGCCGGTGATGATATTGATGCTGATGCATTTTTATAAGTTTTTTAAGATCTGCCTAGATCTGGCTATATTGCAAATGCAGTCACAAATGCAATAAAATCAAAAGGGCTAGCTGGTTAGCATACTAACTTCAGTAGATATCTCTGCAACACTATACATAGACATCTTTGACACACCGTCAGCACAGTTATTTTTTCAAATTCTGTTTCTGATTTTAGCTCATTTTCAATTTTCCACTTACAGTATCCAATTTTTAAATATCCAGTCATACTGACAGAAGGAAGTTTCAATGTATGAACCATCCAACAGAAAATAACTGGAGATACAGAATGCAAAATGTATTGAATGTGACTGACGTGTACACACTAGGGCTTTCTCAGGATTTGTTTTATGGGATCTGGTATATTAAGCCCGCGTACACGTTGACAGCTTACATGGAACATCACGCTGTTATTGAGTTATTGGGGTCACAAACTTTGTAAAGAACAAATGTGTAAGGAACAACCAATCAGGGCACTCCTAAGAGGGAAATATACTTATTTGCACTTTTATGTTTTTTCAAAGTAGCCCCATTTATTCAGGTTTATTTTTATCACGCTCTCGTTGTTGGACCTGTCCTGTTGTATATCAAATGAAGAAATACAAATCCTCAGTGCCTGAGCGCTCATTAATCACTGTGCTTGTTTAGAGTGTGACTTTTCCCTCCTGAAACACAATCAGCATTCTGATAATCCCACAAAAATCTGACAGGCCTCCCACAATACCTCGGCAGCGGCAGGGTCACATGCTGTAAGAGTGCCTCAGAGCCCAGGCTGGAGAGGCACGTAGAGCCCTGGCTTCTGGGTCCTCGCTGGGCTGGCTAATTAAAGAAGAACGATCTAGAAAGTTATTACTGCCACTCCAGCACCTGTCCTCCATGGAAATGAAAACAAATGAGAGCTTTGAAGGAAAAGAGAGCAGGAGAGAGAGATGAGAGAAGCAGAGATGAGAGAGGTGTTTACGTTCAGCGTCTGATTATTTTTCCATTCGGCCTGCGTTCCTTTCTCACTTTGTGATAAAATCATTGCAAGCGATTTTTTTTGGACTGCTGCCCCCTGCCTCTCGATCGTTCCCCCTCTCTCTTTCTCTCCTCCTCCTCCTTTTCTCTCTGTTGGGCGGTAATGAGATTTGTTTCGAAGCTTTGTTGTTGTTAATTGAAAGCTGCACAATTCAGATGAATTTTGCAAAACCGGTAAACAGAGCGGGAGAGGCAAAAAAGGCCCTGATGTGAAGTATTCATGTGTAGTTATTTGGCTTTCATTAATATTCTCTTAGCATGTTTGTTTGTTGGTGATTCAGCCACGCTTGAGAACAACAACAAACAGTCTTAAAATGTACTGGTCATATTGTAGCTGTCATAACAGAACGGTAACTTTACTGGAGAAGGGAAGCATGCTCTTAACTTGACTGTACTTCAGTGTACAAAGACTGTATTCCATATCATTTCTATTGACCCATTCACAGTGTAAACCAAGCCCAATGAAGTTTTTGAGGTTTTGATAAGACAGCGACGATACGACCATGAGTAATGGACGCACATTAAAGCACACACTTGCATCCTACACTGTAATCTACTATAATAACAGTTATAATATACTAGAGTGATTAAAACAGCTTGCACAAAACACTGAACAACAATAACACTGAGATGCAAACTGCCCTTTAGTCATGAACACACAGTAGTGCGATGAGCTCAGCTCTAAATATACAGCACAGAGAGGCTCCGTGGCCGCAGCAGCTGTGATCAGGCATTGAGGAGATGGGCTTTAAAAGGAAGAGAATGCATTGTGACCCTGAGAGAGAGAGAGAGAGAGAGAGGCAGCTGCTGTGGCTTATCACTCAGCCCTCGTGACAGATAAGGTTAAACGCTCAGAGAGCGGCCTAGCCCGCAACCGCCAAAAAACACAATGTATTATTCCTGGCCCCACCGCTATTGGAGATGCAGCCCACTAAATCACGTCAGGGCACAAATAACTGCTTTAACTTTGGTGACCAGGGTGATCGCTCAAACCCCCTATATTCCCTCTTACAAATCCCTGCTGTGAGCCCTACTGTTCGCTCCCAGGAAACAGCGGTTAGCGTGTCAGTCAACACTCTTAGCTCTGTTTACTGTCACAGTGATATGTGTCCCTTTTTTTTCTTGCTAGCCCATTTGTAAGCTTTTGTCAAGTGTGTGGCAAAGACCAGGCAAACTCTTTTATACAAGAAAGGTCCCCGTTTTGTACATGGTGTCCTAATATGATTGGTTAACACTGTCGTAAGAAAATCTTGTTTTGTCGTTTTTCAGTCTTTAAAAAGCTGCCATCTACATTGTGTAAATGTTCCAAAATGACTTGTTATCAATCTTTTACATTAAAAGAGGTAAGAATGTTTTGTTTCTGTTTCAGAGATCACTGTAGTGTTCATATTACTGTAGGAGTGTCCTAAACCCCTCATGCTCTACATTGTTCATCCATTCTCGATACCATGCAGGATCTTTTATTTTTACTTTATACTGATAAGCTGTCCACGATTTGTGGACCGATGGTTCTTGTAGATGCCCATGTGCTTCTT
Organism: Semaprochilodus insignis; assembly: GCA_034552555.1. Taxonomy (NCBI): domain Eukaryota; kingdom Metazoa; phylum Chordata; class Actinopteri; order Characiformes; family Prochilodontidae; genus Semaprochilodus; species Semaprochilodus insignis. The sequence goes on from CM067491.1 coordinate 11,932,676, forward strand.
CCTCTTTTCTTTACATTTTCATTGATTGATTTTTTATAGTCACATGACAGTGGTAATTGTTTCTTTGGCATAAAAAAGTATGTTGACTGGAGGTAGCACAATACACACAAACATGCAATGTAACACATACATACTAAACAGTATACAATACAATACACACTATGCAACATTTAGTTTAGGAGAACCATGAGAAATTACACAGTAATTCAATCAGCGTATTCTTGCAAAGGCTGGATCTTGCAGACAGACCACCAGGGTGGCTATAATGTGGCACACTAATCAGAAAAGATTAGTAACCATATCGCAATAGGAAAAAAGCTATTAACAAAATATGTTGTCTTTTTGTTAGTGTTGTCAAATTCGTATAACTCTATACTGTGACCCTTTGTATAACGTGTGCATAACTCTGACACATGCCTCTTCTTTCCCCCTTTTCTATGCAAACTGTCAGTTGTTTTTTCTTTCTTTTTAATGGGGTCAGGATCTGCAAATGTTGCAGTTACAAATGAAAGCCGATATGTGCTGTAGGTCAAATGATCTCATTTGAATTAAAATGCGTTCCTCATTAACTTCCAAAGTGAGTGCGTAACTAGTACAAAGACAGGTTAGCTATTTGTGTGGAAAAGATCAGCTACTATTAATTTCAATATGAAGAGGTCCACTGTGAAGAGAACATGTTGCTCAGCCCAGATAGCCATTTCCTGTAATTCAGATTGAGGTGGGAAATGAGTTAGGTGTGAAATGAATGCACTCTTTCTTCACAGTCATGCCCTCATGTCATTCTCTCAGAGACATGAGGAATGCTGCCAATTGAGTGTGTTAGGTAGAAGAGATGCTGTGTTAGACCGTCATTTGTGACACAAAGGAAAGTACACATGTGGAAAATTGCTTCTACGGTGTGTAGTAAAAAAAGTGATACATGACAGTATCATACTATTCTGGGTACTGATATAAATGTTGTATTATTTCCTTTTTAATCTGGTATTATGCTGTTTTAAGTCAGTATAATTATTAAAGTGAGATTCACAAATGCAACAACTAAGCAATAAAAGTACCACAAATAATACAAAACCGCGGTTCATTTTTAAGCATATTTTGTACTCAAAAACTATATGTCACCATATACCATAATAATTCATATTACAATTCTTAGCATGTCACACAACTCAAAACTGCAATCCTGGCTCACATATTATATTGTATCATGAAGTCTCTACATTCCCACCCCCGGTATACACACGCACACAGAGAGAATGCCACATCAAATCTATTTTAAATTACTTGAGCATGTCTGCATTCATTAGCCTTAGCGGAAAGTCTTAAAATGAGTGGGGTGTGTTTGTTTTCATTCATTTTAAATTGCTGACCTACAATGACAGTACCAGTAAATGTGTCTTTGTGTTGACTTTTAAAAGTGTTACTTCCCAAAATTTACATTTCATTTTTTTAATAAAAGTAACTGAGATTAGAGTTTAGTATTAGAAAACATTTATTCCATCTATGTAGTTAAATAATAGAAACATACTGTATACAGGGGCATGTGTATGACCCCACATCCTGATATATACACACATAAATAACATTTAACTAAATATTTAATATATTAACATTTAACTAAATATCTATTAAATGCATCTCAGCTTGATGGTGAGTGTGAAAGATGTTATTATATCTATTGCCAACTCTAAACCTGTATGTGTAGACCGTTCATAGGGAACCATCCAATGAAGTGTGACCACATATTTTGCCCACTTTCATGGTGGGAAAGGGGTGGAGTCATGGCCCCTGGCAAATGGTACATTCCAAAGGGTCTTTGGGTTCTGGATGTCTCCCACTAAATAAAAGGGGATTGAGCATTCCTTACATTCCTCTGGACTTTGTAAAGTCTCTTTGATTGAATTATACAATTCTGTTACCATGCTTTAGTTTACATTAGAGCTTTGCCAAAGCTTCCATATGCCAGACCCAAGGCTGGGCTCAGTGTTCTGTTTAGGTTTCAATTATTGAAGATGTGTTTATATAGCAACTTGTGGCTCCTTTGATGCTGCTGTATACAGTAGCAGATACACTGTGCATCAATAGCACTGTATTGCACCCACTTACAAACGGTGTATAACCTCTTTCAAACTTACTGACATTTATATAGCCAGCGCTTTACAAAGTACAAAACACAGCCACAGAAACACATCATTCACTCACACCACCATCTCCCTCCAGCCTGTGGCAGGTGTTCCTCACATTGTACCACATAGCAAGGATGCTGAACTGCTGCAACAGCGAGAGCTGTGTGATGTGGAAGTGTGTAATACGTGTGAGACATGCAGATGTGTTGCACTGAATTAAGTCCTGTATTTTCCTCTTTTTTCTTGGCATGCAGTTCAACTTTGTGGGGAGAATCCTCGGGCCTCGTGGGCTCACTGCCAAACAGCTGGAAGCTGAAACAGGCTGCAAGATCATGGTGCGGGGAAAAGGCTCCATGAGAGACAAGAAGAAGGTGCGTTTCTTTCTTTTGTTTCTTTGTTTTTTCTCAAGCCTGTTTGCAGCTAATTTATTATCATTCAGAGAATTTATATCTAATATGGACAGTTGTGTGTAGACACCTGTTTTATTTATACACCAAAGTTGTATTTTTCTACAAAGAAAGCCTCATTTTTGCACCAGTGCATAACTAATGCATGCCAAATGGCAAGGGATAAAATCCAGTCAGCCTGTATTCTAATGGAGTTTCTGTTGGAGTTTGCTTGGCTTGCACCACTCTGGGACTGAGACAGACATTCTGCCTGCCTCCAAGGGTGCCTGACATAGTGGAAAAATGACTCGCATTAAAATGAAAATGAGTGCCATTAGAGAAAGAGAGAGACATGGGGGGAAAACGCTCTCTGCTTTTTAGAGCTGAGCAAGAGGGTTGCTTCACTTCTTCAATGTATGTTGCTCCCCTGACTATTTATTCCATGTTTTTAGATTAAAGGACAACCTCAGTGCATTGCCACTTCCAATTCGACTTACTAGCGAAATCAAGAGCGGAACAAATTGTTTGGGTAAAGACAGCTACACTCTAAGGAAAGTTGTTTTTGTCCAAAAGTGTTAGTATATTTACAAACAGCATGTGCTATATATGCCAAAAAAGCCTCAAAATAAATCTCAAATAAAGTTTCAAAATGTTACGTTTTTGCAAGCCAAGTTTATTTAGAGTGATTGTGGTCCCCATTGTATCTTACAGGACCTTATGAAGTGACTCAGGTAGAGAGCCCTGTAGAGAGTTAGAGCTTGGTTAGAAATGAGTTCTGTCCTGGAATTTGAAAAGATTTAGTTCAACTTAGTTAAACAACTGTGTGTAAAATTGCCCATTTGTAGCAAAATACAACTTGGAAATATATTTGTCTGCTATAGGCTCAGTTTTGTAGTGAAGGAATTTGGTATTCTAGCAGCTGAAGCATTCACTTGTTCGTAACATCACAGATTCAGCTGCCTGCGCTTGCAGCAGGATGACAAATAGAAGCATATTCAAAAGAATACTGAGTAGCAATGTGGCAGATGAGATTCTTCGCTGTGCAGTGTTGCTAATTCAGAGTGATGGGGAATTAATGAAACACAATGAGCTGAGATCCCTCAGGCACACAGCCATGTTCCTGCAGTGTTACACAAGCTGCAACGCCACAAATTTCGCCCGAGCCCTCAGCGGACACAGTAATAGAGGGCATTTAATTGGACGGGATGGAAACGCGCTCTGGCGGGTCTGTGTTTGGAGCCCCGTTTGCTGTTGCATGTCTCAGAAATATTTAAAGAGGATTTTAACGGTGCCAATAAACACTGCTTCTCCAAAGCTGACATCAGCCTTTTCTAACAGTAGCCACCAGGGAGCTTCTCCTGATCAAGGCTGTGGATGCTGTTGTCATGATGACTTGTCAGAATCACTTCACTATGCCCTACTTGTGTATGCACATGTGGATATTCCACAAAATCTGTATCTTTTAGAAGACAGAACCCTCCAGATATGAGTTTTGAATTGCTGTGCGAGTTGCAGTAGAAAAAACGGGTAAATAAAAAAAGGCAAAGAAGCAATAGGGGGGGATTTGTGGAGGAGTGCTATAGCCAGGAGTGAACAAGCCGGGCATCAAACAGAGGCGCCATCTGGATCCATGTACTCTTACTTTCACCCTAATTAGATTTATAGTCACAGTCCCTGGGATTAACACAAAGGAAGGTGTGAATTTTTACATATATAAATTTGCACCAGAATGCTGTTCATATTCCCAAATGAAAGAGATGTCTATGTAGGGCCCTGAGATAGCAAAGAACTAGATACTAGATGATATAATATTTTTTTTTCTTTTGGATATGTCTGCCTGCGTCTGCAAAAGCAAAAGCAAAACAAAGTTGTTTCTGTCTAAATCAGTTTTGATCAGCACTGTATTCTAAAAATATTGCTATCCTAAACAGGGTCATTTGCTTTAATTTATAGCCCCTACTGTCAAACAGAGACTTACTTGTCATGTTGCTTTATGGTTTGAGGGTGTAAAGAGCACCAGAACATGCCAGCTATGCCTAATATGCAGGCATGAACAAATCCACATGCACACCACATGTAGGCCAGTGTGTAAACTCTGTGGCACTCTGTGGTCTTGTTTTGTCTCCAATCACTGGAAAATTCTTTCCACACTTCAAAGTAGCACTTGCTTTTAGCATGTAACTAGCTCCCAGGAGCTTTAGAGAGTATCTTGTTATTGAGTGCATATATTTGATCAAGTAATTGCTCGTTTGTGAGTAGGTGGCAACCAGTAATTAGCAAAAACAGTGCCTCCTTACTGTGATCTAACACTGATACATATACATGGCGCTGGCAGAAACTTGACCTCAGATGTCTTTTCATCCACTTTCTAAAACTTCTCCACTTCGCCATGTCATCTCATGACTGAAAGTATTTTCTTAAACTTGTTCTTGAGAGAGGTCCTTAGAAACTGTCTGGCATGTTCTTAAGCCGCAGAATTACTCACACTGTTGTGCTCTTGAGTGTGTGTGTGTGTGTATATCCTGTTCTTACCTAAGAACAAATCCCAAATAAGACAACACTGGTGAATGTCAGGCCCACTGTTTGGATGTTCATTACATGTCAATGCAGGAAGAAAGACAAAACAGGCCAAGAATTCTGTTAAACGTATCAGTATTTATGAGAATCTCATGTTCTGCTTTACTGCTTCAAAACAAAAGTGCCTGGTCGTTGTGTGTTATCAGAGACTGCATGGCTGTATCAGTAGTAGTATAAGTAGTCTAGCTGATGTTAGCTAGGGCAAGAATATAAATACAATTCTAACAAGATTTAGGCATAACGTCCAAAGAGGGGAAAGTGCCTTAAGTAGAAGACTTGTTAACTCTTAGAAGGAAGAAGGAGCCTTCATCACTCATCTGACACGAAACACCTTGGCTTTGTTGAACAATAAAACACGTTTGTCAGCAACACCTACTTCCCTGCAGATAACCAGATACCTGTTCATGAACTTTTAGCAGATTCTCCAATCTCAAAATCATTTGGAATGCACGTCACTAATTGCCAATACCATGACAAGTGTTTTTGATCCCTTGTAAAAGCCAAAATTAGGCACTGTCAATTAAAGACATGTTGTGTCCTGTGTGGCACCATTAACATATATACTGCCTCAGTGTAGTGGAGCATAAATGAGACAATACGTGTCTGATCCCACTAGCCTATTTCAACCCGTATTATGTAATGCAGTTGTATAAGACATTTTACCATACTTCACACATTAAGTCATTTGTCACCATATCACCTGGCTTATATGATCTGTGTTGTTAGCAGCACATAAACAAACAGTTAATGAATACAAGCAAAGGTTTAAGCATGTTAACTAAGAATTGTTACACCTTGTAATGTCATTATCTGTCATGATCATCTTTTGGGTAAAGTCCGCACATATCTGAACCCACACTTCAATTCCTCTGTCTATTATTACTTAACCTATATCTACTAATTAATGTAATGGATTATTAATCCTATAGATTAATACTTGAATAAGCCTGTATTTCAAGAGATTGAAACAAATAGGATCTGTTGTGTTCTCATACATGCTGAATTTCCACCCCTTTGTTTGTGTGCAGGAGGAGCAGAATCGAGGTAAGCCAAACTGGGAGCACCTGAACGAGGACCTGCATGTGCTCATCACAGTGGAGGACTCGCAGAACCGTGCTGAGATCAAACTGAAGAGAGCTGTGGAGGAGGTGAAGAAGCTGCTGGTCCCTGCAGTGAGTCACATATCTACTCTCTTACCTTTTTAGCCCTGACTCTGTGTCTACTTATCGGTACACAGAGTAAAAAATGTGTTGAGTGGCAAAAACACATTGATTTGCTTCAACAAACAAGACTTGCGGGTTTCGGTTAAAGAAGTGCTGCATAGGCACTGATAAATGTATTTACTCAGAGGGAGCTAACTTGATCTAAATAGCTGTTCTCAGCATGGCTGCCATTTCCACGCTAGCTACACTGAATCCTTGGAGAAAGAAAGGAGCATGGTACAGGAAACTGAAGGATTGGCACCGAAGGGAAAAGCTGCCATGCACACATGCAAGTTTCTGATGTGCAAAGGTGAGCAGCATGGGCAGTTTTTAATGGGCTTAATTACCTGTGTTTAAAAATTTAATGAGGGGCACGAGACAGAGAGGTCGAGACTCCGGGCCCCCAGTGGGGCCTTGAGAAGCCTCTGTGTTGCTGTCAGGCTCAGAGCTGAATGGTAATGAAGCTGCGGGTCTTAATGAAGTGACAGCAGGTTAGCAGGAGATGCCAGTGGAGACCTACCAAGGTCTGAAGACAAAAGGAAAATATGCAGAACTATGCGCCCCACCGTATGAACTATGGACCACTCTAAATTCCAGTTTTCAGTGCAGGGGGAGATTTACATGTTTGTCTGAAGTTACACACAGATAGTGGCGGAGAGCAGAAGACCTTGGAAGTCAGCAGCACTTTTCACTGCAGGAAAAAAGTGGGGTTTTAAGTGCTGGAGATGAATAGAAAAGAAAAGAAGGGGACGTTTGAACAGTCTGCGTAATTCCGGCTGGAAGTGGGGCTCCACTGCGGGAGGGGGAGTGGGGGGACGCACTCCAAACGGTGCTGCCATGGAAACGCTCACTGGTATCCGCTGATCCGTGATTGACAGTTGTGCCCTTTCTGTGACACGTTCCTTCTGAATGGAGGCTAAGCTCTCTCTAAAGTTTAGCACTGTTGACATCAGGAAGCGCTAGCTACAGATAAACACAGTGCTACTCGTATTCTCTATATACGAGAAATCATTACCGAAAATACATCTAGTGACATTTGAGATTCCAGAGATTACACAGGCTCACTCCATGTTAAAATGGCAAAAAGGTCTGATTCAGTTCAATATTTCTGAACAGATTAAGGGTACTTTATAGGTGTACTGCAATAAAGCAGAAACAAATGAACATGCCATAGGACTGTGGTGGAAAGCATTCTTATGATGTTATAGGTTTTTCCTGGTACATTCTCATAAATGAAGTGCCAAAAAGGATTCCTTGGAGTGATTCCGTAGAACACCTTTTGGGCTCTAAAGAACTATATGTGTAAAGACACATGCATTGCACATACTTGTTTCCAACAAGGCCAGAGTGGGATACACTGATTATAATAGAGTAAAATGGGCTGTTGAGAATCATGCTAAAAACAGCGAACAATGGTGGCCCATTAAAACATTCACACAAATGGCTAAAATTTTTTGGATGTACATATTAATTTATTTGTTATAATTGCTTGTATTGATATATTGACAATGAAGGAAAGTATCATGGTTCAAATACTTGGCCTTGTGGACTGTTGAGAGACGTAGTTATGAGTATGGGTAGGCAGAATGAAGATAGCTTATTTAGATTGTGACAAATTATGCCACAGTACACTTTTCTGGCATATCCTGGATGTTGTCAGTACTTAAAGAAGACTAAAAGAAGACTAAATACATGTTTCATTACAACGTGACCAAAATCAGACCTGTTTAAATGGATTTACTGCAATGAAGTTTGTAAAACACTGAATAAAAAACATTGTAATTGAAGGTTTATTATTAGTAGTATATTTTATGTGCCACTAATGTGTTTTGGCTCTGTTTCGTCTGTTGAAACATATTAAATCTCAGAAGAACCATTTTTCAAATTACAAGAGTTGGAATAAAAAATAGCCTACATTTGAATCACGTTTAAGTGGGTAAATTTAACCTAATAACACAGGCTGTAAATAAGTTAGACCAATCATACAGTATTCAGCCAAACCAAGCCATGTGTTAGGCCTTAACACATGTTAAGCGCTATAGTAAATAATCACAATATCAGTAAAGAAAATGCAGTTAGATATTTTCCCCAAATCACAGCCCTACTTTCTCAGTCTTTCCATTTTTTTGTCCATCCATAGTAACATTTTGCCCTTCAAAACTAGTATGGAAAAGTTTGAACACCCCTGGTAAATCGTTTTGTACCTTTACTAAGTCAAAATAAATTACACATTCTCTATAGGAACTTAAATATGACATTTTTCTGCATAGTTATTGCACAGTTTTCATTTTTCAACCTAGTTAACATATTGGAAAAAAGTGCCCAAGTTTTTTTTTCCCAGTATCTAAGCAAATAAACAGTAATTCTGCATAAGTATGTTCTATGTAGATTATATGCACTTGGTTTTATGTTACATGAAAGTACATTAGCGCAAATGGGACAAATGGCTGAGCCAGGCTATCGTTTGTAGTTCTTTGCTGTAATATCAAATTTGATGATAATAATTTTCCCTGCTTTTGCCGAATAATAACACATCATCTGACAAAATATTCTGCATACAAAATCTGAAGGAAGAGTGTCTTATTCACTTTGAATAGATAATAAATTTGTGTGTGTCATACAGAGTATATATAGAGCTACTTTGTGATCAAAACTGTTCATCTGACAGCTGCTGTTCTGTTTGTGCCCCGTTGCTTCTTCTTTCCCCTTACGCCTCTATATTTTCTTTTAAGAGATTAGGTTATGCTATAAAAAAGTAAACACACGCACACATGCACATAGACACACTCGCAGACACACACAGTCCTGTTTAACAATGCACTTCCACCACCTCCACCCAAGACTAACAGGATAGGGGTGGATTCCACAAACAACTAAAAATAACCAGCTGTCTATTTTTGCAGGCTGTCTGTGTGGGTGACCACGCCATCCTCTAGTAGACTATGGTGTGACAAATGTCTTTGAAATGTCTTTCGCTTAAACGTTTTCGTTCCAAAGGGTGAAAAAATCTTCTAGGTGAGCCATTATTATCTTGTTGAGCTCACAGTCACGCATAAGCTGCACTTTAGACTTAACGGAATTCTCTCATCACTGCCCATGCTGGCCTATATCATGGCTTGAGGCCATTTGACAAGCAGACATCAGCAGTGTAAGCACAGGGCATATTCATACACACACACACAGACACACACAGACTGATCCCACTCTGAATGGCTCTGCTTTTCTTTCGCCTCTGTGCTTGCTGACATAGTTTAGATCATTCTGTGGGCTGTCTGCTCCAGCGGACCCTGACCCGGCCTGAACTCCGCACTGCAATATCCAGCAGCACATAAAAGTCCCAGCTTAGTGATTCAGCTCCACAGCACAGCATCTGTATTTGGCCTTAACTGAGCAGACAGTGCTATCGTGGTCAGTGGTCATGGTCAGTAGTAGTGTACCCCCATACAGTTTGCTGATGGCAGTTATTTTGTGGGTTGTTGCTATTGTAACCAAACCTATTATCTCCAAAATGGTAACTTCATGGAAGAAGAAAAAAAATTCTTATTGTTCTTTTATTGTACAGTCATATGCAGAAGTCTGGACACCATGTGGTGTGTCTTCATCAGACATCCCTGGTGAAATCTCAGATTCTAAGTGAAAATAAGTAACACATCTTATTGTTACTTAACCTAAAGAGGGAACACATTTCTGCACGTCTTAATGTACAACTGCTGTTTATCTGCTAAATCTAACATTTGCCTATATTAAAGTCAGCAAATAAACAGAAATTTATTTATTTATTTATTTATTTATACAAAGATTTATTTATTTAAACAGGCTAAAATTAGCAGAAAAATGCCATATTTAAGTTTGTTCCCTATAAAGGATATGTTCATTTCAGCCTGGAAAATACATAAATCAACCAGTGACAAACTTTTTTCAAAGTTTTGCATATGACTGTATGTTAATCTAATTAATTGAAATCATTTTGGACCATTTATATTGGCCCCTTGGTCATGAAATTCAAATTTCCATCCAAAGAATAAAAAAAAAAATACAAATAAAAGAAACGTTTTAATGCTTCCAAGTTTGTCAATGTGGGCTATGGAAACTGTCAGTAACAGTTTACCAAAGTCGACAGTTCAACTTTAGCGGATAAATTGTTTGTTGCGAAAACCTATAATGGAAATGTTTCTGGGGTAACGTGACCTCTCGCAAAATGTTTCAAGTAGAAAAAATAATCAAATATAAAAATTTAAAAAAGAATAAAATTAGTTCCTTATCAGTAGGTTATGGAGGTTAGTCAGAGAAGCCAAGTTGCAACACACATGAAATGAGAGCTTTTTTAAATACAGAGAACAAAACTTCATGGTTTTTTTGGCATTACATAAAGCATTTTTATCACTAAATGTCATTTTGAAAGGGAGAAGCTGCTGGACGGAAAACATTGCCAACTTTTTTTGCCAACGGTTTCATTTTATTGCATTCATTTTAGGCTGGAAGCCAATAGAAATGTTTTTTCTATTATTTGCATTACATGTTGAGAAACACATAGATAGAACAAAGGGGTTAAGAGAGTAATGATCAGAGTGAAAGAGCGAAGAGAGAAAACAGACTGAGAATGGAACTAGCAGACGAGTGAGTGGCATAGAGTGAAGCAGCAGAAGTAGAGAACCGAGAGACTGAGAGAGAAGGTGCTGATTGCAGACTGCTGAGGGAAACACGATCTGTTTCTTTAACCCCTGTACTCTGCGTGTTCATTTGGGCTGGCTTGTTTGGACAGTGCTAAAGTAATTCATACTCAGTCTGTTAGCAAGTATGAAACCCTACCCTGTCTACACACCACCGGCCTAACACTGCTAAGACTCAGCACCACTGCAACTCACAGATTAGAGCTTCGGGGAAAAAAACAGACAGTGAACTTAGCTTTTAAAGTATTCGAGACACTGTGCTGAAAGTAAATAGCTCATGCCTTTTGCTGAACGTTCTGTTTCTACCTTGTTTGGAAGAACATTAAACTGTGACCATTTGAAGGTCCCGTCCCTGTTTGTTATTTCTAGAGGTCCTTGCTATGATGGTTGAAGTTATCATGTTATGATGTATGTTAGTTAGAATTTATTTTTGTATGTAGTAAAATTTAATGTGTGTGTGTGTGTGTGTGTGTGTGTGTGTGTGTTTGTGTTGGCAGGCTGAAGGTGAAGACAGCTTGAAAAAGATGCAGCTGATGGAGTTGGCTATCCTCAACGGCACTTACCGAGATGCCAATATCAAGTCACGTAAGAACTATCCTCTTCATAACTCACCCGCTATACAGTCAGCCTATCTAGCCTGACCTCTGTTTCTGTACCTTCCTGTCATAAGCATGTTGGAGCTGGAGTAGCTGTACCAGAGAAGGTTTTGTGGTGAAATGTACTTATTTGGCAGGATCAAATATTTTCCCCCAAAGCAATTCCCCCAAATTATCACAGATAGCCTGTACTAAAACGTTTGTCCTGGTGCACACCGTTGAACAACTCTCAATAAAAGCTGCTCTCACTAACAGCCATGACTGTTAGCAGGAGTAGAAGATTATTACTGAGGTAACTCCAGATTCTGCCCGTTTTAAAGGGTCATTCACTTACAGAATGTAAAATGTATAGATATTACAGAATCACCATTAAAACTATAGATTAATACTAGAGTAAAATCGCTAGTCTTGTTGGAAGTAGTTTAGTTTACGGCTTGAGTAGGGTGCCAAACATTGGATACTACTTGCACACTCCTGAGGGTTTCAGAGTTCATTTGACTGACTGTGGTAGCAGTTTAGTGTGTGCTTAGAGCACTGGTTTATGTCTCTCCGTATTTGCCTTTTTTCGACAAGGCAATATGAGGTAAGGCGTTTGTTATCTATTCATTGTCTTTCCTCCTTTGACTTCTCCTTGTACATATGTTCTCTTGTGTGTGTCGCTCCTGTTCCCCTGTGTAGCAGCCCTGGCATTCTCTCTGGCCGCCACTGCCCAGGCTCCCCGCATCATCACTGGCCCCTCCCCTGTGATGCCTACCGCAGCCCTTCGTGCTCCTGCACCTGCTGCCCCCACCCTCATGCCCCTCATCCGACAGATCCAAACCTCTGCCATCATGCCCACGGGCACGCCTCACCCCACCGCTACCCTGATGCCTCAGACCCCTGAGTCAGGCATTATCTACACCCCATACGAGTACCCCTACACCCTGGCCCCTGCCACCTCCATCCTTGAGTATCCCATCGACTCCAGTGGTGTATTAGGTAAGTAGGTTTAACTGTACATGTGTGTTTGGTGCAGAAAACAATATTGCAAAATCATACCTACACTACAGTTTGAAGGTTTGGAGTCAGTTGTCATAGTAATAATTTGTATTTGACATTCAGTCACTTATGCAGTGCAAGTTTAAAGGGGAACTATTATGCTTTTCTTTTGTTCCCTTTCCCTTAGTGCCTTTTTGTGCATGTAAATGGTCTACATAGTTATAAAGCTCAAAGTATATGCCAGAGGGAGAAACTCTCTCCTACAGAAAACACTTTTCTTAGCTGTCTGAACGCCACATTGGAATCCCAGCCCTGTTTCAAGGTGACATCATCTCGTAACACAAGAGAATGAATATGGATGTATAGTATGAGGAAAATACTGCTTTGAGAAAATTGATTTCAGTGTATTCTTGTAGACCCAAAAAATTTAATTATGAACAATGAACATTAGCATCATAGGTCCCCTTTGAATATTACAAACTTGACACTAATTGTATTTCCAGATGTTTGACAAGCATTCCAAGTATTTTAAGAACAACACAAGTTATTAAATTAGATATAGTAATTACTAATACACTGGAACAACCTGTAATTACGTGAAGTTAGCCTCAAGATGACCACTTTACAAATAAAATAAATGATGGATATTAATTTTAAAGTTAATTTCATGCATTTTTTATATGTTTATAGTACCACCTGAATAAATTTTATCTGTTTTTGAAGCTTCCTGCTAAACCATCCTATTAATTAATTGAAATCTATGGAGTTTTAAGTTTTCACTTCATACATTTACCTGCATCAAAATTTAGATATAATTTTTATGCTTTTTATTATTGAAAACATTGATTCTGGCTTTTTGTGCATGAACTACACAATATGTCCACAAGTTTGCAGACACCTGCCAATGTTTGTCTCGGTAGTGAGTTTATTCTCAGTAACAGCCTCTACTCCTCTGAGAAGGTTTTACAATTGGTATTGAAACGTACCTGTGAGAATTTGACCACATTTAGTCAGATAAATGACTAGATGAAAAGACTGATTAATTAGATCTGGTACAAATGTCGGATAATTAGGTCTGCAAAAAGCAAACAGCACTCCGACCCTTTCCAGAGGTATACCATAGTTCTCCATCATTCCAGAGAACACAGTTTCATTGCTCCACAACCCAATGCCAGGAGGTTTTATACCCTCTATCTAACATTTACCATTGGGCTGGTGACTTTAGACTTACTTGCAAACCTTTCTACTGGTAATGATTTCATATGGAGATTATATAGTCTGTGTTCATCTGTGTCGGCAACCAGCTCTCCTAGCTGAATTCAGTAGAATGTGTGTCTGGATGCATTTGGACATACAGTGTATTGTTTGGCACTTATACAGGTTATTGATATTGAAAGTGAAATCTTGTGGCGGCAGCTGCAGTTGTTGAGTTGTTTTTTTTTTCAGGTGCCAAATAGACTAATTTCAGCACTCTCTCATTCTTTTAGGTATGGCTTTCCCAACAAAGGGCTAGTACAGTTCACGGACAGTCTGCATCCATTACAAGTGTTAACATGCTTTGTTTTTTGTAGCTGTCACAGAACTGAACATTTAAACAACAAAGACCCCTAACAGTGTGTTAGCTAAAGAACAAACCAAGACAGAATATTGTTACTACTGATGTTTACACTGGTCTTAACTTCCAGAATTACTATTTAATTGGTTCATCTTTGACTTACCAACTCAATTTGAAACTGTCTAGAATACTGATGATTAACTAAATCTGTCACTCTCAGTGTTCTTTAAATAATATTGCAGTCTATAGTCTGGGCCCATGGCAGTCCCTGTGCTTGTTCAACCCACAGTTCCCTCACAGAACGATCAGTATTACAGCTGACTTAAGATGAATGAAGCACTCACGGTGTGCTAACATAAATATGTCTACAGGGATCTGCCTGAAATGGATCCATCTTATTAAAGCATACTGTATGTTATGACTGAATTAGTGGGAGGATTTAAAGGGCTCTGTAGGCATGGTTCAGATAAGTGGAGCAAACAAACACTTGTGGTCTTATGTCACCTCCTGAAAATTACAGATGTATTTACGATTTGCCATGACAGATTGCTGCACTTTGAAAACAGAGCTTTTCAGCTTCTAATAGAAACCATTCTCATTGTTTCATATGAGTTACTGGGTCTTACGAGCTTGATGTGTTAAATGTCTGTTTTTTTTCTTTATGTGAAGATGAAACTGTTGTTTTTGATGTGTTTTAATGATTAATTATCTGATGTTGACTTCTGTTTTATTGGTAATGTTGCGCTCTGAGCAGGTGCAGTGACTACTAAAGTACGAAGGCAGGATATGCGCGTCCATCCTTACCAAAGGGTAGTGACCGCAGAAAGAGGTTAGTTTAGCCCCGGTGTTCAAGCAATACTGTGTGTTGGTGTGTGAGCGTGTGTATGTGTGTGTCTGATTATGGTTATTACATTTTCAATGACAATACAGACCAATACAATACAAAGTGACACTTTTACTTATGTTTTGAGACATTGCACACAGATCACATACCTACACAGCACTACATGTATGACAGATGTATTGATGTTGAAAGTGTAATTGTGTGTGTGTGTGTTGGGGGGGGGGGGTGTGAATGTGTATGCGTGCTGATGCGTGTTTGAATCAAGTATTTCTGAGCATGTTCACAAGTTGGGGAAGCACTGGAGATGGTGTACAAAACAAGTAACACTTTATATTTAGGCCATATAACACCTACATAAAAATGTCACTAGGCGCCATTAAAATGATTTCAACCCTTAGATAACCTGAAAAGCAACAGACATTAGCACTTCCACCAACTCATGTCTTAAACATAAGCAATAGGAAGGACTGTGGTATAAAGCTTAATGACATTGTTATGTAGGTTTAATAATGCTTAGCAGGGACGGGGACGTGGGGGTGCTGATTTCAGGACTGCAACTGCTAAACAGTAGGGCTGCACAATATATCGTTTCAGCATTGTCATCACAATGTGTGCATGCACAGTAGTCACATCGCAGGACGTACAAGTAACTAAGGCACGTAAGCAGGGTAAATTAAGTTAAACATGTCTTGATAGAACTTTTTGACTGCTTGATACAAAAGGAAAACTCATTTTCCAAGAACTTTCCATGACCAGTCTATAAGAAGTCTGATATATAAATTTATATATATATTATATATATAGTCTGATATAAGATTTACTCGTATTTAAGGGTTCCTGGGTACATAAAGAAGAGTAGTCATAGTACTACTGTTTTCTGTTTGGTGCTTGCAAACCAGTTGTATGGCATTAAAGTTCAGGATAGGTTAGTTTACACTCAAAAAGTCTTCAGAGTAAAAAGTCAGAGTAGCCTCGTTCACTTAATAGTAATGTTTTATCATCTGTTTTATCATCTCCTGCTCAGCGTGTGTGGCATTCTCTGTTAATGCACCACATCTCAACAGTCTAGTTGGTCACAATGTAGTTACTTTGCCTGAAGTTCATCCAGAATGAGAGTGAACGTGCATCAGTGGTCTGATGTGTCAGTTATAGGTATATATTGGTGTTTCTCGTCTAATTGTAGTGCAGTATACATAAAAACTTTATTGATAATGGCCAATAATTTAGCATGATGTCATAAATCGCATCAGGTGATCTATTTAAAATTTCTGCTTAAAATGTAACATTTCAGCACCCCCAACTTCCCACGCCCCTGGTGCTTATTGTAAAGTGTTACGTCCAGTATGGGTTTATCACACTGCATGTTTTGAGTCTCTCGCTCTTAGGGAGAGTTGTTTGGGTTGTTGCAAGTTAAATGGACTGTTCACTAGAGCTCCATTATACTGATGACCATGGGATAACATTATGACTCCCAGTCCATGAAGGGTGATGGAGCAAAGTTATTAGCTTCTCTCTTTCTTTTCTTCTCATTTTGTTGATGTCGATTCCACATTCTCCGTATCTTAGCTGTTAATTGTTTTGACTCTAATGTACATTCACGCCTACTCTATTCCATTCAGCCAGTTACTTGGCAATTGAGAAACTTCCTGAGTTTATTCTTACTCCTTGTTCATAAACTCTGTTCTACTTTTTCAGATTAATTTATAAAAGAAGGGGATTTATTTTTGTTATCATGTTTACAAGAACAAGTCTGCTGATATTTTAAGACCAACGTAATTACAAAAGAGTGTAACAAATTTTAATGCAATGTTGATTACCACGCAACAACTTTTCCAGTACTGTATTCAGTAAACCCAGTCTTGCATCTTATGCAATGTTACACCAGGCTCGCACCCATATTAGAAGCAGTCTAGAGCTTTGATACAGCTTTTCAACCATGAAAGGTCTTTCTAATACTGAAGATTCAAGCCCCACTGTGTGACATTCAGAAATCCCTTAGCAGTCATCATTGTCTTAACTCTTTCGTTTCACATATTTATAATTTTATTGCATTTCATGAACTTCTTGTGTTATGATTTGTTATATATATTGTTTGTTATTTGTCACTCATAAGTACTACTTTAATTAAGTTTGGGCCAGGACTTTTTTTGTTTGTTTTGTATTGATGATAGATGCCTTAAGCAAAAATAAACCATATCCATAAGGGACATTAAAGAACCACCTTACAGAGATGGCTCATGGAACTACAACACATTAATGAAACTACACTATATTAGTCATATTGAACATGTTTGGGTGTGCCAAATCTGTACATATAATAGCAGTGATTCCTGCAGTAAATGTGAAATTCTACTGATTCGATATAAAATTGAAATTAGCACTGTAAGATCTTAACACGTAACCGACAAACAAAACTGACTAGATTAATGAGAAACAATTGTGAAATTGCACAGAAAGTCAAATCGCCTCATCTGGCCTACTGCCCATGACCTCTAAACCCAGTTAATAAAAATTACCACCGTGGATCGACTTCAGCAAGCACTAGCAGTATGAATTCCTGCTGACTCATCACACAGATTCTATCAGAGCTGAAACCTTTAAAGACCTCTGCATGTAAAATAAAGGGCTTGGTCAGTGTCACATGGGAGGGATTTGACACAAAATTGTGAAGGGTATGACTTGTTTGAGGAGAGGAGGCCTCATAAGTAGTTAATCTGAGCATAACTGCTTTTCAGATGCAGCTGATAATCATGTAATTTCAGCAGCCATTAGAAGAGCGATATGTGGTGCTTATGAACTCTTAATTACTCCTCATGCAAAAATGGCTCTTCATAAAAAATACAGCACAAATAGTTTGCACTGAAACTTTTAAATCGCCAGGCAAAAAAAAAAAGCCAGAAAAAGACAACACGATAAAACCTCATGATAGGTTAGAGTGAGAGTGGTCTGTGATGGACTTAGAACAGGGTGGTTCCTTATGTGACATGGTATGAGTTTCCTCCAGGCATTAGATCAGTATGATCACCTTAATTCGTCAAGGGTGCTGCTGTTAGGATGATTTTATACTATAATGTTTTTAGGAAACTCACACCTTGTCTGTTGGCACAATATGAACAGATGAACTGAAGAAATATTCCATTTTCTATGTTTTGTTTTATTGTAAACATTTTTGCTCTTGTCATTTTTTCCATTGTCTTGTTTGGAAAAGAACATAGTATTTACTTGTGTGGTCTTTTTTTTTAAATTTATGAAAACAATATGTCTAACTATAAAGCATCGAACATTTATGAAATTAAGATTATATTGTATATGTGAAGGAATAGGGAATTTGTGCTAGAGGACATTGCGGAAAACCATGTTTCTGAAAATGATGGGGATACACTTTCAAGTACATAATAGAAAATTTCTTACAAAATCATTGTCATTTCTATCGTTTTCTCTATCTTAAGAATTGATTAGTTTTGGTAAATAGTAGTATTTGTGTATTGTTTCCTCCTCATTACTCTCTCCCTGACTTCAGCAGTTGTTTTAGTGTTATTCTGTTTTGTTAGCATTGTGTTTTCATATTATTGTAAATAGACAAATTTTAAAGACAATAAAGTTTGACTGAGTCAAAACATGAACACTTTTTTTTATTATTCTGCAGAAATAGATGCTATCTATTTATACCTCTCAATTTTCTGCAATCACATCTCTTTAACTACTCATGAATTCAAACCCATTATCACTAGCAGCTTCGTTGCTTTGGACTGAACAAGCACTGTAATGCTTAATAGCAGTCAGAGAATGAGCCATTCATTTACCCTGTTTAATCAAGACTACCTACCACATGGAATCATCAGAATTTTTTTTTGACTGCTACTAACCATTAAGTGGTGTTAGTTTAATTTGAATTCTGTAATTGATTTGCCTCTCTGCTTCTTTAACCATTTTCACCTGGGAGTTGGGCTCTTGTGTGAAATCATGAGGCCTTCATGATTTTGCCATGTTAATGTAGATGTTGAGCAATTTCTCTGACAGTAGCTCTGATTAGTAATGTCATGTTGTCATCCGACCGTCACTAGCTGAAACTAATCTCCTTCTCTATCTTTTTTCTTTTGTGTCCTCCTATGTCTTTTTTTTGTTTTATTTTTCCCCACTCTTTGTATCTGTCTGTCCGTTTGTTTTCTAACCACCCAGCCGCCACCGGCAACTAACCAATGACCCTATGAGCTCTCAACTCTTCACCCAATGATGACCTGACCATTGCCTGTCTGCTGACCAGTTCTCTGGCTCTCGTCCTTCGCTTGTCTGTACTCGCGGCCTGCTGGTGAGCCCGGAAGCAGCTTTAATTTGCTTAACACAGCGCAGAAGCAGCGACGGCCCTACTACACCACCCCCCGAAATCAACAACTACCCACTTCCGCAAACTGAGGACCTCCATGGTCAGGTGATCTAGTCTCCGCAATCTGCACTGAAGCGTCATAAAGCAATAATATGGTCTGGAACAACACCTTCAATTCCATTACCACTGTCACTCACTCATTCACACACACACGCACCAGCTCTCACTCTTGGCAGACAGTTCTCCTAACAGGCATTAACTGACATGTTGGCTAAATTGCTGTGGGGACCACCCTGGAATGAAGCAATGACTTCAAGGCGGTTGTGTGATGTGAGTGTTCATGTGGATCGGCATGCTCATGAGGGAAAATGCAAATGTTTTTTTTGAAGATAACTCCAAGGCAAAATGTACATGGGGGGTGTTAAAGCCATGCTTGCCTATCAGCTTCTTGTCCACAAAGATATTAAAAGTGCATCCAGTGATGAGAATAAGTGTAAAGACACTGAACACTAATTAATGCATTTTTGATATAAGGGTGCTGCAAGGGAAATTACTATATTTTTCACAATAGATTCTTTTGTATGGAACTGCAGTATTGTCAAAATGTGATGAACAAAGAAAAGACATTTATTTCTTTACAACGACGGGGAGATTTTAGAGACCAAAATAGCGTCTTTTCCTTTTTTTAAATCAAACACTTTCAAAGTAAGTGCCTTATTTTACATATGACCATTGAGGACGAATGGTATCCATCAGTGTTTATGACAGCATATCAGGTATAATGTGCAAGTCCCTCCATATCTTAGTAAAAATGGGAGGAATACCAACACACACAGATTACGGTCAGATTTTTTTTATTCTGTTGTTTTAAAATGTATGCTTTGCCATTATTCCTTATCAACACAGTTCTGCCATGTGTTAACCAACACTTATATTAGTTACTTTGTGATGCTCACTTTGGTTTTCAATAACGTATCTAGACTAGAGGTGTGTTAACTGTTTGAATCTTCTGCAGTAATGTCTGCCACACAAATACGACTCCCATGTCAACACAGCAGTCAAGACTTAGCTTCCCACAACGGTCACTTATTGAAACTATTACAGAGATGTCACTAGTTGTCCTTTGGTCACCATTTCTGCATGAATTTGCAAAGCAAGTTGGATTCGGCAGTGCTTATTAGGCCTGCTTGTAGTAAATTGTCTTTAGTGCTAGCATTACTTAAGGGTTTTTTTCCTCAGTTTTCCACTATTAAGGAGTGAACTGTGAAATCATTTCATAAGATGGCATCTCAAAACTAAAACACACTATGCAACTGATTTACGTTTGCCAAGCTAACGGTAGATCTTCCACATTACAGAGCCAAGGCCAAGAATTAACATAGAAACTTCAATCTCAAACAATTTGAGAAGAAAAACAATCTAGAACACTGTAGTTATACTGTATAATGTGTAACACGATTAACAAAGAAGTATAAGTTTCCTTCTTTTGTTGTTATAACTGGATTGTCAGAGGAAGTGGCTCTTTGCAGATGCGTTTGTATGTAGTAACATATATGCAATAGTTTTTGAAGTCCTAGGGATTCTTATGGTGTTATGTCTCATTTCTGCGTTGGAATCACCAGAAGAAAATATCATGCAAATGCATCAAGAGGCTGCATTTGTTAAAAGGGTTTTTTAACCAAACAGGTTTCTCAACTTCTCAATTAAGAACTGGAGTACTGGGTAATAGAGTGTTTCTGTCAGTTTAGTGTTTAGTTTATTTACTTTTATCAGCAGTATTATTTTGTGTGTGTGTGTGTGTGTGTGTGTGTGTGTGTGTGTGTGTGTGTGTGTATGAATGCATGTGAGGTTTTGTGTTGTCTTTGATACGATGCATAAAATGCCTATGAACTGCATCTCCCTTTTTTAAGCAATCTTGATTTTTTTCCCCCCATTGGAAACATGGTCCTATTTATAACCATTGTAACAACTTTATAATGTATTTTTCTATCATATTTTGTATGTACAAAATAACATTAAATCATGTTTTCTGATATGAACTCTATGCCTTATTATAAAAAATGAATATTTCAGTGTTTTTTTAAGTCATCTGATCAGGATTTTTGTGTTATTCCATTGTCAAACTATATTCACAATACTTTCAGTGAGTAAACATGCCAATGGGGTTATGGTCATTTTGAGCTATGGAACATTATAATTTTACGCCCAGCATAATTTTAGACATTGATGCAACCCCTATTTACTGTAAAATGTTGTTTGCTGGGACA
The DNA here is from genome assembly GCA_034552555.1 of Semaprochilodus insignis. Taxonomy (NCBI): domain Eukaryota; kingdom Metazoa; phylum Chordata; class Actinopteri; order Characiformes; family Prochilodontidae; genus Semaprochilodus; species Semaprochilodus insignis. The sequence continues at coordinate 11,954,198 of CM067491.1, forward strand.
TTTGGTTTGTCATTTGAGTTTCAGTGTTGCTTGACTTCTGTGCCTTTCCATGTAAAGTGTGAGCTATTAACCATTTTAGTTAATATAATCGGATTAATCTTTTCTTGCCTCTTGTACTAACGTTTTAAATATATCTTTACATTAACACCTTCAGTAATTTTTGTCTGCTTTGAATCTTTACAAAAAACGTGTGATTTAAGCAAAAGAGTGTTGAACTGACATTTTAAAGGATGCTGGACTAAACTCTGTACTGAAAAGCAATAGCAGAATATTAAAATCATAGTTTTAAAAGAAACTAACTTTGTCGCTCCTTCTCTTGTGCTTTTACGTGCCAGTACACTCTGCATACTAATCTTCGCCAGGTCTACAGCAGGCACACACTCCGTTACTAGCTGGGTATGGTCTGGTTTGGGCTGAAGACTGTACGACTGCTTTATCAGTGGTTATGGTCTGCAAAATATTGTTTTCCACTGCATATCAGGAAGAAATTAGTTACAATGATAATTACATTGGAAAGACAAAACAGTACCCTTGACTGAACTTTAAAAATGATGCTCACAACCACATTGCACAAGTTTGTCCTCCTTTCTCTGTCTCACCACCTGTCCTGTGTATGCTTGTTTTCGATCATTACCCTCTGTTGAGTAGATTTGGAAAACAATAGTTAGAGGAACATAATAAAGGAAGATCAACTGTTTACACCAGCCGATGTCTTTTAGAACCACAGGAGTGCAGATGTGAACAAATCCAGTTCCACCTTTGGGAAGAAGAGATGTGAAGCGGGAATGCAAATGTTTTCACACACATTCAAACCATAAGAACAGTTGCCAAATAAGTGCAATCTAATACCACACCCAAAAACTAAAGGGTTTTCAATTACTCAGTGTGTCTTGCACACTAACATTTCATCATTGTTTGAACAAAACCTTGTAGTTAAAAAAAAAACCATTTTATTATAAGTTAATTTCCCCAAAATTATTTCAGGCCATATCTATTGGTACGTTGTCATGTAATCCGAACAGTGCAAAGAAAAAATGATAAAAATCAAAAGTAATTGTGATGGGCAAGGTTTTGGTCTGACAGTGATTTGCAAGTAATCATAGCTTGAAAAGTCAAGATTCTAATACCTTTCTACAGTGAATACTCATCAAAATACAGAAATCAGCTTTATTTTGCCCTCAGTTCTCATCTCTCTCTCTCTCTCTCTCTCTCTCTCTCTCTCTTTCTCTCTCTCTCCTGCTCTCTCTCTTTGGTGAAGCCACAACCATTTTGAATTTTATCTTCAGGTTCAAAGTCTACAACAGAAAATGCAAGACTGTTTAAAACGATTCCTAATAATCCTCTCAGCTTTCTCTGTGTTTGTGTTAGCACATTTTTATTTGTGAGTTGAAGTTAGTGGTGGTCTGTTCTCGGCTGATAAGATTATTCTTACCAAGCTCTTGTGGCACCCACAAGACCAAAGCGCCACAGTGCTGCACCACCGGGGCTTGCTTGTGTGTGTGAACTTTCAGAGAGTAGCACACATACACAGGATGGCATGATGCACTTTTTTTGGTGTGTGTGGTGGGCTGGGGTGCCAGTGGTGGGATGGGGGGGATAAAAAAAAAAAAACACATATGATATATATTTACACATAATGATCAGCAAAAAACGGAAAAGAAAGTGTGTGATTAATTTGCTCCTACAGAAAGAAAACTGCACTAAACACCACGCTGTGTGGCAAATTAATCCTGTCTAGACCAAATTGCTGGCTGCCATGCAAGGAAATCATTCTCTCTGCCTTTTCTTCCACCCCTTCACCATCACTGTAACCTACAATTAAAAGCTCAGTTTCTTTTGCCCTTGTTCAGTCTCTATCCTACGCCTCCTCCCACCACTTTAACTCTATAGTTCTGTTCGGGGCCATCTCCAACTCACCATGTCAGATCCACGCAGGCACATGCACACCCAAATTAATGATGCGTAATACTGTAGGGTAGTTTAATGACTGGATAATGGGTCTGGCCGAAGGTTTGGGTGGAAAGATGAACTCGGCACAATCCCTATAAAGAGCCCTCAGAGAGAGTGTCGTGTCGACAGACACTCACACACTTCCGCATGGATGGCTCCAGCAGCCTCTGTGACCTTCATACCCACAAACAAACTCAGGAGCCTCTGCCCCGACACCCTTCATAAAAATAGAAGCCGGCCCTTCCCTCCTTCCTCTTCCTTCCTTCCCTGTCTAATGATCCGAGATGGCTAGCTGACAGAGAATCTTCATAGCACTATCCTTTACATGGGCCTACTTTTCACATGCATGAAGTTTGCATGAAGAACGTGCAGATGTTCCTTAAATGTATTATCACACTGCAGAGGTTAACAATTAAGATCTATAACTTAATAGAGCCATTTACACAGCTGTGGTAGATCAGGCAAGCTGCACTGGTGTCTGGAGATTGCATTTTTGTATTTTGCATTAGAGCTGTTTAGAGTTTATGTCAGATGCATGGTATGTAAATTTGTAAATGTAAGGGGAAACTGTAAATTTAAGGGGAAGGGTGAGTATAAAGAACTGGGTGGAAATGGAGATACTCCAAATACATCCAACACAACCTGGCATGTAAATCTCAAATGTGACTAGAATAATATGATGTCATGTCCAAATAATTATTATCAACAATCTTATCACTTAACAAAAGGGGTGGAAAGGGGGACAGCAGTTTTAAAAAGGGGTTGATCTCTACACAGGGTATGACTCTGTTGTCTATGTAAAAGGGCAAACATCTGGACAAAACACAGGCCTTTAGATGGCTGCTACTACAAGTTTAACTATGTGACATTCTTCTATTTATAGATCATAAAATGTAATACAGTGTCAGAAACCACATAGACAACATATATTTGAGATCGCTTAACAACTTAACATTGATTTGACAGTTACATAAAAGTCTGCAGTGTCATGCATGCACATTGCTAACTGGTGCACCGTTCCATTAGGTTTGTTCTCCAGTGCAAATATAGAGAATATAAAGAAATAAACTTCAGACACCAAATGTGTACTGTCTGATTAACAGTGTTTGGGCTAAGGAGAAAAACGTGCATATTTGACCACTTTTATATTTCATATTCTTTTGAAATTACAGGAACATATCCATATTCCTTGTTTGAGTGGTGCATTATTTTGCTATCAGGGTATAGGAGGAGTGTCAGTACTTGTACGGTTTGCTATGACTGAAGAAACTGCACATGATTTGAAACAATGAGCACAAAGAAGGCATGTCCAGCAGGAGGATGTGGAGTGGGTGTGGAATGTCCTCCTGGGGGCTCGAATGGAACACAGGAGACTTCGAGGAACACTTCCCCTCTGCTGCGTGAGACAGCTGTTTCCACACACACACACACACACTTCCATCATCCAAGTTTACGTAAAAGAGGAAACCATAACTATTTACTCACATTGTCCAATTGTTGTGGTCTCAAGATCTGAAAAGCATCAATGAACGGCAGTGGCACAAAGTTGGCTGGATGTACGCCTATAAAGGATAGTACGTTATTAACAATAACAGTCCTTCTCAGTCCAGGCCTCAGCATTAGTAACTCATTAGTAGCACATGTATCTCCAAATGGTAACTTTACAGAAGAGAGCAAGAATGCTCTTCACTTTCAATGTAAGTCAATATAAAGAGGCTTTAATCAAAACATTTTAGGAGCATTTTATTTTGGTCGGTTCATGATGTTATTTCTACACAATATAAAGGGGAGCTGCTGTGCTCAAATGATGCAGAAAAGTAAAAACCAGGAAAAAATGGAGATACATGTTCACCTTTGGACAGCTGCCATATGTACCCAAGTAATGCCCAAACACACTCACCTGGACTGAGGGACAGAAAGATAGATAGGCAGATAGATAGGCAGATAGATAGACAAATAGACAGACAGATAGTTAGATAGATAGATAGATAGATAGATAGATAGATAGATAGAAGGCTAAATTATTTACTATCAGTTGTACACATTTCTCAGTATAAGTGTAAAACAATGAGAAACACACACAAACGGGGATGGCTTGAAGCAGCTCTGCTGTATGTCCCATTCGCCTCCTCCACTCCTCTTCCTCTCCTTCTCTGGACGCTCCCTGCCCTTCCTGCTCGCTCTCGGGGGATGGAGCCTCGGCTCTGGCTCCAGTCTGACCCCCCACTCTGGCTCCTCATGCCTGGACACTGCCCAATCCTGGTGGGAGAGGAGAGTCTGGCAGCCAGCATCCAATAGAAGCAACAGCACTGGCCACTAGCCCTGAGTAGAGTATAAATGAGATGAGAGAAGTAGATCAACTGTTACTAGCTTAGATAAAGCAATTCATATAAATGCTTAGTGGATGCCCCATCACTTCTTGCATGAATTATAGCCTGTAATTCACCAAGCAAATGAACATGAGCATTTACACCACTACTTTTTAAGTACTCAAACAGTGGATACACGTAAGTAGAAGTAGTTAAGAACATTATAGTTGAATGTTCAGCTTCAGCAGCCTATGTGATTTAACCCAACCAGGACCACCGGAGACGTCTGTGTGCTCTGTTCCTGTCCTGCTGTGGAAGCATAAGTTATGTGTGTTGTTCAACTTGCAACTTTTTGTTGTTGTTAGGGTCCATATCTCTCCCCCACCAGAGTTATCACGGGGCCGTGTGTGTTACTGTGATTCGGAAAGCTTGAAAATATGTGCATGTTTTTAACTCCTTATCTGAAAGATTTGGGGAAAGCTGTGTAAAAAGCCCCTTACGCCCTCCTCTCATCTTGCCCAAAAGCCCCTTACGCCCTCCTCTCATCTCGCCCAAACCAGTTTAAAGAACAGAGGAACTGCACAGCTTTCATGTCTCCATGGTAACACAGTCCTTTGGGGTGCTACTGGTGTGTGTGTGTGTGTGTGTGAGAGAGAGAGAGAGAGAGAGAGTGTGTGAGTGTGCCTGTTTGTACATGTTGTGTTTGAGTTCTGGAATGGGGAAAGATCTCAGAAAACAAGTAACTGAAGTAAAACACTGTATCAGAGAGAGAGAGAGAGAGAGAGAGAGAGATAAAACAGAGACATACTGAGAGATTCATTATGATGACATCACACTAATTTCCCACTGCGGCCATATTCCACAGGGAGCCCTCAGTCTCTATTCTGCTGCTTTAGTGTCTCTTCAGCTCTGTGGGCTGCCTATGGGAGGCCATCCACTGGCTGTGAATGGCCTTTTTGTTGGGGAACAGTGAGCCGTTTCTGCTCCCACAGAAAGCCCTGGATAATTTAGTGTGGATGCCAGGAAGTCTGAGCTCACAGAATGACAACAATGGCAAACGTTATTGCTCCACCTCAAGGGGTGGAAAAGAAAGAGAAAGAAAGGGGAAAAACAGCCATAGTGACTGGATTCGAGCAGACCTTCCTCCCACAGTGCGACAGAGTTTATCACTTACGATTCCAGAGGACACAGACCAGAAAACAGGGAGGTGGCAAAACTCTCCAGTACGTTACAAAAAATCAGCTCAATGTTTTTTAGTACAATGAACGTAACTAAATGTACGAAAATGTTGTGTTTGTGAACTTGGAAAAAGCTATTTGGTGTAACGCTTCCAAGAATTCTCCATTAACCCTTGAGCGCCATCTAGTGTACACTTTCCTCCAACACGGTTTGGCTTGTTAATTTAAAGGCCAGCTGCAGCGCCCTACATCTTATGCGAGTCTGGATGCTTGTCTAAACTCTACGAAGTTCTTTTTTAAAGCAGAGTTTAAATATAGCGCAGGCTTCTCCCAGTTATAAGAGAACAAGCAGAGATGAATATCTAGTCTGTCAGGGTGCCGTTAAAGCAGCAGAGGACGGGGCTGAGCACAGCTAGCCGAGATATCCAGTGAGTATTTCACAAAGCAGGATTTCTCAGCCCAAAGACAAGCCTGTCCAACAGCTGAGGGTCTATCTTATTGAACAGTCCTCACTATTAGCTTATCTGGTTAACTGAGAACCCCTGCTTTGTTAAATGACCTCCAGATGTGGTGCTGGTGTGTGCTAAAGGGCAAAATCATCCCCTCACACTTATAATGACAAATAAGCGAGTCTGAGACTGGGGGACAACTCTATCCCCCCCTGCCGCCTTAAACAGCTTTTAAGATTTTATCCTTGCATACCCACTTAATCCCCCCATTAACACCGAACAGTGACTGTGAACTGGTCTGCACTCATCACTTTAAACAGCCTTAATGTTATTCAACTTGCACTACTGTTTATACTGGCACTGTCATACCACTTTAATCCTGCATCTTAATTATGCTAGTGCACACGTCACTTTATTGTCATTATTGTCTTCAGTGTCTTATTGTCTCATTTATGTCTATTTCAGGGCCCTTATTTTATTCTACCGTATGTCTTTCGTCAGTCTATTTTATGTTTATTACATTCAATATACTCTTGTTCTTGTTTTAGTTGTAATCTATTTATAGTTAAATGTTTATTTGCTACACCTTGGGACGGAGAGTAACGCAATTTCAATCCTCTGTATGTCTTGTACATATTGAAGTATTGACAATAAAACTACTTGACTTGAGTCGCTCCCAAATGTCTTCTTCGTCTTATGAAATAGCCGCTATGGTAGCACTGGACCTCTATCTCTGTCTATGCTGACCCCTATCGGCCTGGGAGTAGCGGAGCCTCTACAGCGTCTCTGACGGAGCTGCAGTCTGGAGCAGTGTTTGTCAGTGACACTCAGATTGCGTCAGTCTTGATGAGGTGAAACAAGGTACATACAACACAGATTCTTCTGTGTCCGATCTTTCTTTCTTTCTTTCTTTCTTTCTTTCTTTCTTTCTTTTTGTGAGCCAGTGTGTGACTTTTAAGCAACAAGGAGATGTGTTTAACCCATTCATGTCCATACTGGAATAGTTTTATTTAATTTACTACAGCAGTACTTAGAGCCCCACTGAGCACAAATCTGAAAATGAACTTGAAATTTGTCAAATGGCCTGACTACAGTAACTGATTTTATATTCTATTTTTTTCCACCTATGTATTTATTTTTACTTTTGTCTTATTGCTCCGGAGTTACTTTGTGTAGATTTTACATGTTTTGTTTAAATTTGTTTATCACAATTTGATAATATCTCATGAAATAATAAAATGTGCAAATGTCTCAACAAATCATCATCAGCACTTTAATTATACCCTTACACACAGAGTGTGTGCTGTCTATAAGAAACCAGTACATTGCAACGGAAAGCCACTCTATAGTAGAACTAGAGAGTTTCCCAGAAAACCTCCTTTTTATGTTTCTCTTACACTTTCATTCAAACACACACACACACACACACACACACACACACACACACACACACACACACACACAGTACATATGCACATTTACCTCTGCACTGCATAAGTAAATGGTTCTTACACAAAAATTGCAAGGATCTGGAAAAAAAGCCTCATTCAGAACCAGTCAAATGGCAGTAGCCTATGGGTAACATGTGGACAAATGTGATATCATTGAATTCCATTTGATGCTAACTTTAGCAAACTAACTCTTTTAGCTAGCTTTTTGCTATAGTCAACTTTCTATAGTAGAAGTTGGCAGTATTCGAGTGAATCACTACAGTGAATATGTTGGGATATTCACATTTAAATAATGTTAATTAAAAAATTGGACATTCAAAAGGCAAAAATAGTCTAAATGCCACTGCCTAATGTCAAAACATTGCTACTCAGTGTGCCAATTGGCCAAGCTGGCCACATGCTCAGTCAGCCACAACAATGCTGACACAAGCCAACTAGAGCCTAAGGTGTGGAAACAACAACTGCCAGGTGTGTCAGCTGTATCCTTTCCAAGATGGTACCTTGTCCAGCCTCCTCCTTGCCAACATTGGTATCAAAAGTGGGATAGGATGAGTGGCACAGCTCCACAGAGAGCTCAGCCAAGCAACAACCAGTGCAAAGAAGAGGAAGAAGTAGCCAGAAGCAAGAGAAGCCAAAAGGAAGAGATGATCACTGTGAAGCTTAATATGCCTTAATTACTGTACTGTAGGCCTGCATGGCTCTTCCCAATGCAGCTAGCCAGCCACGGTCAGTGATGTTTCTAGACTCTGTTAGGGCCCTAGGCAAAAGTCTCAGAGGGTAACCCTCCAACCAGTTTTCATGACCCTTATGTTAGAAATAATAAAAATGAGACCAACTATAAAAACGTGCAATGTATTTTTTTTAAAGTTCACATGACTGTTTTGTTCAAAATGTAAATATAAACAACATAAAAGCTTGTAATTTATTATATAAAATATAAATATACCCTCAGGGCACCCCACCAGCCTGAGGCCCAAGCAGTTGCCTGCCTTATGCAAACAATGAAAATGAAATTTATATTAATAATCATGAATTTACTTTAAATTAGGAAACCCTGGTAAATAAATATCATGTTTAATGAATTACAACAAAATTAGAATGAAATTAGACAATTAGAAGTAATAGACCTATGTATCTAGCTAATATTGTGGTTAGCAGCCTCATACTATGGCTAGCTAGGGCCAATGTTCTATTTCCAGACAGGTCTTCATTAACATTGAACGCTACACCAAATTTAATCAAATCTAACAAGTAGCTAACAGACTTAGAAAGTTAACATCAGCTAGCTAGCAATA
>CM067491.1:11963081-12114640 GCA_034552555.1 Semaprochilodus insignis
TATATATATATATATATACATTCTGGATCGCTCTTGACCTCCAAATCTGGAATAAGTAACCCTAGTAAAATTAGTGGGCCAGATAACCACTGAGGCCCAGCGTAAACGCGCGCTGAGCACAGTACGACAAGGCATAATGGAGCCGGAATGTTTAAATGCAAACATGTTTATAATTGTTTGTAAACGGCGCGTGACCCCAGCAACGGAAACGGAACGATGCTGCCTCATCAGCAGTGATCATGATGTGTCAGACTTGTTTCTGTCAGGCTCCCCCGACTCTAAATAACTACATACACGAGTGTGTGAATTAATAAATTAATGAAGGCCCGAATAAATGAATAATTCTGCGCACCCCCAAAACCACTATATTATTATTTTACTCTTAACGATATAATATAAAGGTGAATCTGCTCATTTTAAATCGGGAAAGCTTTATCCGTCAACAAGTACCCAGCCAACTTCACGACAGTATTACGTAAGCATTGCCCTTCAGCTTTTCGGCAGCAGCGCGTGGTGGAGGTCAGAGATGTTCTTACTCATGACCGGCATAAGGAAAACAGACAGCAGTCCAGTTCAGTGCTGAGGATTCGTTCCGACTTCTGTTCTCTATAACCAAGGAGGGTTTCTGAGACTCTGTACTGAACCGTCAGTAAAAGCTGCTGAGTCCGGGACTGGTGAGAAGCCCACGGTTTCCTTTCGGGTAGCTAACTTTAGCTGCAGTCCTCAGCGGAGAAATCATGGAGAACAACACGGCGGGTTCAGGCGCTTATAAAGGTGGATTCGGTGGGCTTTTTGGTGGTGGAGGCCCGGAGTATTCAAACACTGAACTGGCTGGAGTGCCTCGTAAGTACCCTGGTGTTAGCTTACCTTACCATCTTCCTTTGGGAAGGTTAACTTGTAACTGTCAGTGTGCTCTTCGTGGCCTTCGTACGGTTTGGCCTTGTGTTTATGTGTTAAGTGTGTGTTCAGCTCTGTGCTCTGTCTTTTTTCCGTAGTGACCGGTATGAGCCCGCTCTCGCCCTACCTCAATGTTGACCCCCGGTATCTGGTGCAGGTCAGTGTGGACTTTCGCTCTGTCTTCCTTTACCATGACATCAAGGGCAGTGATTTCAGTACAGTGACTTAAACTGGAAAAATATAAACGATGAACATATCAGCAGTTAAAACATTGTGGTATTATTTTGTAAAAATATATGTATTTGTTTCTGAGCCAAAAGAATGTTGTCATTTTGTACAATCAAGACATTTTTAACATTATAAAATATTAAAATTGAATTGTGACATCAGAATATAGAAAATAACCCTAAAAATGTTTTTGTAGCATGTAAAATGTTACACTCACATCTCCAGTAGTAAAACATTTCCAGTATAAAATTCCAGTTTGTAAAGTGAGTTGCTTAGTATGTGCTTATTTTAAATTGTTGAATCATATCTTTTAGGACACGGATGAGTTCATATTGCCGACAGGAGCAAACAAAACTCGTGGCCGTTTTGAACTGGCCTTCTTCACCATTGGAGGGTCCTGTATTACGGGTAAGGATGGCTTTTCGTGTTTGTGTTTCCTTAACCATGTAAATGGCCAGGTCAAGTTCAGTCTTTCATTTCTCTCTCCTGTAAAGGTGCCATAGAATGCATACATTCAGTATTTTGTCTACATAGAAATGTATGTGACTTCAGTCAGGGAGGAAAAATACCCAGATGCGGTATTACATGCCCATTTATAAACCTATCATGTAATAATCGCACAGAAGCAACATATTGAAATAGACACAGGCAGGATATTAAAATACAGATAATTACAGATAATTGTCATCATACTGTTTAGTTAGCTATGCTAATGTTAGTTTCTCAGGGTTGCTTGCTAACAGTACCTACACTAACTGCTTAACTTCAATCTCAACATTACCACAAAGTAAATTAAAGTTGTTAGCTCACTATGAAGCTTTCCATGTAAGATGATCTGGCTTTAACCTTCTCTCTAATTCTGCCTGATTAATATTGCCCAAGGTTTAAGAAACTCTCTGGAGTGAAATGTGCAGAGCAAACAGTCTTTATTAAAGTTGTTCAGGATCTTGTTACAGATGTTTGCTCCATATTTGCCAACTTTTGTGGTTTTGTTTTGTTTTAGGTGTTTTTTTGTTTGTTAGGAGAGGACAGCAGTGTAGAGGTTCATGGTATGTCACTTCCATGTACCACTATATAAATAAATTTTTCCATTCTATGGCACCTTTAAAAAAATCTCAGCCAGTTTACTTAGTTTTTATGTACTTAATAAATACTGTACCTTAAAATGCCAGAAACCTGGCAATACAAGGGGTTAATAACCATAACCTAAGACTTGTGATTGAAGGGATGTGCATCGTGCGTTTTAGGTGCTGCTTTTGGAACACTGAATGGGCTTCGTATGGGTCTGAAGGAGACCAGAGACATGGCATGGTCAAAACCCAGAAATGTACAGTAAGTGTGTTTTGTGTAAAGAATGTGTTTTTCTGAGAAACATCAAGAGGAATAAGATTTAATTTGAAGTAGTCTTAATTGTGATGTATGGCAGCTGATTTCATTTAGTCAGTGATAAGAGGATAAAGTATTGCTGTATTTTCTCCAGGATTTTAAACATGGTCACACGGCAGGGTGCTTCATGGGCTAATACGCTAGGATCAGTTGGTAAGTAATGCTCTATATAGATATATAGTAATTGAATAATCAAGTAATCTAGAAATTATTTCAATGATTAATTGCATTCTTTTTTTCTTTTGTAATGTTTGTAACTGAACAATAACATAACATGCAGAGTATTTTCAAAGGGATTAGGAAGTACAATACTTGAATGAGCTTTTTTTATTTAATGCCTTTAATCTATAATGCTGCTTAGAGCCAATCACTGCATGAAAGCCTGTAATGCTACTTTTGCTTCATAATTACCTGCCCGTACTTTGTTTTGAATTGTGAACTAATCACTAAGTTGAATCTTTAAGAACGTAAATTTAATCAATTGAACTTTGACAGCCCTAAGTTCATAGGTTGTTTAGAAACAATTAAAAACTAGTAGTATCAGTCTACTGTGGAATGAGTGTAGTATTTTTAATTTTATAAGTGTATAAATATAAGAAGCAACTACGTAGTCATGCTTTATCCTCTCAGTTTTCATTAAACAAATCCAATAAAGTAATGTCTTCTGTCCACAGCTCTATTATATAGTGTGTTTGGTGTAGCCATTGAGAAGGCCAGAGGAGCAGAGGATGATCTTAACACAGTAGCTGCTGGGACGTTAACAGGGATGATGTATAAATCCACAAGTGAGTAGGAGTGTGTTTATAACAGATCTGTGGGAAAAAAAACTACACTGTTTTACCCCAACCTGTTTTGAATGTTTTTGGTGTTTTTGTTTCCTGAATTGGTCTCCTATTTGTATGTTTGATCTCAGGTGGACTAAAAGGAGTTGCCAGAGGAGGCCTTGTCGGCTTAGCCTTGTCAGGGATGTATGCTCTGTACAGCAACTGGGATCACTTGAAAGGCACAACACCCTCACGTTATTGAAGAGGACCAAGAGCTCAAACCATGGACATTTTGACTCTAAACGTGTCCTCAACTGTGTTATCTCCTATCCCACTTCCAGTTGGCCCAATAGTTTGGGATCTTTGGACCAACACAAGGCGTCTTTTAGTTGTGTTTATTATCAAAAAGGCAGAAGTCATCTGCCTTAAATGTTCTGTCCTGTTCTTCTGTTTAGCCAGATTTAAAGAATGTATTTCAGTCATGAGGACATCTACTGCAGTGTTGGGGATTTACTGCATTGTCATCCATACAATGACAAGAGCCCTGGTGTGACTAGCATACTATTTTCCAATATCACAACATTATTGGTAAGCTGTAAACATTTAGCCCTTGCAGCCATACACACCAAGACGTTTGGCAAGTGGGCATATGTCTCATAGAAATGTTTATAATCAAGTCTTGGCAGAATCTAAATGTACCTTTTATATGTTAATTATAAGCTGATTTAATCAGCTCTCTGCTTAAAGTCTGAGGGTTCATTTATGAAATGTATGTTGTGCTGTTAGTAGACAGTTCTCACTAAAAGCTTGGATGATTCACTCCATTACACTTCATCATTTTTAGGCATCATATTTTTGCAATATCCCATCCAAGTATCACGTTTATTGGCTGAGATGCTGGAGAACAGATGGTAAGGTAATCTGTGCAGGTGTTGAGCAGAGTGAGTCATGCATTGCTGGTGAAGCTTGATGTTTTGGTCTCTGGAGTGACATTTTGTGCTGGTAAAGTATTATTTGTCCACCGAAAGTGCCGTGTTATGGTATTTCATGTTGCTATCTTATATGGACTTATATATCAAACTTCCACAATTTTCACAGATCTGTTTATTTGTAAACGTGATGTCACAGATGCAGTAAGTGTTAACAGTAAAAAGGGAGGGATGTTTTCATTCCATGAGCATTCCATGAGCCTCATCCTGGTTTAAAATATAAATTTTGGTGTTAAAAATTATATCTTTGCACCAGGTTTGGTGAGTGCATATGTGCATAAGAAGTATCATGTGTCATGTGCCAAGTATCATGTGCCAATCTTTTTTTGTTCCATTCTTAGAGATATACTTCCAGTGCATTCATGATCTTCTCAGGCAAGCTCTGCCCCTCATACAGATCCACCAGTGTGAGACCTGCTGTGCAAACCAGATACCACAGAAACAACAATGCCAGTAGCTAGCGGTCTCAGACTAAATCCAAACATGTTTCTGAGAATTGAGGATTAACACCAGAACTGGTGATGTTTTCTGTCTTTGTACAAGACAGCTCTGGCCTAGCCAAGCATGAGGTGTAGGCTATCGTGGCCTGAAGGAAGCAGTTAAGGACTTAGTGTGTTATGTTCTTTTCATTAAAGAGCAGCGCAATCTTACAAGCATTGAAGCGACCCACACTGCAGTGCAAACTGTCCTAACATTGGTGGCTGGTGGTGATGAGTGCTCTACTAATGTGCAGGGCACAAAGTACAGACGAATGAGCTGATGAGTGTGTGGAATTAGACCCAGGCCTGGAGGGTCACATCGTCACTGTTCTCCCCATGGAGCTGGACGTAGAGGTCACCGAAGTCAGGGAGATCAGTGCAGGAAGAAGTCCCTGATGCGGGTGGCCTCAATCCAGGGGATGTAGGCAGCAGTGCGAGTGAAGACGCTGGGCTTGTTCTCCACTGTGCAGCCTATAGGGCCAAAACTTACTACACCATGCACCTCCCAGCGGTCCCGGCCCAGCTGGCACAACAGTGGACCACCTGAATCCCCCTGCATGAGAAGAAAAGGTGTAAGAGTCAGTCTCATTTTTCTCGGAGGCTCTGTGGGATGTATTCTTATTTTGGGGAAGTACCATGTAGAATTCTGCTTTATTGATATATGTAGTTTGAGGGGTGCTTCCCTGTATAGTCCTTTAAATTCTGTGAATTTAACTTGAAAATGTATTACTGAAGAGTTACAGCTAATCAAAAGTTTGCTCAGACAATGTTCATTCTTCATCAGAGTTGTGTACGATCAAATCTGATCGATTAGTGAGTGTGCACGTTTGTTATTCATCGTTTTAATCTAATGCATTTCAGTTACACTCATCGTCAAAAGAATTGTTGCGCAAATAGTTTCAATCAGAAGGAATCAACTGATAGGAATGAAACTTGGTAGGTAGGTTTGACATGCGAATGTTTCAAGTTTCGCACTCAGTTATATATGTGACATAAGCTGTACGGATTGCAGACATTCAGTGAACAGTGATTCCCTCCATGAGTCATCCAGTTAGCGCCAGCACCTTTAGCAGACAGCTGCACAATGTGGGACTACATGCATGCAGACCATTACTACGACTGCCCTTAATACCACGTCAGCATCGGCAAAGACTGCAATGGTGTCGTGCCAGACTGTCATGAAGTGACTCAAAATGACAGCTGGTCACCTTCAGTGGCAAATCCTGCCTTTGTCTTGGTGGAGACGACTAACAAATCTGTGTGTGGAGGCACCATGGTCAACACCAAGGTGAGTGGTTTGTTGTCATGTGTCACACGTCCAAAAGGCCTGGTGTCACTCCTCCACCCCTACCGCAAAATCTACAGGAACTGCACCATTAGGAACCTCTACAACTCCATGACGAGACATCTGGCATGTTGCATTAGCAAATATGGTGGTCCGATCCCATACTGAGAGACACTACTTCTGTATGTGTAGCTCAATAAATATTGCCCATATCTTCTGAATAGCATTGCAATCCAACACTTCCTTCTGGGTGCAACTATTCTTTTGATGATGAGTGTATACTGAAATTGGTAGTGTATAAATACTGACTGCCATAGAATTACTTTAACTTTCTTTTACAGTGCGATCGAGTAAATAAGAAAGTGGTACCTTAATTTCTACTTTGATGTAAAAATAATTTACTGTAACTTCCTCCAGATAAAATGGCCTTGTATGCCCTGACTGCTTTACCTGGCAGGCAGCGGGAGTTCCCTCTGTGTCTCTGAATCCAGCACAGATCATGGAGTCCCTCACACGGTCACCCCAAAACTTCTTCTGTCTGCATGTTTTATAGTCTATGATGGGCAGGCGGGCTTGGTTTAGTGCCTCGGCCAATGACACATTCTCTTTCCCACCTAAGATAGGTATGAGAAAGGACAACCTCATTTTAAAGCCCCTAAATGGATGTAGCACCTTCCTGTCATCAACAGGTGAAAGATCTAAAACACAAGTTTATCAATTAATAGTCTCACATGCTGGACAGTTAAATGACTGGTATGACTAATTACACAGGATGGTTAGCAGTTTACCTCGCGTGTCACCCCAGCCTGTCACCCAGCAGTAATGGCCTGGTTTCAGGCTGGTCTGCTTGCGCGGCAGGCAGGCGTAGCGGATAAAGTTGCTAGGCAGAATATCCGTGCCAGCTTTAACCACGGCAATGTCATAGTCCAGCTCACTGTGTGCAGGGTAGCGGAAATGCTCATGTCTGTAGATCCTCTTCACGGGGAACACACGCTCAGCTGTTTCTGACCGCCTCAGCTGGTGCTTCCCCAGCACAATACGCCAGCTACTCGCATCCTCAGCTTTCCCCCTACATAGTGTGGTACAGACAGTAAGAACAGATCTCCTGCTGTTCAAGAATAACCATACAGGAAAAAGTGTCTGTCAAGGTCATTCAGAAGGGTCACCCTTCCTGGCTTTTTACCTATACCTCATACCTCAATATGCATTTACCCCTTTAACTGCAAAGGCCTATACTCCGTAAAATTTGCAGTAAGTTTCTGACAGCCCATAAAGAAATTGCCCATAAAGTTACTCATCATTTTACAGCATTAAAGTCATGCTAACAGTTAGAAGCAAAAAAGCTGCCTCTGTATATATACAGTAATAATGGACACATTCTACAGAAATACAGTACAATTTGATGTATTTAATGTATAGTGTATATAGAGTGTACAGCTAAAGTGTACATAAAGTGGTTTATGGTGTGCAAAAGTTTGGGCCTTCCTGGTCAAATGACATGTTTTGTTGATTTATAAGCTGGAAAAAAAGCTTATAAACACATTCTGTTTAGAGAACATACTTCTGCACATAGACTCACCCAGACAAAAAATTGGTCACCTTGCATGTTTAAGTGAGTAGTAACTTCAGGCTCCTCCAGATGGCGCTGAACGAGAATGACTGGGCTACAGAATTCCTTGTAGGGCGTGCGACAGGATTCATAGATTGGGAAGAGGTGGTATAGTGCAGTGAATGTCTCATTCCAAGTGTGGGAAATGGGTCGCAAAAGAAGATGTTAATTATTGGCTAAAAGGAGTGATTGTGTTTGGGCGTGCCAAAGGGCATAGTGTGAAGAAAGTAGCTGAATTTGCAGGTGTATGGAAGCGTACAGGTCTACCAACAGCGGCAAATATCCTAGACTACAGGAAGAACTCCTCAGAATTGTGCCAGGGAAGGCATCCACCAAATCTGGCCCAACTTCGTAATTCTTTGATGCAAGGGTGTCTAAACATTAATGCCTACATCCAGCAACTTGTTCAGTCCATGCCAAATTCAATTGCAGCTGTTATTTGTGCTCGTGGAGGTATTACATTATATTAATGTCTATAGTCATAGTTGACTAATTTTTTGTCTTGTGGGCTTATGTACAATTAATGTACAATTACTGTTTAGTTGCTCTATTTAACATACTGAGGAAAAAATAAAAAATAAAACGCAGCCAGTGCAAACATTATGGAACATTGTATATTTTATTTTATGTTTTGTTCTCAATATGTTAATGTGTTCCAGTATTTTAAAGTGTGCAGTAAATTAGCAGAAAATCCCATATTTGCGGCATATAAATCTACTTTATAGTTATTATTCTGTCTAATAAGTACATTAAATCTTGTACTCATGTGTTCCTACATGTTTTGAAGTTTGAAGTTGTGTGGAATCTGAAATATTTTCCTATTTTACTTTACTCATATACTAGGAGTAATTAATCTTGTGTTAATATTAAAAGAGAACCCAAAATATCCCCACAGTTCCCACCGAGCCTTCTCCTCAGTAGTTGTATGAGTACAATAGTGCAATACAATAACCTACTTCCCTTTTAGACAGCAGTATGTGATTGTAAAGTGTATCATAAATGACTTTAAATTATAGCAGTGTCTATAGGCCCACACTTCCATGATTATGCCATACATGCCTCACTTGCATATTTGTTTGGTAGTGGTTACTGACTAGTCCATAGCAGTTACTTAATAATACGTTTTAAGATCAAAATAATAAGAATTGGCTAAGAGTCATTTCAATGTGTGCTAGGAGGCTTTGTTGAGGCTTACTTCTGGAAGCAGTGCGCTGCGGTGAGCACCCAGTTTTTGTGGATCAGAGTCCCTCCACAAACATGGACGTAATGTTTGCTGCCTCTAGGACGAACCTACGAAGTGTGATGAAGGGCAGACAGTTTTATCAGATTATCAGATTATTATGTGGCATTCAGGTTTAAAATTCTGAAAAGACGTTTACCTGCAGTGAGACCTGCCAAGGCCAGGAGTGGGGTCTGGCCTCATTGCCTGACACGATGCGCTCTGCAGTGTTTGGTTTAAAGTGAGCCAGGCCACAGTCTTTGGGCCAGTCTGAGGACAAAGCAAAGTATTTTTCACTTTCAACAGAAAATGTGTTCAGAACGGAGACTGTTGTTTTATGTTTTTGAAGTCATTTGAATGTAATTAATTAATGTTTAATAATTTGCATGCAATTCAATGTCTACACAATGTCTAAACTTAGACTTTCCTATCCACTTGTCTTCACTCTCTTACATAATTATATAATAGTTTAACTGTAGTTACTGAAACATTCATATTAATTACTATTTAATAAGCCTAAGATTACTAACTGAACAATAAGCCTGTTTTTTAGGGGTTAAAACTTACCAGCACATGAGCTTTGGTATAGTAACAAAACACCAGATCCTAAACTTGCTAAATTTCATTTGAATGGCTGTGCACAGCTCCGATTATGAAACTTTACCGCACTACACAGTTCCTTGATATAACTTGCACCAAACAAGCTAATTATCCTGTCAATCTTGAGGTAAGTCAAGTCTCCTATAGCAGAGAAAACTTTAATCCATGCAGGACTTTGGAACTGATAAAATCCAACCATTTGGAGAAAAAGATAGAAGTCTAGAGCAAATCCTTGGTGACTCTCACCCAGGTGAAGGACTTTGTGCTGTTGGAGGCGGCTGGAGGTGAAGGCGTGGGTGTAGGCTGTCTTCAGCACCAGGCCCAACAGCAGTAGCAGTACCAGGGGTAACAGGGGGGTTCTCACTGCCATGATCCAGTTTACAGTGCTCGCCGCTCTGGAGAACCGCCATTTATAGTATGCCTGGAGCTGAGACCACCCTTTGTCCCAGCTACACCCCTCTCTCCCTGGACAAAGGGTCTCCACAATGCCCTCCCCTGCTCCTGGATTGTTCTGGTGGGGCGAGTTGGGGGCTTTCGGAACAGGCTGGCCCCAGAGCTGGGTGAGAGTTCCATCAGCACTTTCCAACACATCCTCCATCGCTACAGTGCAAAACAACACTACCCTTACTCCTGCCAGTCACGCCATGCCACTCACTGTTTGGATTTGAAGACCTGCTGACCTTCAGATGACTTTAAACTTCCACACAACACCAAACTAGGGATTTACCTTCACCAGCTTAATCCTTAGAGCAATATAACATGAAGTTTGTTTCCTCAAATCATCGTAGCACAATTATAAAAACTTAAAGGTTTAAGATTGAGAAAAGATTAAAATAAAGATTTAGCTCATTGAAACTAGGGCACTGGCCAGGGTTTAAGACTGCATGACAGAAGGGCTGAGATTGGGCAGGTGAGTTTGTGAAACTACAAAAGAGCTCTTTAAACAGCTACAATCGAAGATTACACTCACTAAAACACTTGTTTACCACTCTCTTTGTTACCTCTGCTACTGGGTGGCTATCGTGCTGCCCATTCTCTAATTGGGATTTTAAAGAAGAGGTGCTGCTTTTGCATACTACCAGCAGATGGCGCAAGAGAAATAATAGAGCAATCGACCATGTGGTTCAAGCTTTATCTCTCTATAAAAGATAGCTAGGTTGTCTGCTGTGGGTGATGCCATGCTAGGATTACATATTTTGACAACATACATGATGCACTGTTACATAAAGTATATATACAGTATATTCCCATGTACTTAGAATAGGGGTTGGATAGACTTTGTTCTTAGTGCTAACTCACATTGTTGTCTTGTAAGTGCACATGCCATGTCTGTGTTTATGCTCAGTTGTTGTGTTCGCCAGAAAACAGTGAGATGAGGTGCTCAATACCAGAGAATGTGCCTGATCATCCAAATGCTCAAAGGCTGTGGAAATGTCCAGGGCATTTCACCAGAGTGCAGTTCACCAAGTTTAGCAGGACCCTCTCTCATTTCTCTCTCACGCCCTCTCCCTCTCCCTCTCCCTCTCCCTCTCCAACTCTCTGTGCAGTTCCCAGATAAACAAACTTGTTCTTTCAAAATGTCTTCCAGCAGCAAGTAAAAAGCTTTTTCAAAATACCAAACAAAAGACTAGAGTCATAGTTAATGGAATAATTTATTGTTGCCCATACATTATAAGACACAAGCTATCAGTGAAGCTTTCCAGTACACTAATATACTGTATACTACGTTTGCTTTCATTAGAAATCTTAGAGTAAAACTTCTCTGCCCTATACGGTCATATGTTTATTAGTACCTATTGACACTCAATCACAATGCTGTGGTCTAAAAAGGTCTGAATTCGCTTTGGCAAAAGAACAAAGCTGTGGAAACAGCCTGGAGATTTAACCAGAACTGGCAAAAACACATCCACTCACAGAAATACAGCAAGTCTCTCCAGTGACCTTGTCATTGTGTAGTCATTGAAGGGGAATTCCACCGATTTTTAAAAAGTTGTTCACAGTAGGTTGGAAATGCTCTGTTCTAGAGAAGTCAGAATTGTTCACAGTGGTGGTGATAGGAACCAGATGTCTGAAGAGTTTAATACCTCCAAAAGCTCTTAAACATGAAATGGTTATGAATACGTTGTCGGGTGCCTGATATATTGTTTTGGCTTAAAATGTATTTTTTAGGATATACTTGGCAGAAATGTTCATGCAGGGGGTCTACAGCAAGTAGTCCCGACTAAACCCAATGTATTTTTAGATTTACTTTTATTTGACCATTTTCAACATTACATAAAACTCATGTAGGTTCACTGGTGGTTTTTGATAGTAAAAAAATAATGTCTATATTTGAATTGTGGATAGCATGACTCCTGGTTCCTATCACCACCACTATAAGGAAATCAGAGTCTGTTTCTCTACAATAAACCATTTCACATCAAACCACTCTGAATGATGTATTTTACATCTCAACCTCTAAATCCCTCTTTCCACAGACTAATTTCAACTGAATACATCAGTCATATGCAGTAATCCTATAATTAATACTTCCTTTTACAGTCCTGCAAGTTCTCAGTACCAGAGCAAAATAAATAATTAGATAATTATTGCTGAAAGAACAAAGATAGTATACTTAAATACTTGGAAATACAAATACTTTTAGATTAACTTAGCTTAAACTAAACAGGCAGGTAACAAAAGACTTTTATTAACTTTATTAACATCATTAACTCCTAAGGGTGTTCTTGGTATGCAGAAGAAATGCTTTAGCATTGTAAGAACATCTTTAAAATTGCCACATGCATATATGGGCACTTTCTCCCTACCTCACCAATTAGTGAATAAGCTGAAATAGAACTATAAAATAAAGTAAATTATATGTTTATAATATTACTCAGGGGTTCTGGTTTCATTCCAGTAGGGCTATGTACTGGCAAAAACATGATGATATGACAAGTATCATGATAGAGGGTTTATGATTCAATATATATATATTGAGAAATATTGTGATACTCTAAGCAAGGCGATATATATTAAGATTTTTTATCTAATTTTGAAAAGTGAAAAACATAAAAAACACACCACCATAGGTATAGGTTTGCGATAAAGTATCACAACACATAGTATTGTGATATTTAAAAGTACTAATATTTTCTTACACCCCTACACTCCAATTTGCTCATGAAGTAGAGTGCAGCTGAACTTTAAAATGAAGCCAATTTTGCATGATAATGTTTAAGAACAATACTGAATAAATTAGCTTGTTGTCAAAAATGTCAAATTCAAAGTAAGAATTACTTGTGCAAAAACTTCCTACAGAAATTACTGACTATAACCCTTAAAATGTTCTTGATAAACAGAACAGTTTTATACTACTATAAATATAATATCCCTGAAAAGTATACAGAAGTCATGCAGTGACGTGAGACAGTTGTCAGTGTTTGGTAGATGATTAATTAATAATGTTGTGAGTCTCAGTAAGTAAGCTATAATATCTTTGTTCTTTCCATAACTTTTACCAGCAAAATGACATAATAATTGTTTTTTTCATCTAGAGAATACCTTGAACTTTAATGACTGTAATTTTTATTTTTTCTAAAATATTACCACCATCTTACACAGTATGTAACGGACATAAAGTACAACTATTATTCCACAATATGAGTTAAATGGGTGTGACCTTATGAGAGATCAGATGCGAAGCATTTGCAGTATACAGTGAGCTGTGAGCAAGAGGTTTAAAGGAAATTGTATTCTTGGTTAGCAGTTTTCATATGTAGAATGATGGTACCCATAACCTTGTTTGTTCTGCTATGCCAAACCTCAAAAATACTTGTTTCAAGTTAATATTTCATGTAGCAGTGTTTTGTTTATGACATTGTAGATGCAAACTGCTGAAACTCCTCTTTAATAATGAAGCACAGGATATATATACATATATATATATATACATATACTTCGAAAAGAGCATTTTGAGAGTTTGCAAAATGGCCTACGCATGAACTTCTGTGTTTTCCGCAACCCACACTCAAATTCTCACACTCATCAGTCTGAATTTGGCACAGTGCATGAATGTGTGCATGTATGTGTGTTAGTTTTATGTATTGCCTGAAGTTGTCCCTGAGTGTAAGAGTCCAGAATCAGGGTTTAACTCTTACCTCCATGAAGGACACCAAACCTTTGTATTTCTCAGCTCCCTTTCATGCAGTGTTCTTGGCCAAGCAGTAGAGCCAGACTGCAAACTATAGATTCTGCTTGGGTTGTGTTAATAGACCCTACCTTGTCATCTGATTAGGCAGCATCCATTATGGTGGCAAGAGAAACACTTGGGAGGTAAAAAAGGCCATTAATGGGTATAGGAGGTCAACTATACTAGCATGTTTCCTCAGTCTTCCACAGTACCGGAGCGAGAGCAGCATGCCGGCCTACTCAGTGATCGCACCACACTTCCACTCTTCCTTTGTCTCTTACTCTTTTCCGTAGATGCACAGTTGTTTTCTTCAGATAATTTTTGCTCAGCAGCGGCAGCTGCAGTCTCTTTGATTTGCAGCTCCAGGTGCCGCTGGATTGCCAAGCCAAGCTCCTCTGGGTCCAAAGATGCTCCGTACACTTCCCATGTCATTCCTTCTGCATCCCACTCCACCTCTTTCACTGGGAGCCTGGGTCCTAGATCCTCTACAGCAGGACTGTCTGAACTAGGAGCATCCGTCAGACTGATCTCAGGGAACATATTTGACAGAGGAGAAACAAGGGAATCAGTAGACATGGTTTGCACCCCTACATCTCTAAAATTGTGTTCTGATGTCATGGTGAAGGCATCTTTCACTGTCCGATGGCAAAACCCAGATTGACTGGGGTGGTCTAGTCTAACGGTAGAGGAGTTCTTCCCACCTAATTCAGATCCACAACAGTGACCTGCAGCCCTATTGTTTAGTCCCGTCTCACTAACTGAAGACACCAGCGGTGGGAAACCAAGCAAATTTGAATGGAGAATGGACCGCTGTCCTGGACAAGGACTTCCTGCACAGGCTGGCAGAGATATAAGATGTCCAGGACAGGGTACAACAGCACAAGAATTCCTCAGGGAGCCAGTGTTCAGTGTATTGCCAGCACAGCCAGACCTGCAGGTATTGGTTCCAGGTACATGGTGCCCCTCACCTTTGAAGGTACAAACATCTGCATCCACTCCTTGCCCTGCAAGACTGTGTGCATTTCTCAGGCATGGCCTGCCCAGAGCAGGGGACACTACACCACAGACCATCCTGGAACAGCTGCAAGCGTTCAGGCTCTCCCCAGTCACTCTAGCTTGGCAGCATGTCTCCCTACCCTTCAAACACTCCGTCCTATGCATGGATGGTGAACACGGAGCGCACCTTTCACCAGTGTAGGCTCGCTGTCGTCCCAGAAGAAGCTCTTGTGTTGGTGTCCTTCTTGCAGGTGAATCCTCTGTGATGCTCCAGGGCCGTGTGGTCCCTCCATGCCAGATGACTGTCTCTGGAGTACTGTTGCCACTACACATACTACCTTGCTCAAACTCTAAAGAAACTGGTACACCACTGACTGGTCCGCCCATGCTGGCAGGCCTCTGAGGACACACTGCGCTACTGGCACTCTTACGGATGTCCTGCCAGCACCAGGCTAGCTCCATTCTCTGAGGAGGTCCACTTGCCATGTCCGTGAAACTCTTCGATAGGGAGATAATGGGAGGCTCATGGTCATCATCAATCTGTGCTCCAGCAGAACCAAGATGGTTGCCAGTGGCGTAGATTTCAGATATAGGACGCTTTCCCTCAGCCATTATGTAAGGCCTATGGAAACAAGAAGGATATATTGTAACTTGTCACAGAAATGTACCTTGCAGTTTTAATATTCAGAAAAAACACTTGCAAAACCAACAGCATTCAAATGGTTCCTCCTTCATTAGAGTCTAGACCTTTGCACATGGTTCTACTGCAGTCAGCCACTTCAGTTAACCTTATGCTGGCCTGAAGAACCAAACAGAAAAATGCATAACAGGAGCTCTCACATTCTATTTAGCTCTCGGTTGGTTTTCCTGTTGCCATAGATTGGTACTGTACTCACAGTTGCGTGTTCGTTCACATATTGGATCTATCAGTAGAGCAAAGAAGAGAGTTGGACAAAGACTTGGTCAGTTATCCATGTGCTTTCAGATTACAGTAGGCTAAGACCAAGCTGACCCTTAAGGTTATTAGCTTCAACATGTCATTTGCCAACTTCACTTAAGAGTATGTGATCATGTGGTTCCCACACACTGGTGAGTGGTCGCTCTCAGGCTCTCTGGACATAAAATGTGACACCCCATCAGACTAAAGGTGGGGAATTTTTCATAATACATTTGACAATGTTCAGATTTTGACTCTGACTTTTCCATAAGTGCTATGGCTTGTAGTCATGAGGTAATATATGCATACATTTAACCCATAGTACTTTAAGCAGAATCAGACGGTTCTTAACAAATGCATGACTAGGCTAGCTGTGTTTATATCACACTTCAGTCACTTGAACAGATTTGGGAAATGATTTTGGGACCCCTGCTGGCGTGTCACTTTCTACTGTCAGTGCTCACACACATTACTGGCTTTCAACCAGAATACAGCTCTGCACAAACTAGATAGCTGCAAAAACAGAGAGTGAATATGTTCTTGTTGTATTCGGAGCTACTGTCTATCAGTTCTGGATCCATATGCTAACATTGCTTAAAAGTGCAGCAAGGCATTAATGTATGAACGTTTCCCATATGATATTTTTCCAAAGCATTCTCAGCCTATAACATATATAACCTGAGAAATTATTTTGTTCTCATAGTGATAGTTTCTAAACAAGCTCAGGCACCAGCTGCCTCCGTCTTGAACATGGACAGATTTAGCATTAACAAGTCTTTGTCAGGGAGAGACATTAAATGCATTTTAATGCTGCTTTACAGCACACAAAACACATGCTAGATCTGCTAGCCTCAGTATTGTACTAGTCACAATGTACTAGCACTTTTGAACTAAAGTTTCACTGGTGACTTCACCATGTTAGACACTAATAAACACAGATTTTGAAGTGATATTCATTGTTGCAAAGTTTCAATCATGTGATTGTAATTGTTAATCACAAATTCAGAAGAACATTACAGTCATGTAGACATCTAATTATCTAACTTATCTAACATTCAACTTTGGTGCTCCACCAGTGTATGTTCTGTGAAGGACTTTTGAGGTTAATTGGAAAAATCTGAAAGCTAGCAATACGGCTGAGACTCCAATAGTAGGCATGATGGCACATTATCTCTCAAAGCTCATGATGGGAAAACAAGACAGTTGTCCTCCAGCTCTGTGCTCCATCTAAAAATAGCCTGTTAGGCGTTCCATATCAACTCACCTTCTACCTGCACTAACACCCACACCCACACACCCACCCAGCTGCCCCTACAAGTGCTCGAAACCCTACAGCTGTCCTAGCCACGGTCTGAATATACACCCAGACTCATGCATACACATATGCCAGGATCTCTGACCATGGAAAGAACATACTAACAGAACATTTCCCAAACCTGCCTTTCGATCTTCCAATCCTTGTTCCACATTCTCTTTTGCTATCTCCTCCTTTAGTGAGTCTCAAGTCTCCTTATACTTTCACTACATAGGGAAGCGCTTGCATTACACAGCTGCAGTGTCCCTTACATCCACAGGTAAGTCAAAAACCACACGCACATATACATACGTACATACCTCCTGCTTTCCCTTATCCTCTCCAACTGCCCGGAAATCTCCCACCTCAGTCACTCTCTCCCCTCCTCCCTCTGACCTCTCCTCTCGTCTACTCTCCTTTCCTCTTCTTTCTCCTTGTGCACACTTTCTGAAGAAGTGAACAAAACGGAGCGAGTGTAGTGTCGGATTATCGGCTCCTGTCATCTGATTACAAACCAGAGGCTCTGCCTGGGAGAGACAAATCCCCAGTGGTGGGAGGAGGGGGGTGGTGGGAGGAGGGGGGTGGTGGTGGGAGGGGTGATCAGAGGGGGCGGGCATAGGAGGGAGTGCCTTATGCCCCGGGCACATTGAGGACAGTGCTAGACTTAGGGGAATACTGGAGACATCTTGAAGCAAATCACACAGGCAACAACACCCCCCAACCCCCATCCCACCCCTAAACTACTGCTACCAGTCTATCACTTTATTTTCTTCTCTTCCTTCATCTCTGGTCTTTGCTGTCAGATGAAACCCAGTTTAAGGAACCATAGGTAGTCTTTTACCAGTATGGTGTCTACCGCTCTCTTTTTGCTACGCCAATGCACTTGTTTTCTTTTTTTGTCTCTTTACATTTTTCTTTTTCCTCCCTCCTTTTCTCACATCCACAGACATGCACAGCGCCTATCTCTTACTCATACAATCTCAACCAATCTCTCTTCTGGTTGCTATAGAAACAGCCATGCTCAATGGGAGCCCAATGAATTTTCATCATGACATTTTTTTTAAGGTTGCCGTGGGAACAATGAAAACAGCACCTTCAGAAAACAGGTCTGGAGAAGATAATGGTGGCTGTCAGGAGAAAAACATTATGATCCACATCATAAATGCCAAACAGTCAGCATTAGGCCATGAATGTTCTCCTAATAAACTTCTTTCACTGCAAACATATGTGCATTCGAGCTGTGTGTCCTCTGAAATATGAACAGTCAGCAATATATGCTGGTCAGTAAAATCAAAGCTACTTAAACTGACCAAAAGGGCATAATGGGGGATTTAAAGCATATTAGTACTGATATTATGTGGTTATTTGTGTTATGGGAATTTCACAATGGAAATCACACTGATACTAGGAATTTACCATTATGTTACAACAACATACAGTTTCAATACAATATTCTGGTACTGATCTATTACTATGATATTACTAAGGTATTACTAGTGTATTAGTAGTGTATTACAAACTTGAATAAAAGTTTTAAGGTTTAAACAGGTGGAAACTTTTTTGTGACATGAAGTGTGGTGTGGGAACAACCGACGTGCTAGCTGATTAAAATGCTGATAAGACTTCTCCTGCTATCCTGGTATACCAGAGTTGATCATTAACTTAAGCGAATGCAAGCGACTGGATATAGCAGGATATCATGGCAGCAGTAACAGTGTTATACTGTTTGTAATAATTAAACACTGAATAGGGCTCCTGCTATCACTGAGACATTGTAACATTGTAATCAATGCGTAAACGTACAATGCCAGTTTTGATCAGGTGATGCAATGATATTACATTATTGGAAGGCTAGATGATAGAGGTGGCTTTACTGTATATATATATATATATATATATATATATAACAAACACATAAGGTTTGTCGACAAGGTTACCTTATAGTGTAAACATATAAATATATATATATATATATATACACACACACACACATATATATGTATTTGACCCTGTTCCTTATCTGGACGTGCACACAAAAACGTGAACCGGCCTGAAATGCGTTCTTTTGACAAGTGTGCAAGTTTGGGTCGTTGTGTGGTGTTGATTAACTAGACTGAGCAGCATGTCTCAGGAACATTGTAGTGATTAGGTGGAGGCAGCAGACCATACTACTGGGATACAAAGACAGACAGCTGCTGAGAAAACTTGTGGAAGTAGAAGCAGTAAAGCAGGACAATATTGTGACTCATGATCACCGAGAGAGATAAAAAAACTCAAACCGAAACCTAGGAGGTGGCTTTGGCCATCCATGGCTGGTAAGTAAAGCTCGGAGGTTGAATAGACCTTAAATATCTCAGCAATAGGTCATATTTGCAATGACACAGTTACTGTGAACCTTATGAACTATAAACACCAACATGAGTCACGGTTTTTAATTGGCTAGCCAGCTATGAGGTTATCTACACAAGGTTATTTGAACAGTAGTCCAGTAGAACTGTGGCATGCGTATATGTAAATGGTATCCAAGACACACATATTTTTATGTGCATGTTTCCTACTGATCTGAAAGAAGGCGACACACTCTTGGTTTTTTGTATGAAGTCCATTATTACTTGGTACTGTGATAGAAGTGTGGCTATACAACACTTTTCCTGTAGAAAACTCTGTATAATCAGCAAATGCAATGAATATAACTGCTTCACTGCTATAGTATACATTGCTATAGACTTCAGTAGTTCTTTACAGCTGTCTATCCATATTGTTCACCTGCTAGTCTATTAAAACAAGCTCCAGCCATTGGTTTATTTTGTGGAAGATGTGCATAGTAAATGACCATCTGTGATCAAAGCAGCAGTGCATTGTGGTTCTATAGGTTTGCTTACTCTGTGTTCTTGCATATTTCATTACCATTCTTTGGGTCTATTTTATGGCTTATTTAACACAGCAAAAGGAATATCAATTTGAAGCCAGTCTAAATTCAAGAATTAGTGACAATGTAGTCACAGTTTTTGTGCATTTTCATAGCACCTTTTTGTTGGGTATATTAGAGAGTTATTTATGGAAAAAATAGATCCCAGATAGTATGGTACGTATAGTATAGTAGTAGTAGCACAATGAAGGAATTAGAACAGGAGTGAATGAGTAAAAGTATTATCCAATCATCTCTTTTTCTCCAGATCCCTTGGTAGCATTGGTCAGTGGTCTCTCTGCCGCGCTTCTCTTTCTTTTGCTGATTGCTCTGACTGTCTATCTGTTGTGGAAGAAGACACAGAACCAGAGACAATACCAACAACTGATCAGCACAAATCCCACTATTCCCCCATGCACTCCTGTTCTTCAGACTTCACATGGAAGCAGCTATGGGTGCATATTTGATTTCTGACTTGACTTTAAATCAACTTTTTTACCTTGTTTATTGTCCATAATCATATTAACCATGATTCATCATGTCATATGACTTTCATGAGAGTTCTTGTTTTCCTATTTGCTTTGGTATTTAAGTGTAGTTGCTGTTGTCTGTTCCTCTTATCACATTATAAGAGGAAAATGCATTATGATTTTTCTTTTTCTTTATCTGACTCTTCTTGTTAGTTGTTCAAACTTGTGAACAATACATTAAAGTCTTCTATCGTATAACATTAGTGTACATTAAAAATCTTAAAACAGACCTTTTTGGTTAAGCACTATTTCATATTTGATGAGACAAGAAAATGACCCAATCTGATTGCTGGTCACACCTTGAGCGAGGAAGGGTTGACAATTCTGGGGTGCGAGCAGGGAAAACTGTCCCTGGTTGTAGAGATCTGTGCAATCCCAGAAACCAGAGCAAGCCAAAAAAACATGTTTGCTGTATATTATTAAACTGAACGTTACAAGCCGTTTATAAGCCATTTCTTCAGATTTTATCAGTAAATTCAGTTGTTTTTTATGGTAATTTGTCCTTCAGTTTTGAGTATTATGAAAAAGGGCACATATGAGTCTAGTGTTATATGGCTGGAAATACCTCCCTTATTGCTAATAAAGAAGTATAGAAATATTGTAAATAAATAAAGTTGTTTGTGATGATTATTATTATGTAGTTTATTTATTCTACAATTTTTTTAAACAAATTTATTGTTTACTTTGCTGTCATGCATCACAGCTTGGCTGAAGTTCCCTTCTTTCTTCCACCACGCTTCAAGAGTTCAACCCACGCTGAGGCAAGTGAAGAGAGGGAGGAAGAGGAACAATGGGAGCAGCAACCATACCTTCACGCCCAGCGCGGCTCTCTGACTATAGGGAGTAGGTTAATGGATGAGGACTGGAGGAGATTATGCTATTCACTCTCTGTCA
Organism: Semaprochilodus insignis; assembly: GCA_034552555.1. Taxonomy (NCBI): domain Eukaryota; kingdom Metazoa; phylum Chordata; class Actinopteri; order Characiformes; family Prochilodontidae; genus Semaprochilodus; species Semaprochilodus insignis. The sequence goes on from CM067491.1 coordinate 11,984,268, forward strand.
TTCATTAATTTTACTCCACTTCATTTATTCCGAGTCCCCCTAAATTGCTGTACTTACTTGTTCTTTGGTCATTTATGGTCAGTCTTTCTTTCGTAATAGAAACTGGAGCTTTTTAGAGCTTTTTAAATCTGTCAGAGATGCTTTGGCAGTACTATAACAAGATATGATAGAGCTAGTAAAGCTTACTGTATTGAATTCGACTGATTCCTCATGTTCTTAGTCATTTATTTCTGTCTTCCTTACTCTCTTGGCACTCTGCTCCTGGAGGCTGGTTTCCTCTGGGCAGTCTGAGGCCTGACCTGTACCAGCTGCCCGAGGAGCCCAGTGAGTGGGCAGAGCCGGTTGGCTCCAGCGTGCGCCTGTGTTTCGCTCTGCTATATCATCAGGACAAAGAGCAGCTGGTGGTCTCTCTGCTCCGAGCTGCTAACCTGCCTGCCCCCTACCAGAGCAACACCACACTGGTCAAACTGCAGCTCCTGCCATCTGACGACCGACGTCATCGCCAGGCCAAGGCCCGATGCAAAGGCTGTCAGCCCCAGTTTAATGATAGCTTTGTGTTTCAGGTAAACCAGGAGATGTGGACACTTTATTGCAGACATAGTTACACAGTTTCCCCTTTGAACCTCTAATGAAGTTTTCTCCTTCAGTTTTAATGTAACTAAAAGTAATTGAAGCTTGTAGTCATCAGCATTGCATCAAACTGCATTGAACTTTTGAACTACATGATACTGTATGACATACTGTAATGTCTATATTATAGAAAGGCATAGGCAAAATTTAAGCTATGACTGTTGTTAGTTATGAAGTATAAATTTGTACGTTTGTATGTTTATAGAAACAGTGTGTTGTGCAAAGACAGATACCAAATAAGAATATCTATTTGAAATGACTTAAAAGGATTCAAGATAAGCAGCATAGCATGGTTTCGCTCTGACTACCAGGCCAACTAACCTCTCTTAGCAGCAGGCTAGGCAGTAGTAGCTCAGTGCATACATGGATGTGTCTAAGTCGAAGCGCATACCCCGGGATCTTACTAAGGGTACAGTATGGTAGGGTACTGTTTGCAGCCATACATATTGTTGTTACATGTTTATATTGGGTTGTTTTAGGCTCATTCATACAAAAGTTTTTAATGCTGAAGAGCCAGAGTAGAACAGAGGGCTGTGGTTTTATGGACCGTAACCTTGAATCATCCAGATTTCTCATGCAAACCACAAAGATTCTAGTATTTTACAGTTAACTTTTATTAACAGCCTACATGTCTAAAAACAAAAAAGAATATCCTAATACTTAAATATTCAGAGCAGCCCTAGTGATAAACGAGGAGACTGGTCACTATTTTACATATGACTAGGAAGCTGCCCCCTCATCCCCACCCCACTTTGTGCAGAACTGTGTAAGTGTAGTAGCCAGAGTGTAAAAAAAACGTGTTTTTTGTGCATTATTTAGCCTATCGTTACTATCGTATTTTGGTCTCTCCCCATTCAAAGAGATAGGAATTTAATCTTGTATGGCTGGAAAATGCATTGCAAAATGGCCACTAAATGAACTGCTCAGTGACTTTCTTATGAGGACTATCCTGGTATATCTCGGGAACTAGTGATTACAAAGTAGCAAGTTTGTGGTCCTCTTCTCAGTAATGGATTTTGTTGTGCAAAAATCTCTTAAACATGAATTTTAATCAGCAAACCTTAGTGAAAGGTAGAGCAGTGTGGTGGTCTCATCTAATGGCCAATACAGGATCAGCAAAACATTATATTTAGATGGGGGTTAAAGTGTTATAAATCATGGAAACAAACACATTCACATAGATTAATATTGTGAATTATCTACTTGCATAAATAATGGATGTCATTTATTGAAATAATGAATTCATTTCATTTAATGCTACTGTGGTTATGTGAAGTGATGCTGTGTGAGTGAGTGTTGAGTCCAGCTTGCTCTCTGCAGGTGTCTAATAACAGTGTGGGACAGTGTACACTGAGCATGAGTGTGTACAGTGTAGACCGTTTGAAGAAGCACCACATGGTGGGCCGTGTTCTCTTCCCTCTCAGACCCTCTGAGCTCAGAGAGGCAGCCGGGAAAGTGCTGTGGAGGGACCTGGACACTGAGAACGATCTGGTAAACTATCTGATAAAGTTTCATGTATATAATTATACATTGTATCCAGTATCTGGGGATATCTTATATGGGGATATGTAAAGGTATAATTTACTGTAGTTATGTTCAACGTTTATTGAAAGTTTGGGAACGGTTAACTTTCATTAATTTAAAGGAGTAGTTTCTAAAGTGACACAACATCTTGAATTCATACTCATAAAAAACAAGGAAATATTCCCTCCTACTCAGTGTTAGCACTGTAACAGCTGTTTACTTACAAGTCTAGTAGAAACGTTGGGAGTTCAGCATGAAAATTCATCCCGTTACTCACCAAGAGAGACTCCAGTGGTGGAAAGCGAGGCAGTGGTTATAATGAGCCATTGTTCCATTTAGTCTTCCCTTCATTGGCTATCTGTCTCAACACTACAGTGATTTACTGTCATCTCTTAAGGTACAACATGGTATTATGAGACAGAACAGGTAGGGGCTAGCTGGGGTTAGTATGCTAACTTCAATAGATATCTCTGCAACACAATACATAGATGTCTTTGACACACAGTCAAAACAGTTATGTCTTCACATTCTGTTGAAAACTGTAGTCCTGTGTGGAATGTTTAAAAAACCCTTCAAGATAACATAACTGGCTATTTCTTATTGTATTGACACTCAGCATCATGCTCATTAAATTGTTTTTGTTCAGTGCTATGAAGAGCAGGTTTCTTTTCCAGCAGTTTACTGTTGAGTGTTGACAGAATGTGTGGAGTATATTTTTATTCTCATGGTTCACCTTTCTAAATTATTTCTTTAGTAATGTAATTTTTCTGCAAAGAACAGTTTTCTATTTTATCTGTTAAATTACTGCAAAATTATATAGATAGCATTTGTTAAAGTGGAATTTCATTTGTTTTTTTCAAACATTCTGCATAGTTAAGCCTTTTAGGTGTGAAAACTATGATTCAGAGTGATTTGATATGAAATAATACATAGCAGAAAACTTACTGAAACTTACAGATTCTGATTTCTTTGCATAAATATAGCCATTTACTTACTATCCATACCCACCAGTGAACTGACACATATCCTCTGAGTTTTTAAATGTAATGCTGATGATGCTAAAATGGCGATAGATCTGACTAAAAGGTTTCTTTCCTTACAACACCATCCATTTACCTCTCATGTATGATGGATTTAAAAACTACATTATGGGCCCAAAAACTACTGTATCAGGCAGCACATTCATTCACACATTTAATACACTGACTTTCTGCCAGGGAGCTTTTAGAAGCATTCAAATTTTTAGATTTTAGTTTAAGTCTCCCAGTTTAACATCAAACCACTCTAAATGTTGTAATCATTTAATTATGCAGGCATTTAGAAATGGAAGTGGAATTCCCTTTTAAAAACAAGGTGTTCCCAAACTTGTGAAGGACAGTGTAGCTATGGATTATAGTTGTGGAGTCATACCTCCTGCCACCTTTAAAGGGTCCATTTTATGGAAACAGAATTTTTACCGACATTTTTAACGTGTTGGATGTAAACATAGTTAAAGTGTCAAAACATACTTTTCACTCTCCAGTTCATACAGTCCATATATATGTAAACTAAGCTGTGAAAACAGCCAATTTTAAGTATATGCCCCCTATTCAAAGTGGCCCTGGAGTGTTTTAGCCTGGACTACTTTTTAAATGAGATCCAATACCCTAACCAATCATAATAAATGCCATTTACCTATACAAGTTTTAAAGGGGCAGTAATACAAAAAGTCTGTTTAATTACACAGGATAAAGGGACTCTTGAGGATAAATGTAGGATATGGATATTTTGAAATAACCTCTCTTCCACTGCTCTGACAGCCCCTCTCAAAGCATGGTGATATCCAAGTGTCTCTGAACTACAACCAGGCTCTCCAGCGCCTCACTGTGGTTGTGCTTAGAGCTCGTGGACTCCAGTGTTCCAGCAATGCTGGTGAGATGTTCATACATTTTAACCATAACTCAAGCCAAAGGTGCAGTGTGATATGGTCGAGTGATAGGGTGTAAAGTCTCACTCTGTGGGTCGGACAGGGGTCTGCGTGCAGGTCTCTCTGCAGATACACACTCAGGTGGTGAAGATGAAGTGGACTTCGGTAGCCAGAGGCAGCGAACCCACCTTTAATGAGAAGCTGACCTTCAGACTCCACCCTCGGCAGCTGGATGCCACTTGCCTAAGCCTGGAGCTCCAACAGCTGGCCACAGAAGAACCTGCTCAACCCACCACTAGCATCATGGCACCAAGTAAGGTGTCAAACCTGTTCACATCAGAATATAAAAATCATATCAATATCATATCAAAACATATGTATCTCATTTTATTATGGTTATTAGTGACTGTGCAATGCACAACAATTATTGTTATCTGACCATATCTTCTTCCTTTTCTTTTTCTTCTTTTTCTTGGGTGACATTTTTGTCCCACAGTTTTTAAGATATCAAGACCGTTCCAACTCTGGACTGTTTGGTCTGATCAGGAATGGTGTGCTAGTATAGCTGCACCCTTTTGAACAGATGTACAATTTTTAAATAAAATCACCATTAAATTACTTTTTTTCCCTTAAGAATGAATGGGGTACAAAAGTTTGTGCACCCAGTTTAAATCAAGATGATATAAGTCCATTAGAAATAACTTATTCAACTTTTGGATACCATAACAGCGACCTAGCAACTATTTGGCCACCATCAGGGACAGCACATCAACTGTCTCAGTCCCTATATACACTGTAGCCAAAAGGTTTTGGACACTGTTTGGATATCTTGATCTTGCAGCTCACATCACAGTCAGTACACAGTCTTCATTCCACAATTTGTGGTGCATGGTTTATGTGCCATGCTAGTGCACAGGCCATATTTTATGCATTATCCCAATATGTTACATTTAGCAGATAAACAGTAAGAGCACCTAAAAATGTGTTCTCTGTAGAAGATACTAGAAGGTACTTATTCTCACATCCTCTACAGAGCTGACCAGGGGTGTCCAAACACTTGCATCCAGCTGTGTACATTAATGTTAGAAACCTTTTCCTTCTCCTGCAAAGCTATATAAGGTTATGACAGGGTGACAGTATATACAGAACCTGACAAAAGTATCACAGTATATGACTCATGTATGACATTAACTTTGTTTCAAAGTATTTAATCCTTTCTACAGTGTCACTGGGACTAGTGGTCATTGGGCCATTCATGTATGCCAGAGGCAGGGAGCTGGAGCACTGGAACGAAATGATCAATAAGCCACAGGAATTGGTCAAGCAGTGGCATGGACTTGGAGCAGCAAATGGCATTCAAAGTTCAACCTGAATAACACAATTCAAGCACAGTGTCTGTTTATCTTCATTTCTGGAGAAAGGGGACATTATTTCCTTTAAAAACTGCTGAAGCTGCTGTTTCCTTAAAGAAAGCATCATATGCAGATAAGTGAGTAGGTAATAACAGCTGTAATTGTGTTATATATGGAATAAAATCATCCTTTATGTATGTTAAAGGTCATAACGTCCAGAAAACATGGCCATATTCAACAAGAAATATTCATTAGGTAAGCACCAATATGGGAGTTACGGGCTGATGCTAATATCTGACATTTTTCATATACATATCTGCTGGTGCAGGTACACAGTATAAACATTTATAAAGTACAGAAACTGAGACTCCTTGGATTCGCTGGATTAGCATTTCAGAGACATATAACATTTATTTGTACAGCGCTTACACATGCAGTAAAATGAATAAAATGCAGATATTTTAGAGCAATAGCCTAAAAGGTCCTGATCCATCTGCCCAATGCTGAAATCATTTAGATATCATCATGCATTTCTAAGTTTCATATCTAAAATCTAACACATTACATGAGAACGGTCAAAGCGGTGAATTACACACAAAAAAGCTTTTTTTTTTGCCTGAATTGTGTTCTACATGCATGTTGGTAAAAACTGTTTGTGGATGTTATAACATGAAAAACAGTGCTTATAAGAAGTTGTATTAAGCTATCTGTCTGGATGTATTTTATGTATGATGTGTTTAACACCACACCTGCAAACATGAACGCAAGGCTCTTTGAACACTGCATTCACTCACAGTGTCCAGGTGATTGTTTAGCTCAATTAGTCCAGCAGGTTGCTTATCCTGATCTGGGTGAGATAGTTGCTCTGTCTATGAAACGCTGGGTTTGTTTAAGCCTCTGCAGTCTGCTGTTGATTATGGAATCCAATACAGTAAGGCCTATTAGATACTTAAATGCTGCAAAGCTAGTAGACTATACCTCTGCCTCTATCCCCTCTTATGTCCACTGCAAAGCTAAGAAAAGACTTAATCTGACAGGTACTAGGATCTGCCAGACTTTGACTTAGTATATACAAACTTATTGTTGCTGTTGTACCTCATTTTTCATGTTGTTTTTATACCGATTATGAAAGTGCCAACTGCTTGTTACAATGTGCTATAATTTGATGACTGAAGCAAGTGAAATGCTTGTTCAATTAACTTTAATGAAAGTGAAAAACATTTTACATTTCCTGTAAAGATACCATTTTGGAGATACAAGGTTTTAACGGAAACAGTGATGATATGCGAAACCTCCACATTTTTTTGGATTGTGTTTTTTACACTGTTTGAACACAGCTGCCCTTATGGTATACAAATATTTCATGTTAAATTGAGCAATAGAAATAATCCAATGTACTGTGAATAAAATCTTGTTACATTAACCACATTTAAATTAAGAATGTGTTTTCTTTTCCTGTGAAATCACTATTTTGTTGTCAAAGTGACCATACACAGTACAGTGCAAAAGCCAGACATCACATTTTATTGATTTAATTATTACGTTATTAATTTTCATGAGTTATTTCTGAGGATAAGGAAGAGAAAAAGTCAAAGAAAGTGAAAATAATGAAAAATAAATTAAGAAATAAAAAGAAAATAGTCCATGGCAGATTACCAAAACTGCTGCCATCACATAAACAGCACTTAAAGATTTCACCTTTGCTTCAAATCTGGAAAATTTAACTTCTAAAAACTGAACTGTGAAGGTGTGGAAAAAGAGAGATTTCTTTGAAAAACTGAAAGCAAGTTTCCTGGTAATATTGGAAGCAGTACTAAAGGCAGGGTTAACCCCATCAAACACTGAAAAAAATGTTTCATTTGAGGCTTCTGTGTAATTTTCTGTTAAATACATTGTTGCTATCCAAAAATAATTTTACTTTTCTACATCATTTCAGTTCAGCGTCTTTCATTTAGATAGTTTAATAATTTCATTAAAAGTAGACCAATAGAAATGGTCCAACATCACTTATAATAAAATGTTTATACATTAACTTATATTCAAAGCTAAGATTGTTTTAGCCTTCATCTGTATTTTGGATGACATGTTTTCTGCATTTTCCACAATGAAAACTGAATAATGTGTACTCAATGGCCATTTTCACTAAAATGTAATGAATGAAGGGTGGGCTCTGATTTATGCTGTACTGTACTTTCTCATGTTCTGACATTTTGGCTCATCATCGTTGACATTTTGGCTCATCATGTTTCCATCCATCCACATTCAACACTGTGTCAGTATGTTCCTCTGTCCACTGAGTCAAATGGAAAATAATTATTTTTAAATACATTTTCCTCAAATAAGCCCTATAAAGTTCTTCTGAGATTGTCATCTATCCTCACAAGAAGGTGTGAAACACTGCTGTCTTCAGGCTCCTGTTCTTAGGAATGTTCCTCACTGAGTATTTAATAACTTTGTAGAATTTGGGGCAGCAGCCCCAGTGTGTGAAGCTTGGAAAGCGCCAGCCAGTCTGACGTCCATTGTGTGCCCCCCAAAACAGAGTGGAGCATCTTTGAAGCGTTTCCACGCTCACTAAATACTGCCCCGGAGACCACTGCTTCAGTCGGACCATCGTCACTGCTGACACAAAACCAAAGGAGTGCTGGGACGTGCCGTGGAACACTTGCTCTCCCTCGTCAAAATGACCACTCTTCTCCCACACGAACTTGGAGTCGTCCGGTTCACCCATATCAGCCAGGTTGCACAGAGCCAGCAGGCAGGAGCTGAGGAGAGCTTCATTCTCACAGTGCTGCAGCAACACAGCCACCAGCCGTGGGACAGCTCCCAACCTCAGCAGTCTCTCCTGCTGCAAATCTGCACACAAAGCAAACAGCGCTCAAAATGGTTATCTGCTGCAGATCTAGCACGTAATGAATACAATAATCAGAACTTTGATCATTCGCATAGATTGCCTCTGGAGAGTGACAAACCCACACAGAGTGTCTAGAGGCAATGTTTGGTTGGACTCACACTAGTAATAGAGATAAACAGCCTTATCGTGTCTGTTGCAGTGACTAGACTGTAGCTGAAATGTGATATTTGTCAAGCACATAAGCACCTTCACTTATCTCTGTACAAAATGTCATAAGAAGTGAGAGACGTTTGTGCCAGTGATAATGAGAATAGTTTAAATAATTGTTGTAATTAAAGAAGGCTGCTATGCATTTGCATATGAACATGATGCAACTATATACTATATATCCAAAAGCATCCCGATATCCAGCCCTGGGAATGAATCAATGCCAAAGTAATGGGACATTCAGCAGTGCTTTATGAACCTAAGGTCACCATGCTCAATACCAAGCATTGACTAGAGGGATATAAAGCCCTGCAGCATTATGCTGAACTGTAGTGATGGAGCACATTCAAATATGTTTGGGATTAGTTTGAGTTGCTCTGATTTCTTACAAGCAATCAATCAAGTCAAGAAATCAAGTGGACTCACTGCTGTCATAGCAGATTCTCCCGATGGCTCGGCTAACGTGCAACAGCAGATCCTCGTCTTTACTGAGCAGCAGCGTCAGAAGGGCAGATACAATGCCAGTCTCAAAGCAGCTGTCTCTCACTAGAGCTATGAACAAACACCAGAGAATTAGTGAATAAGTGACTGCTACAATGCACATAACATATCCCCACTCCTCTTATTTATCTTGAATTAAATAAACACATACAATCTATATTCAGGACACTTTCTCACTTTCTTGTTCTTCCTGTATTTCACTTCTTATTTAGTTTATTTGTCTTGGTAATAGTATCACACAACACTCCATCCTCTGTACTTAATATCTCAGACTAGTGTTTCTTCTTATACTCCACATTTATTAGCCTTAACCTTATCTGCCTCTACATCCTGACTGCTGCACTCAGCACTTTAATATACACACACCATTCCTCACAATGTAAGGTTTACAGGTATGTGAGTGTGTATTTGTGTGTGGTGTATGTGTTTGTGTGAGTGTATGTGGGTGATAGGAATGTGTGTTTTGTACTGTGTGAAATGTGGTCACACTTTGTGCACTGTGAGCTACTGTAACCAAAAACAAATTCCTTGTATGTGTGAACATACTTGGTCAATAAAGCTTGATTCTGATTCTTAATCATTAGTTTAATTAATATTAATTAGTATTTTCAAATAGCATTTGGAAAATTAGGTGGTCATGGTACAAACTGCTTCCTTAGGCATTATATACATTGTAACCAGCTCCTCTGTATATAAAATACCTGCTGTAAATATCTACTGGTAAATAACTTTCCTCACAGTAGGGTGTCATTTTATTAGGTACTCATCAGAAATAAACCTTCACATGTTCAATTTCCAGTCAAAATAGCCTTTAAGTACAAGTTATTCCTTTTCAGGAGAAATCTCTGGGAAGATTAGATATAAAATAATCATCTCACATTGAACAAGAGTTCAAAGAAACTATTAAAAGATATAAATCAGACTCACTAACAATTGTGTAACCATGACAGACTAGCTAACCCAGAGCCCGGACATCAACATTATTAAATGTGTTTGGAACAACAGAACACGCAACCGCTTTCTTAAACTGAACATTATAAAATTTCGCTTCACTCGATAAACACTGTAAATATTGTAGATTCTTATTGTAATGTGGTTTTGTTTCCTGGGGCTGAAAAATGAATAAATTGTACTTTCAGTCCACCACCCAAAAAGTAATGAGTAGTTACTGGTGGTCACATACTGGTCCCGTTATATTGATGGATGAGATAGAAGTTGCCAATAAATTGTGCAGCAATAGACGGGCTGCAGTCAGTACTTAGATATCAACAAAGTGCACCTAGATGGTAGACATTTATAGCTAATAAAATGGCCCATCAGTGTAGGTGGACATACCTAATAAACTCAGTGTATACCTGAAACAGCTGAAATCTGCTTACCCTCTCTGGCGAGTTCAGCTACCAGTCTGGCTGTGTGCACAGTGAGGGTGCTCTTCCTCCTCAGAGCCTGAGCCAGAACAGGCAGAATGCCACTCTCCACCACCTGCTCGGCCAGGCCTCTTTCTGATGAAGAACCACACACACACATACACATAACAGAGAAAATCTTCAGGGATCATTAACTTATAAACACATGAATGTGCTGTATCAACAATTTTCCGTTCACCAGTTGGCACTTTAGAGATACAAAGTTTTGAAATGGCACTGACGACAACCTCAAACCAGTCTAACTGGTTTTATCTTACTTAAGCCGAACAAAGCCATTGTGATGTCTTGGTCCTGTTTACACAGGTGACACGTTCCCTCACAGCTGGCTGCCTGGGTGTTCGTGAGTGGAGTAAGAGTTTGAAGGAAGACTGGCTAATCAGCCCTGTCACTCAATGGCATGAACAGACACAAATGCGGATTAGCGTGTCTCTACGTTTTCAAATCCACAAGGGTCAGGCATTCACCTTAACCCCTTCTGTAGCCACTGTGCACCCAGCATAGTTAATGATATGATACGCCATTCGTGTGCAGGGAAACTGTGAATGACAGCTCAGTACAAAAATGAGCTCGTTTCTCATTGAATGTAGTGGTTAAGAACTGAGGAAAGAGACTATTGGTGTCTATGTCACTCACTTCTTTCCACAGCAACAGTAAGCAATGTGTCCAGGTGAGGTTTCAGTTCCTCCTCAACAAGCTCTGTGGTCACACTGATGGCATCTAAAGCAGCACCAAATGAGTCTGCAAGAAAGAAAGTAACACTGAAACTGCTGCACTTCTAACAAGTCATGAGGTTTTCTTTTGAATATGCATGTGCATGTATGCCACTGGTTAAGGCCTTGACATTAAATGGGAATTCTGCTATTTTTTGTTGCATAATTCAATAGAGAAATACTTCCGTTCTAATGGTTTTACATGGTTTTAGTTGTGGTAGGCAACAGGGATTGGGATGTCTACAATGCAAATACATTTTATATACAATTGAAAGTGCCCAATTAATCTACATGTACTTTCTGGGTTTTATATGTCATGTTAGTAATGATTAAATAGCATTAAGATTTTGCCTTACAATGCCCTCATATATGCCTCCGCCATGCATGCACTTTAATAGCACCTTTTATTACAAAACCTTCTCTTAAATCTATTGTAGAGCTACAGCATCAGAGATTCTATCTGGTTTTATGGATTAACTTAGTGAAGTAGGTTTTAGAGATATGGATTCTGCAGATATGTGGTTTCTATCACCCCCACCACTATGAGCAATTCAGATTTATGTAAAATGAAGAATAATGGATAGTATGGGGCACTGCACGACAAACCAGTTTGAATTACTTAATTTACAATTTAACAGTCTGATGATGCAGATTGTGTTTTTATTAAAATAGATACTGAATAAAGCTTGTCATAATCTGACCTGACACACAGTCCTATGAATCTCAATATACAACAAATAAAGAAGAATAAAACTAAACTGCTGAAACTCCTACGGTCCATTTGTGGGCCCACAGTTAGCGTCTTTGCTCTGATAAATATAGTTTAAATAGTAGTTGCAAAGTAGTTACCAAATAATTCACAGCAGATATGGAAATGTTGGGATCAGTAAGTAGAGGGTTCTTTTAGATGCGTAGATGTCTTTTGCATATATTACTACTCACCCTTCGCTTGGCTAGGCAGGTGACGACTGGCTGTCCTCCTGTCCATGTGTATGTGTGAGGTAGAGTATGAATCTCAGTGTGGAGTGTGATCTGCACTACATGGAACACTCCAGGCTGCATTCTCCCTATTTACCATATGCTACTTTTAAAATCCAAACCTCTGCTCTTATCTCTCCTGACATATTGGCAGTTTCCTCTGTAACAGGGTAACCCTGAAAACAACTATGGATGAGTAGATGAGTGGCTCTCTTCCTCTGTTTCCTCACTGTTTGTGCTGTGCTCCTCCTTCTGTTCCCTGCATTCTCTGTGCTCCCTCCTTCTCCTCCTTCTGTTCCCATGCATTCTCTTTCCTTCAATCCTTGACCCCCTCCCTCCCTCCCTCCCTCCCAGCTCTACACTAATGCATTCCAAATCCTAAAGCTCCCTAAAGCTCCTTGAAAGGTAGGTAGCCTCTGGTGGATACTGTCTCGTGCAGTACGCAGTACACAGCAAACTCACTAAAACAAGATTAAAAATAAAACATCATAAATACTACCACTATTACTACATATATATATAGTAATTAATAACAGTAAAGCTATTAATGTGATGTGTTATGTAAAATCCACAGAAACACTGCAAATGATCCAAATGATTAAACAGAGCAGCAGTTTAGTAATTCAGTATATCATAAGGAATAAAACTGATTATTGGCAATGGATATACATCTATTAACGGTACCTAATAACTGGCATAAGCAGCTGCTCAGAGCCCCTGCAGCCAAAACCTGCACTAAATGACACATAAAGGAGCACTTTGTAAGACGACATAATCTGTCTAATTCATACTCCAAAGAGGAGGGTTCAGCATATTACCAGAAACCGCACAGTCCCTTGCTCTCCTTCTTCAGTGCCTACCAGTGTAGAAGAAACGCACAATCAGCATCCAACTTCATCCCTTTACTTAGCAATAGCATCTCTAGCAGTGGAAAGCAATGCTAATATAAAATCTTGTTTTGCTGGAAAGTATATCATTTCTTTTGTTGTTTTTGTGGGCTGCTAATCGTAGTATCAGGAGTAAGCGCCAGTGCCAAAAACGCTTGCTTGCCAGGAGCTTCAGCCATTATTGCATTTATTCTTCCTTTCATCGACTACCTGTTCTTAAATGATCAAACCGGGAACAGAACTTTCAACATGACAGGAGATTAAAATAAGTTGTCAGAGCAGTGCTGCTTCTTCATTCTCTCATATTGGACACCACAGTGACTCACCTCTTAAGGTATCATTGAAGGAGCAGTAAAAAACATTCCAACATTAACTAACATTCATCATCGGTTCTGACGGTGTGTCAAAGATGTCTAGGTTTCATGTTGTAATACCACTTAGTACCTCAAAATGATAGTGCCTAACAGTACCATCAAGTTGAATCAGTCCAATGTGAGAAGATGAGAATTAGGACTGCTCAACGGTGCATTCTAATCTCTTATCAAACATGTTGAAGATTCTGCCGCTGGATTAGATCATTTAAGGACAGGCAGCCAACCAAAGCAAGAGAAAACGTAACAATGGCTAAAGTAAGTGGCAACCAACGATTCACCATCGCTGCCTGCTCTCGACAGCTGTGCGTATCTTACAATAGGGGTGGACGCGACAAAATTCTGGTGATATGTTGACTATTGTTTTAAGAATGAATGTGACAGGTTGTGTCTTCTTACACAGTGATCGTTAGAGTACGTGACGTAAGTATGCTGATTGCTCCATTATAACATTGTGGTACCAGGTCTAACTCAGTTAATCTATACATTCATAACGTATGATTCGCTCTTCTGGTCTTTTTGAATGTTGGTTGTTGCTATAGCTAAAGAGTGATGCTGTTGTTGGTGTCTCAAACATTTCAGCCCCTGCTCTTGTAGGTATCTCTGCATGGGCTGGAATGAAAACGTGATGTCTATGAGAAATGGCCGGTCATTGGAAACATGAGGAGTCGAGAAGAAAAAGAAATCGTAACACCAGACTCCTGGATCCAAAGACTGGAAATCTTATCTGTAATGAAACTGTAACTACACACACAAAAGAGCATCAAGTCATCAGCAAAACACAAACTGCTCAGTTATAAACGTACATAACTTAGACAGCTTTGGTGGTCATTGTTGTTAGTTGGCTTATAGTTTTATAGTACATTTGCGAGTAACTCCAAAATGGCTGAGGCCAGCCCAGGCTATTAACATAATAAATAAGTGAGAGGACTAAAATGTATCAGTAAAAAATGTACATTTTTAATACACGCAAATGAGCATTCTGAAGTACTTTCAAATGCAGACTACAACCATTCACTAGTTACTCAGTACACCACACATATAGAATTAAGGAGGAGAAAATATATAAATACTATATGATGTCAAAAAAAAAAGCCATCCTCAGTAAAAGATATGCCATTATCCAACTTGCACAGCTCTGTTATTACAAACCAGAACCAAGAGCAACAGTTTGCACTGGGTTTCAAGATTCACCTTCATGGATATGTTTTGCACTGCTTAAAAACATTGTCTCTGATGTATTCCTACCTTATATACTGTATGTACAGTACTGTGCAAAAGCCTGAGAAAATGACTGGTAAAACTATTTATCTGAGCAGTAAATATGCATTACTAAAAATAATAATAGTAATAAGGATATTAATTAATTTAATTAGGTGTGCTGCTGATGAAGTTTAACAAATCAATGCTTTGAGTGATGTTGAGTGCATCAAGAATTACGGAACCAAACTTACTTTCTTCTGAGATATTAACAACCTGTTTTTTGTTTTTTTTAGGAAAAAAAACAAACAAAAAAATATTTTACTGTACTTATATTTCTTTGTATTTTACTGGCACATAGTCTGTTACTGGATAAACACACTCACTACCAAGATAAATAGTTTTAAACCCCTGCCCAAGTCTTTGCCACAGTAATGTATATGTTTGTTCTTCATTTAAAACATAAAGAAAAATATAACAAAAGATAACAAGATCTAAGATATGACAAGACCTTTTTAATTGAATTGTCCTCACTGAAATAAACCACCTTCTCCGTCAAATGAATTGTTCAAAGACTGATTTTTTTTTAACTACAGCTGACATGGTTCAAAAAACAAACATTGTTTTAGAGTCAACATTTAAAGGAAATGATTAAGCTAACAATACAAAACTAAAACGTGCTTTAAAAAGAAATGCACTCCACATGCGCACACTCTCGGTGTCCCTCAGGCTCAGATTATGCCAGGCCTGTGTTGGTGGCACCAAGGCCACTCGATATGGTCTCGTATCCCACAGACACCAGGGTCAGGACACTGCTCTCCATGTCCGTGGACTGTGGAACCTGTGGAACAGTAGGATCTAATCGCATTTGTTTGCCTTTCTTCCTGCCTCTTTTGCCCTTCTCTTTGGGCTTGCCGTCCTCTGTGGTGGCCTTAGGTTTACGAGTGCGCTTCCGGATCCTCCTCAAAGGCGGCTCAGGTTTGGGATCCGTGTTTCCAGACAGGATGCGGATCTGTCGATCAATGACATCGTCAATGATGTCAAGGGCTACATCCATCATGCCATTGCCAAGGCCATGTGTGACGTTGGAAAACAAGCGGCTGTTCCCTGGGTCTTTAAAAACTTTCCGCATCTCTTCTAGATAGTTCCTGGAAAACAAAAACATAATCTTTAAAAATATAAATCTTTAAATCCTCCTTCACTGACATTTCCATTAGAATACACTGGAACAAAGCAAAGTATGTTTAAGAAGACTCTAAATGCAAAGTAAATAAATGTGAATAAATAGTATTTTTGGTAGCTGCAATCTTTCTAGCATATTTCTTTACCTTGTTTCAATTATTTTTGACCAGTGTTGCACCTGGTTTGTCTCAGGCAGTAGCTGTTTTGCCATATTTTCATAATCCACATACTGTAAGGCAAAGTCCTTCATATCCTTGCACAGTGCTGCTGTGTCACCTAAAAAAGCATATTAAAATATAATTTCTCAAAACACACAAAAAATCTATTTAAATATTATCTTAAAGCTGTTTGAACTTCTCGTGGATGGCTGAACCTTACCCTCAGTGAGTTTGGAGAAGGAGCTGGACACAGCTGTGTTGGTACTTGGTGACAGGCCAAAAACATTCAGTGACTCCAGGAGGGTTTTCTTACTTGCTGGGCCTCGACTCACTCTAGTGTAGGCAGCAAGAGACCTGAGGGACATCTTTTCAGGCGGCTCCAGCCTCCGTTTAACTTCCTCATAATGGATTTGGTACTTCCGGGCCTTTGAGCTCTTCATGTTAGGATCCAGAAGGGAGGCGACCTCTGCAAATGGAACTTGCAACGACGACCTGGCTCCGTCCTGAGAGGTCGGTACACTCTGGTTCTCTGATTGGACTTGCGTTGGAAGATGGACTTGTGAGGGTCCATGGCTTTGCGGTTGCCCATGGCTTTGAGGCAGCCCATGACTTTGTGATTGCACATGGGTTTGTGGCTGCATGTGGCCCTGTGATGGAACATGGCTTTGTGGTGGCCCATGACTTTGATGCTGCCCATGACCATGGCTTTGAGGTTGACGGGGTGGGCTGTGGCTATGTAGTGGAGCTTGAACCTGTGATGACATCTGAACTTGCGATGGAACTGTATGCGGTACAGCTTGACAGGAGACATCTTGTGGTATGACATGCTGTGTAATGATCTGTGCAATGTTAGGGGGCTGAGGTGGCGTTTGGTACATGGTTATAATGGGATTCCCAACAGCCACATGGACCACCTCACTGTTTTGGGGCACAGCGTGCATGTGCATCCCAGAAGACGGATCCATTTCTAGAGTCTTTTTTCTGAGATTATTGCCTTTTAATTAAATGGTTTTAATCCTTTCTTTTTTCTTGGTGTAAATCATTCACTGTCTGATAGTGAAGGTCATCTAGCGAGTCGTTGCTTCCTCGATATTAAGCCAGTAACTGCAGAAACATGAAACAAAACATTAAGTGCAACACTTACAGCGTCTCACACTCGTTTACCTTCACTATTTCACCTTTACTCAAAGTTATGTAACTTCTAAGACAGTAGTAACTCCGTGCTTTCCGTTGGCAGTAAGGTATAAATGAGTACCCGTCAGTAATTGGGCTTAATAACCTGAAAGAGCAGTTCAAGCCCCTTCTTGACATCACTCGCGCATCGCCACAGCATGGAAGTGAACTTTGTCGCGGGCTAACAACAGAGCTAAGCTAGTGGACTTTGTGCGAACAACCAGGTGCTTCTTTTAGTCACTTTAATATGAGGGGAAATGCAGGCTATTACTGCAGGCTGTACTGAAAACGTCAAAAAGACATGCGGAGACATTTTTCTTTGCTAGTACGAAAACAACCCTCTTCGGCGAAGCCCATGTGTAAGGGCAGACTTTAAGAGGAAGGATAATCCACTTGTTTTCGTCAACAGTAGCCGGACCAGGCCAAAGCCTCGACGGGGAACCGTCATGTTTGAAATGTGATATGACTTGTTTTCGCACCACCGACACGTCCAAACCGCCTCTGAGGCGGCTGCTTACGATTTATAACGCTAACCTTGAATCCGATGCGAGTTGCTGACAGTATTCTTACTTACCGCTCTATGGTTAGAGTCGTATTTAAACCGTACTGATCCTAGACCAGTCCATGGCGTATCGATCGAAGCTCTCCTTCTTCCCCGACGCCGTTTCGGCGGGTTGCAAATCAGCAGACAGGGCACTGTCGCCATGGCTATTTTATCCAGCGCTGTCATTCGTCAACATGGCTGTCAATCAAGTTCGAGGCGGACTCGCTATTCATTAAACGCCACGTCGATCATATTACGTCACGTGTACGGGGCGGGACATCCGGAGCTTAAAGTGGTTCAACAACAAAGACGAGAGCAGAGGTGTGATTTTATGTTTTTTTTGTTTTTCTGTGTACAGTATAAAAATTCTGATCAACACGACTAAATGTACTAGGTACATGTACTTGTGACACAACAGCACCAACTGACCGTAATTGTGAACGCCTGTTTCCTTATTAGTTATCCTACTCGAATAGTTGTTTTGGGTAAAAATATTGTTCTTCTGGCCTGAATAGCTGTGAGAAATCCAGCCACGCCGCTTCTCTTTATTTAAATCTAGAAAACCTTGAAAATGATCACTACTGGTAACGAAATGAAACTACTCTGAATAACCACTAGATGGCGGTGTGCGCCTGACCGTGACAGGCTCACTCACCACTACATGATACAGCATACAGTTCAGTGATGTGTGAACGCCGTGTGAATTTATACGCCAGCTGCTGTGAGTATGGTACACACAGTCACCAAGAAGACACATGATCCAAACAAGTAATGGATCCTTTTTATCTGCTGCACCCCCCCCACCTTTCTGATGTCCTGTTGTTGAAGCTCCCTGCCATCATGGATTTCTCTGATGAGCTGTAGGCAAAGTGACAGCAGCAGAGTGGAGAGTATAATTTTTGCTGGAAAGGCATAGATCAGCACCTATTCAGCAAACCTCCTTAGGTCAGCCGGACAAAGACATCAGTGCTTTGTTAGGGACTGCTTACTGTATTTAGGCAGTAGACTAGTGAGTCACTTCCTTAATTGTGTCAGAAAGTGAAGGGACTTTGGAAGCACTGTTAGCATGTATTCATAAAATGATACTTCACCCCGTATTGTTTTCAGGGTTGGAAAAACACCACTTTGTTTAACTGCAGACTCCCTCAATGACCTTTTTCATCTTAAAACTTCTCTTGATTTTTCCTAGAGTGACACCAACATTGGGAAAAAATGAAACACCACCTTTTTTCATATTTCCATAAAAGCTGCAGACCATCAGGAGACAAAGATGGTCTTAGGGTCACTTTTCACCTGGTAGTTATGAAATCATATTTCTGTGCAGCAGCTCCCCTCCACAATCCTGCACACAAATCCCACTCAAGTTCACAGACTAGAAACAATTTCAAACAAACATTTATTGAAAGCATTGTGTACTATTAGGAAATGCATTCAGAAGCCATAAGGTCCTGTCAATGGCCCCAGTTCTCTCTGCTGAAGCCATAAGTGGCCAACAGGTCATGGATCTGATTTTTTCATATGTCCAGGAGGAACAAGAGAGCAATAATTTAGAAGCAGAGGGGGTTACCTGAAGAAGAAGAAGAAGATAGGGAAGAATACAACCCAGAGTATGATGCATGGTCTTCAGATGAAGTAGAAATTCTGCAAGTTGAATCATGAGGACAGGAAGCCAGCCATCATCCTGCACTACAACCACAAAGAAGGTGCTGACAACCTGGACAAGGTGATTGCATCTTATAGCTGCAGGAGGATGACTGCCTGTTGGCCTGAGGTCATCTGTCGTAACATCGTTGATGTATTCTCATCACAATGCATTTGTGATATGGAACAAGATAACTCTACCTGTATGCCCGATAAGCCTGGAACAAGAGGATGGTGTTCCTGGAGCAGCTGAGAAAGGCACTTGTAGCCCCACATATTTAAAGAAGGGAGCAATTTTCCCGCACAGCAGTCAGTATTGCTAATCAATCTATATTCTCACCTATGCGGTACCTTTAGCAATAACAGTAATAGTAATAATAATAATAATAATAATGATAATAGTTTTTTATTGTCCACTTATGTCCACTGGGCTGCGAAACACAGATATTCACAAAGTTTGTGATGAGTGACAGGTTGTTTAACATGGGGTTTAAAATTCAATTAAGGGTTAAATGAAGATTAATTCATTTTTTAGCCTTATGACAGGGGAAGTATACAGAATGTTAAGAGTGGATAAGGGATAATATTCCAGGAAAAATGTCTCATCTTTTTTTTTTTCATGATGTCCGTTATCAAACTGGTCTGCTTTTGGTAAACTGCAGCTGTTGCATAGCACCATTTGAATAGCCTGCACATCAGCATTGATGTTGGCTATTTTTCTTTTGTAGGATTGATTAATAGATAACCTCATTCATTTACAAACAGCAATTGTTAAATGATTTAGGCTCAAATAAATGGACAATAAAGCTCAGGCTTCAGGGTTGCAAATGATGGCAGCCTGTTAGAAAACAGGTCATTTGCAGTGGACAGAATTGCTTTTCTTTTCCAGCATGGCTAATCAGTAAAAAGTTCTCCTTTGGGTCATTTCAGTTCACTAAAAAGAAGACCTTTGTAATGTCTGACATTTGACAAATAGAGCTGCACTACACTGATACATTAAATGCCATGCTCTACGTTTTAACCAGGGTACATAACAAATACACATGTAAATCTCGTCTGTTTTTAAAATTGAGTATGGGTTGCGTAAAAGCCCCTTTCTATCTTATGGTTAATCTCAATCACTGAAACCTGCTTCTAAATCAACACGATTGATTCAAACCTAAACTCAACTAAATTACTTTCCCCTTCCTGTGAAACATGCATTCATTTTGCTTTCAAACAACTGTCCCAACTTTATTTCACAGCCCAGCAAAAGCATATTGTGGCATCCCACCACTGGCAAACTGGGAGGCATAGCCATGCAAAGCGGCCATGCGAAGAGGTTCTTGCCTGCGGTTTCAGTAGGAGAGACATTAGGTTCAGGTGGTAGTGGTTGTAGTTGGAGATGAGTTTATAGGTTGATTGTGTGATGTGGTGCTGGGCTGTGGGATAAATTGTGTAGCTTTGGTGCTCATGAAGTTGTGTGATGGTTGATGACCTGACCTGCTACAGTCTGTGACATGGAGGACTGGGCAGCAGTTCTCTCTTGCTGTCTGTGTAATGGCATTTGCTGGTATCTTGTATTATGTTTTTTATGCTTTATTCTCCGCTGAAGCACAATGGTGTCAGAAATGGGATAGCACCCCCTAGCGGCCTGTAGAGAAATGGTGTTTCAACAAACTCAAAGGTGAACGGCAGAGAAGACTGAGCCTGGCCGACACCCAAGGAAAGAGAAGAAGATCAGTGGCGAGGTGGAAGAAATCACACTGCAAGGCTAGGCAGCAGAGCCCACCTAAAGGATGCCTGGACAGCAGCCAAGTGCAAGAATGTAGCAGTGTTTACTGCTGCCCTCCCGTGATGGTTTGGGCAGGGCACCTGTGCCGTGTTTGGCCAGGTGGCTTTCTGGAGAACAGGAAGCTAGTGGTGGAGTTGAGTGTGATGGTCCGGATGGGATGTCTGGCGTTTGAGGGAGGAGTTAACTGGGGCACTTCGGAGGAGATGAGACAGCATATGCAGCTCACCAAGCTTGCCGCACTGGCCAGCCTTAAATCCGTGGTAACTGAGGCAGAGAGTCGGGTCTTCAGCACTCATGATCAGCACACTGATTATTTTATCTTACATATTGTTCCTTTAAGGAATAGAGAAAGATATTTCAAACTAACATATTTATCATATTCCAGAAAAGCTTCATTTTAGATGATGCTGGGCTGTAGTGCTAAAATGTATGCATTTTATTCCTTTTACTGTACTTGTAACCCTACAGAAAAATAGTGCTTCATTTCTTTTTAATGCTAATCCCAGTGGTTCTAGTCTGTCTCAGGCCCCCGTATTTGCCCCCAATTTTGGTCCATCCCTTATTATTGTTAAAACAAGACAAACGCTGGGTATTGTTATGAAAACAGTATGATACAATATTGTTGAGTCATGGGCTACTGCACAACAATACCTATAACCATACCTAAAAATATCTCTTCACAGAGGATGTGCTATTGGGGAATATATTGTCAAATAGGGTGAATTTCGAGCCTCATCGTTCTTCAGAGCTATTTTATATAATCTTCCAACATCACACACACACACACACACACACACACACACACACAGAGAGGATATTATAAACATAACAGTCTTGGCTTATATTCCAAAGCAGCCTAGCCCAACATGCTGCAGGCTGCCATACCATATTGGCAAAACCCTGAAACCTTTCTCTAAGCTTTAGCTCAGAATGCATTTTGTTGTCAGAACTATTTACTTGACTGCAAGTACAAGTCAGCAGAAGGCAACAGAGCAGAAAGATTTGCATTAGATTCCCCTGATAAATGAGTTTCATATGTAAGCAATTAGAATGCTTACACACTGTGCTACGTTAAGTGGTCTGCATGACTGTTAAAAAAGTATAAACTTTTCACAATTGTAAGCAATTAAGAAAAACTTTGCAATAGGCAATGTAATTAGTCTGAATAAAGTAATGAATTCCGAAACTCTGTATGGCTGCTGAGGCTGTATATTTTCTTATGTTTGCCTTAAGCCCTGTGCACTTCATCTTCATTTTAGACAACGTGATTACTTAATGACATTAGTGCTGATGATGCCGGCGGAGAGATCTTCAATTAGAGCGGAACAGCCTTAGATGAGGCCGCCTGTGTCTTAGACGGCACACCCCACTTCAAACACTATCTCACAACAGCATTCGGAGCACCCGCGGCTGCCAGCGATAAACGATCTGCTTCTTTTCTGCTTCCAGGCTCTGGGGATAGAGGAGGATAACGGAAGCTGCAGTACAAACTTCACACATAACACTTCACAGATTTCACAGCTCACTGATTGCAAAAGACGGTCCAAACATTAGCCTACACTTTTCTAAAGCAGCACATGTACTGCACTACATTCATCCTGTAAAAAACATCTGTGTTTTTTAATATCATAAATGACAGTAAAGCTAAAGCCGAGGAAGTGGTTCCAAGATTGATAAAACCTGGTAAAGCAACATATAGCATGTTGGGAGAGCTCATGTCACAGCATTAATGAAGACAGACAGTTGTATGTGAAAGTTTTGAGCACCCCTTGATTAAATTATACATACTGCTGACTTTCAGGAATCTGTTAATGCCACTTCTTTTTAGAACAAACTGAAATATGGGATAGTTTTACACATTTTAACACACTATTATTATTAATATTGAGTATTATAATTAATAATAATTCATTCTTATTAGCCAAATTTAGCCTGTTGAAAAATGTAATGTGTGTGCAGAAGACACTCTTTAGGTCAGTTTTTATTAAGACCTATGTTTCTTTGCAGAAGACCTCTAGGTCAGAAATATTCATAGCTCAGCTTGCATGCAATTCCAAAACCAAGTCATCTTATGTTTCCTGAAGTAGTTGAAGGTTGATACAGAACTACTTTAGAATAAGACTAGCCTTTTATGAATGGTTCTGAGTGGCTTTATTAATGGTTATTGATTAGAGCATAAACACATTAAATCATTAATAAGCAAGTATAACACATTAATAAAAAAAACAAAAGGGAACTGTTATAGCTGATAAATATGAATATGCTTTCTATGTATGTGTTGGGACTGCTTACTAATGATTTTTTGAGAAAGACAAGAAAATTGCTTCAGATCCAAAGGTGTTTCTGTGTATTCTTCCACTTTGAGAAGACAACTTTTCATGAGTCTGAAAGATTCTCCGATTCTAATTGCTAAGACTCCGGAAAACCATAGCGAGAGCCATTACAAAGGGAAATAACTTAAATACAAATGAAGCTTCTTAGGAGTGGCTGGCTTACCAGCCTTCCAATGTAGCTGAATTAAAACGTCTGCAAAGAAGAATGGGCCAGAATTCCTTCACAGTGATGTAAAAGACTCATTGCAAATGATCACAAACATTTGATTGCAGTTGTTACTGCCAAAGGTGCCACAACCAGTTTAGTTTAGGTTTAGTGGGACAAATACTTGTTCACAGTGATTTTACCTTCAGTAAACATGAATGATCAATTGTAAGCTACTTTTAATCTTGTCTTATACAATATACCTTATATTGACATATAAGCAAAAATAGAACAAATCAAGTGAGGGGCAAATACTTTTTCACAGCACCGTATATATACACTCATCATCATAAGAATAGTTGCACCCAGAAGGAAGTGTCAGATTGCAGTGCTATTGGGAAGGAGGATAAAGTTTACCAGGAATAATAAATGATGATAAATTTAGACTGATATGGGCAATATTTAATGAGCTACACATACAGAAGTAGTGTCTCTCAGTATGGTGTCAGGCTGCCATGTTTGCTGACACAACATGCCAGACGTCTCAGCATGGAGTTGTGGAAATCCCTAATGGTGTCCTGTGATAATGGAGTGACACCAGGCCTTCTGGACGTGTGACACATGACAACAAACCATTCATCTTGGCACTGACCATGGCCCTCCACACACGGATGTGGTGGTTGTTTCCACCAAGACAAAAGCAGGACTCATCATTGAAGATGACCCACTGCCATCCTGAGTCACTCCATGACAGTCTGGCATGACAGCAATGCAGTCTTGGGTGATGTTGACATGGCGTTAAGGGCAGTTGTTGTAACGATCTGAGTGTATGTAGTCCTGCATCGTGCAGCCATCTGCAAGTGGTGCTGGCACTAACAGGATAACTCCTGGAGGACATCACTGCTCGCTGAATGTCTATAGTCATCACTTTTGTGTCAGTCAGGTACAGCGATAAGACCTCTCCTTGCATATGTCAGATGCGTGGCATGAGTGTGAAGCTTGAATCATTTGCACGTTTCACACTGTCTAACCTACCCACCAAGTTTCATTCCTGTTGGTTGATTCCTTCTAGGTGCTACTATTTTATCAACTATTTTTTTGACTATGACTCTATAAAGATATATGTATGTGTGTGTGTGTGTGTGTGTGTGTGTGTGTGTGTGTGTGTGTGTGCACCCATGGAGACTAAACATAACAGACAACATTAGAATGAAGAATAAAATAGGACATTTGTGGACAAAGCAGAGGCATTACAGAACAAAGACACCTTGGAACCAAATTATATAGGCCATGGCTCATTCTCGCTGTCAGCCTCTAACCCGGGAAAAAAGGGAAAAAAGGGGTTTGATCGTGCATCTCTCTCATTCGTTTCCATACCAACAGGCTTTGGTTGGGATTGGCTGCAACAGAGGGGGTAAATGGGATTGGGAGCTGATGCCTTTGGGCACGGCAGTTACGGCAGACACCACCCCCATAACGACTGTGCGTGTGCTTGCGTGTGCATATGTGCATGTGCTTTTGCGTGTCAGAGAGTTGAGGCTGTGAGGACTGGTAAAATTAGCTCTGATTCCCAGCAGTCTTCTAAGACTCATTATGTTTTTAGTGAGGAGATTACACACAGTGTTTCTGCCAGCATCTTCAAAACCTATGCGACTTGTTTGGACATTTAACAGCCTGAAAGCACACCAGGCTCTCCAGCACCGTACCAAAAACACAAAGACTGTTGTGTCTGAAAGGTCCTTAAATTTACGATAAGAGTTGGAAGGTGCCGTCGGGAATTTAACCATTGTGTTACCATGACAACCACACTATAGCCCCGGTAAGATTCTCCTCTCCTCTCTTCTCGATTAAAGCCACTGTTCAGAGGGGGAGCAGATGAACTGAAGCGCAGAGGCAGTAATGATTATAAAATACAGTACATTAGTTCCAGTGAGGAGGTCAAGACTGGGGGGAATGAAAGCTTGTATTGACGGTGTAATGTATGCATGCTAGTGTGGGTGACATGACTCCATGGGTGGGTCACTCAGCGCATGCCATGAGCAGAAGGTCACTCCTGGGGTTCCCAGCTGTTGTTTGTGCTATTAAAGGCAGTCGTGAGCAATCTGCCTTAATGAGCTCTATTGGAATTGGGCTTAAACTGAACTAATATGTGCACTTAATTCTAATGATTCAGTGTTATTGTCTTTGTCACACTGCAGGTAATATAGCACACCAGCAGAATCTCTCTTTCCCTCTCTCTCTCTCCCTCTCCCTCTCCTCTATTAGTATCTCTGTATGAAAGACAATGTTGCAAAAGCATAACAAGTTTGCAAATACAACAATATAATGTAACGAGTACAAATAACAATATTAATGACACTTTCATTATTATTATTATTATTATCTCTGTTTTTCTCTCTGTAATGTCTCTCCCTTCTCTCTCTCTCTCTCTCTCTCTCTCTCTCTCTCCCTTTTATTTTACATTTTTACTCTATCTCTGTTTTTTATGCTTAGGCTGCTGATTGTTAATTTTGGGCCCCCAGGCCTTTTTAACCGCTGTTATTCAGGTATTTAATTAGCATCAGCAGTTCAGCAGTAGCAGAGAGAAGAAATATTTAGATGAGCTGACTTTTTAATAAAAGAGGTCACAAATACAGCAGTGTGTAATTAAGCAGATTGGCTCGTGTCCCATCTTAGTTTCCATTTGCTGGCTGATTACGAACTGCAAGGCTTAAACATTTAATACGTCATCTAATAAACAAGACCGCAGTTTCAACTTTGTCATCAGCTTTGTTTTCCATGAACAAAATAGTTTGTAATGATTTGACCAGCAGACACCATCCTGCCCACCAGCCACAAGTAGACACTATTAGTGATATATGAAGGTCCGGCTGGTGTTTAGTCATCAGCATCACTTTTGGGCAAACAGTACTGAAGAGACAGTGCTAAAAAGAAATCTGCTGGAAAACAGGCATGTACTAATCTAATCTAAGATGGATAATTAATTGCCATGCAGAATGATCCTTTGATGGGATTTATCTGATATGCTATCCATACGGCACATGTGAGGGTGCACAAACAGATAATGCAGCTTAGAACTTTTGGAGATACACTTTTTACTGTCATGTTGCTCAGAATAATTTGGGTATCATCAGAGGATGTCTTGCTGTTTAATGTGTATCCTCAGACTTATAATATAAGCAAACAAGTGGCCTAATTAGATGTTGGGGGAGAAAGAGCATTACAGAGTTGGACCTGCTGTTTGATATGCTGAGGCATCCTAGGGTAATTAAGATCAGATTATTTTAATATCATATTTTATGTTGAGGCAAAACAGTAAAGTGAGTTTCAAGTAGACTGATTATACAGTTGCAGATGATTGACCTTGGATTGGATTTCTGCACTGATTACTAATCAAATGTGATCTGATTGTTATTTAAGTCACAATTATAGACAAACGCAATCTAACAGAACTAATAATAGGGGAATAACATTTCTACAAATTCAATATAGATTTCCACTGAAACCTTGAACAACACTTGCTTTCTTCTTGGTCAGCTCTGGCAGTCTCCCTTAGTTTCTTTCGCTCACTCTCTGTCTGCCATTTCTTTGACTGGGCTTCTATGAAAGTAACACCTCTTCATTTTCCTGTACAGATTGAGGAGCTCAGAGATATAAAACTGTGTTACCATCAGCACAACACCAGTATTATCTATATACTGTATGTAATTGCCTCACATAAACTTAACTGGCAAAAACTCGATAACCAGCTATACTGACCATAATTTGCATAAATCCATATTACAAGTAAATATCTTAACTGTATAACTACTTAGTAAGTCTTTATTTATATAGCACTTTTCTAGAACAAGTCTCAAAGTGCTTTACAATGCCACAACAATAAAAGACAATAAAAAAATGCTAATAATAGAATAATCACATTTAACACACAGAACTATACCAAAACATCACCAAACAAAGTTCACAAACTACCAAAGAATAAACATGAACCGAGGCCATGAACCTGTTGTTAGAAAATCTCTGGTAGCTCATCTTAGGCAGTTAGATCAGCAGCAGTACCTCCCCCAGTTCATGCCCTGCTATCACAGTATATTGTAAATTAGGAGACTTGACAGAGTTGAAAAATACTAACAACGATTTTAACTAATAATGGGGGCTACATAAAATTCAGGGCCCCTAAAACTGGTTTAGCAGTGTCCTTGTGGGAGTGTATTACTGACCAATTAGCACTGTGTATACCTAAATAACACACACTTAATTCAGAATGCATAGATTTATACAGTATAACCTGGGATGTGTTTTAAGTGTATGTTACGTTCAGCTACTAGCTCGCTTTGCCATGGAAGCATGGAGGCGTGGCCATGCAGAACAGCCACCCACACACACTCTGGGAAGGTGCCGGTTCCTTCCTAAGAGGGATTTATGCATTGTTCTACATTCCTAGATAGCAAGCGTATGTCAGTCTGCTGGCTCGATAAGGTCAGCACTCTTCCAAGTCCTGGTTACTACCGGTCCACTCTTGGACTCCCAGATTATTGTCCTGCATACAAGATCTAACTAGTTTTCAATCTCCGCAAACAGATTATAAATGCACACAGCCTTTTATTTTATAAACTACACTAAGACTAACATTACAAACAACAGAGGGAAAATAATGGCTGATGTAAAATGATTTAGATGAAACTGTTGCTGGCGCTCTGTTAGATTCTGTTAGATGGAAATTATTCACTTAATTACTTTACAAAGCATAACAAAAGAAAGAAGTGAAGGAGAAGTAAAACCATGGGATTGTGTGTTGAAAACCAGTGCTGAAAGTGGCATGTTGTCTAACACTCTACTTAACCATCAGTGAGCCACCTGGAAAACGCTGAGCAAAACAGCAGTGGACCACCAGCTTTACCCCAGCTATCAGGGAATGTTCCCAGAATTTCGGCTAACATTACCTACAATTTCAAATAAAGTTGTGAAGAGAATGTTTTAATCTAATGTTCAAAGAACGTTTTAAAGATGTTCGTACTTTAACTGCAAAGTTCAGAGGATGTTTTGAGGATGTTGTCAGGGCCTCAGACGACGTTACATGATAACAAAAGAAGAATTCATTCTCAGCGCAACATTTGGAAAATGTTTTATGGATGTTACTGAGACCTGAGATGGCAAAATGCTTTTAGAGAATGTTCTCCTACATTTAGAAAGAACATCCTGGGAACCAAAAAGAAAACTTCCCGCTGAAAACATTAATGGAACATTGCATATTGTCAGAACTTTTTTAGAACAAATCATTTCTAGCTGGCACTGTCCTCTCATTATCAGGTTATTGTGGACTTTAGTAGTCCAGCAGGTTGTTGTTTGTGTTGTCTCTGGGTGGGCTTTGTGTATGTGAGTTGTGCATCCTCCACATGTTACCCCCCCATTTTACCCCTGGCCTGTGTTCTGTGTTGAGGTAGCGCTGAGCAGTGGTTCTATTAAAAGAGCCTTAGCTTAAAGCGTTATGTTTTCTGTGTGTTATTCTACCCTGAAGCCACAACTGTGCTTTCAGACACTGTATTGCATTCAGTTATCTATAAAAACAAAGAAAGTTTTCGATCACGTGACTGGAAACAATTGTAGCAGCCATCTTGAAACTTAATATTTCGTTCATAAATTTGACCATCTTTGTCGATGACAGCACTAAAAGAGGTCTTGGTCGATTGGCTAAACATTTGGGTGTGCCTGTAAAGCTGTGTAAATTTGGCTTTTATCATATGACCATATTAAATGTATCACCATATATGGTATAAATATGGTACATGTAAGTTTTGCATTTCCTCCTTTATTGATTTGGCCACGCTTTGCTGACAGTATATTTTCTTTATGGGTGTCTGTGGATGGTGCAGTTTCCAGCGCTGAGGGAGGAGTATGTGTGTGACCCTACATCACATCACGCGTTAACCTGCACCAGGTCGAAGCAGAGGAGGAGGAGGCTTCATCACGGAGCGTCACTCACTGCTTCGGAAACAAAAGCCGCGCCCACTACCGGAGCCGTTTAACAGCAGCTAACAGCGCCCTGCACACGCATACACACACGCATACACACACACCCCGGACCGCTTGAACGGTAACCCAGGAGGAGTGCGCGCGCTGCGAGCATGAGCGCGAGCCGCAGGGCGCGGTAGAGGATGGAGCGGAGCGCGCGGGAGCTGCTGGCGCTGGTCGCCCTCTGCTGCTGCGCGGGGCTGCCGGCGTTGAACCAGGTACGAGCCGCTCTATTGCAGAATAGAGAAAGAGAGAAAAAGCCCTGCTAGCGCTCTGGAGCTCCAGGGCTGCAGCCTGAAACGCGTGAGTGGCCCGTTTTCACGCGCTGCCTGTGGGCCACTGCCGCAGCATTGTTCGGGGGGAAATGAGAGGATACGTTCACCGCCACCACGCCTGTGCTGAAGGAGGACGCGTCGTGTAGCTGCCCGGAGGGGGGGCTTTGATTTAACTGGCATGTGCTCCGCGTGTTCAGTTCGCTGAGGCTCAGCTTTTGTGCCCTGCCCTTGCCTTTAGCCTATACATTGATATGGATCACAATCTGCCATTTCTTTGTGATCAGTGGAGCCCCAGTGACTGCAGGCTAGATTAGAATGATGAAGCCTTTCAGTCATTTGCAATTGACCCATATTCAGCTGCTGCATTTGATGAGAGTGTAAATCATGACTGTCATTTGGCAGCCTGTAGAAAAGGAGAGGAAAAGGGATCTTAGTACATTTGATTTCCAAACAGAGCTGATGCGCGGAAGGAAAAAGGTGCATCTATAGGCAGATCTGTGAGGTTGAAGACTGTGGTGTGTGTATGTGTGTAGTTCTGTATACACCCAGTCAAGGCATGTTTATGCAGGACACATCAGTAATGATATAATCAACACAATCAATGTGTGTAATCCTTTCACTCCGCCTCATAGAGAACAGGGCTGCTGTATCTGAACATCTGTTGGGGCGGTGAAACTACAGTAGTGTGGGAAGATATTAATGAGTAATATGCCTGCCGTGTAATGCTGAGTTAGACTTCTGATCCTCATGATGGTTGATTGTACACCACTAACAATTCTACTGAATGATCCCAGGGACTCCAGAGCTATTGCAGATCAGAGGTTTGTCCTAGTCCTACTGTGTACATTGCAGTCCCTCTTTAGATCCGAAACAGAATCTTTATTCGACAGATACCATAAGGAAGGCATAAGGAATGTCTGTTGGTGCAGGTGCCAAGATAAAATTAAATCCCTTAAAGTAAATATAAAAAAAGAGATGCGTATGTGTATCTATAAAATAGACGGCATGCAAACAGTCTGTGAGTAAAGTGAAGAATGTGCAATGGTAGTTAAGTTAAAATCAAGTGTTGAAGTCTGTTTATCATCAGTGTCCAAAGAGGAACAAGCTTTTCCAAAATGGCAATTTTACAGGAGAGGGCAAAAACATAATTTGATTTTTTTATTTAAGTCAACAGAACCAGACTTCTTTCTAAGCAATATTGGGCCATTTCTGTTGGTCAGTTCATCGTGAAATTTCCACACAGTGTAAATGGCAGCTGCTGTGTTCAAATAATGCATAAAAGTGAAAATTGCGAAAAATGAAAATCCATGTTTTTTTGACAGCAGTGATGTACAGCATGTACAGCTAAATGTGTGTGCAGTTAATGTACTGTATATACATGTAAATATACAGTACTTTATAATCATAATTTATATTTATAGACTTAGTTTTTAGACTACGGCTAAAGACAAAAGTGATTTTGCTCCCCTTTATCCCTTCCCATTACAATCATGCATTGTTCAAACTAGCTTTGCTTGATCACAACAGCAAAGAATAATGCTGCAGTAGAGATGTGTCTCATTAAGCTTCAAAGGCCAGGCGTTTACGGGCTGCTCTGTGTCATGCTCAATTTTCAGCTCTGTCAGGATCTCGGCTCTGTGTTTCTGGATAGCTCTCTGTTCCTGCTTTTTGGTCTATGCTGAGTGTATTGTCACTTTTCAGGAAGCAGTGGAAGGGGTCAACTCATTAACACCACGCAGGCGACTGAGTGACATTAAAACGAAGTGATACTTTGAGAAAAGATATATTCAGAGTAACATCTCCTCTCAGTCTCCGCTATATCTCCTTAACAAGTCCTATATGAAATCAGAGGGACACTTAACCTTCAACCTCTTAAAAACAACCCCTTTTTCGTTTTGATATGTCCTATGTACATCTCAGAGCTCTTTCAGCAGCCTATCACCATTTGAGGAGTTCTTTTCTCATTTGTCTCCAGAACTTAATACAGTCCAAAGCTTATGCCAGTTTTTCCTATCTAGGAGAAAGAATTCTGAAATCTGTGTCCCTTCATTAATGCAATATTGAGATATGCTTTGTTTGTCCCGATACAAATAAAAGTTGGTTTGGGGAAGACGTTTCCTGTAGATAGTGTGTGAATTGCACCTTCAGAAGCAGGTTAAGATAGTTTCAGTCAGAATCATAATTGTACTTTGCCACATGTGAGGGATTTGTCTTGGCAAGTGCACACATGTTAATTAATATGCAGAAATGAAATAAAATAGATCTACTTTTAAAGTAAAACAAGAAGAGAGGACTGTACTAGTTTAACAGACCACAATCACCTGTATAGAATATGGCTGTCAGAACCAACCTGGATGGATGGAATGGAACCAGAACCAGACTTTTTACCAAGTAGTTATGGTCCATTTCTTTCCCTCCATTCATCGTGAAATTTACACACAACATAAAGGGAAACAGGCATTTTCAAATTCTGTCAAGAACTGAATAACAACAAAAGCTGAGATTTAAGGTTCTGAGATTATTGAGATAAAAGGTTCTGCCAGCCTGTGATGGACTGGCGGCCTATCCAGGGTGTTTCTGCCCAATGAGAGCTGGGATAGGAGGATAAAGCGGTTTAGAAGATGGGTGAGTGAGTGAGGCTTTGGAAGCAGGAATATTTAAAAGACGTAGACGTATTATGTGGAAGAATGTTGGAAACTAAAAACTAAAGTGCTAATATAACATAACTAACAGGTTCTCTTTGTCTCACTTCTACAGGTGCTCGCCTTTCCTTCTTCTCCTGTTATCTCAGGAGTGCGCTTGATAGGATTAATCACTGTCTTTTATATTGAATCTATTACCGTTCCATTAAAAGAGACAAATCTACAAGACTACTGTCTCAGAGTGAATGCTGGTAACTATCTGTACGCTGTTTTATAAAGAGCTAAACATAAAAAGACCTGAACTCCAACACATATCCTGTGTTAAAGGAGAGACGGATTGTGCTGTTCTATCCAGCAAAATAATGTCTGACCTTACTGTTGTACTGTTGACTAATAGCCGTAGCTAAATTGGCTGATTATTTATTTTGCTTACTAAGTAATTAAACTTACTAGCTAACACTTGTTGTATGAACATGAAATGACACTGTTTTTCTGCACACACTCAAAGAAATGCCTTCAGTTACTCAGAATCACTTGTAGAGTTAAGTATGTCTTAGATTTCCTGCTGGGAGTGTAAAAAAGGTGCTTGGAATGCAGGAATCAAGCATTTAAAATTGGTCTCTGATTTCTACATAGAAGGTAAGTGGCTTTGGTCGGGGTAAAAATATGAGCAGACGCAGTTTTAAACATCCATATACACCCATATGATTTGGCCTTGAATGGATGAGCTGTGTTCCTGTTTTTGGTGAACTAATGAATAATGTGATGAGCTCTGCTCTGATTTGCTGGTTTATGGCGAGACGCTGCGATGATCACACAGGAGCTACATGTTGAAATAGACACAGGCAGGAAAATAAAATAAACCTTTGTATAAATAAGATTGTTAGTTGAGATTGCCGTTGTGAGATAGTTAGTTATGCTCACATTAGTTACTTAAAGCTTTCTAGTAGCTACTGTTACCTATACTAGCTACTAGCTTTCGATCTCACCAACAACACAAAGTAAAAGTTGTTCTTCACTATGAAACTTCAACTTTAAGATGATCTGGATTCATCAACTGTCAAAATGTGCATAACATTACACAGCATGTAATTTTACAGGTTGCTGTTGGGGTTGTGATGCTAATAAAGGTGGAACTGCTCCTCTCTTCAGTCCCTCTACTGTCAAATGCTGAGCGAGGCTGCTCGATAATATCCAAGCTTTGAGAAACTGTGTGGAGTGAAATGTGCAGAGTAAACTAACAGGTTGAGATTAATGATGTAAGGCTCTTGTTAAAGATGTGGGAGGTGAACTTGGCTATTTGCCAACTTGTTTAGCAAATTTGATGTTCCACCTTAAATGGTGCTGCCATAACACTGTAGCATTTAAAGTGGAATGGAACATTCATTAAGAAGCTGGCAACTTTAGTCTTGTTTAAGGATGAACATCAAACATGCCTTTAGACAGTTTGGTTCCTTGGAAAGGGTACAAAAAGTGTCAGCGTCCCCTTCACATTCTGAAATGATAGTCCACATATCCACTGTTTTTGTTGCTGTTGCTCTGTTGTCATTGTTTCGCTGGGCTAGACTATAAGCTGGCGTATGCTAATTTTAGGGGCGGCTCATTTTACCACTCTCTTTTACTAATGCTGGATGGTTTGTGAAGGAGGAGACAACAGTGTTTGAGGTTGATGATACAGTATATCAGTTCAATGTACCAAACTCTCTTTAGTCAGCTGTGCCAATATAACAGTTTTCCATTCTATGGCACCTTTAACAAGGGCACCATAGTTGCTAGCATACATACTAACATCAGTGTTAATTAACAAGCTTGCTAAGTTTGCAAACTCATTTACAAATAATTCTAAAAAGCAATTGACACATCAAAGTACCTTTCTAGTTGATGTTCTGGTGTACTTAAGTGGCTATATGCTAGAGCTTGCTGATTTACTCCACAAGCAGTCCTGACTAAATGGGCTGATAAGTTATATGCCTTGCTAGCTTATTACACACTGTTATTAGCTGTTATGACCCAGTAAAAAATGAGGAACTGAGTCAACAAATAAAGTAACTGCATCACCTTTCAAGAATAAAATGAAATAGTTGTAAAAAGATGCACTAACATTATTTTGAATATGCATTATCATCGTTAAATCTGCCAATGAATCTTTCAGTTTGAATTGGTTTTGTCCTAAATCGAGTTTAAAGAACAGGATAAAGAATATGTACATATGTGCAATGTGATATGCAGTGTTTGCACTGAGATATGGACGTTATACAATGATGCAGTGCTGTTATGGAACGGATGATATAATTTTATCCGGTGTGTTTGTGGACCTCAGTAAAGGGAGTTGCATTCCTCTTGAGGTGTATTGTTTGCTGTCGGCATCCACCAGTCTGTGCCTGGCTGGCCTCAGCTGCTGCCTTGGTAGGAGATTGACAGATGCAATTATGAATTTAACTGACCAGAGTGTGTTGATCTGAGCACAAATATCATAGCTCATAACTGGGGCTTGTTATCTGCGTGTAACACAATTAGCTTGGTGATGCTTTGCTCAGTCCCCAAAGCACTACAGCACTTGTAAATTAATGAAGTCAGTCCCATGTTTCGTTCCACGGCCATGCAGACCAACATGTGGCAGCATGTTGGAAAGATTACCCTAGAATAGAAAGGTGATTACAGTTAGTATTATAATGTGAGTGATATTATGTTGTGTGAACATATATTGCATTTGTATATAGAATATTAGAATGTTTGAGAGTTTGTAATTTGGTTGCTTTGATTTATTATATTGGTTGTGTTTTTGGTTTTAAGCTGTTTTATTGCCTCATGTACAGTACAGTTCCTAATATAGATAAACTCAATTCACTTGCTATTTCCTCAGACATATACCCAAAATCACCACTAGAGAGGTCTGACATAAATACAAGTATGAAGTGCAGACCAAGGACAAACCCACTGGCACAGACTCGCAAGTAATTCACAAATTCAGATGTTCTTGGGCCAAGGTCAGATTTAATTGGAGATTTTGGATCAGCTTCTTTCTTCTCTTTTGCCCTTCTCAGATTCTGTGAGCTAATCCAGCACTTTTAATTTCACAGATTGCTCTAATGCTTTAGTTAATAAGAATGAGAATGAATATGAGATTTGGCTTATGGAAATTTAGGCTGCTTTCAGACAGTTTGTTGACCAGTGCACCACTTGACATAACAGAGCAGGTCGCTGACAGTTTCAGCTGAATTTTAGG
The DNA here is from genome assembly GCA_034552555.1 of Semaprochilodus insignis. NCBI lineage: Eukaryota > Metazoa > Chordata > Actinopteri > Characiformes > Prochilodontidae > Semaprochilodus > Semaprochilodus insignis. The sequence continues at coordinate 12,019,917 of CM067491.1, forward strand.
TGACTTCCAAAATTGGTGTTGACTCTATGGAATAATGCGGCGACAGCCGAAATCGAGTCAGTCAAAGGCTTACCAGCTTTTCCCAAGAGAATAAAAGAGAATGAAAGGGATGAAAAAAGAAACATAAACAGTCATGGTTTTTGTGTAAGATCCATCCTTATTTACTTTTTTTCTGTACGATAAGGGAATATTTTTGGTAGCTGGTCAGGCCACCTCACATCCATTACAGTACAGCCAGAGCAATGGCAGATATAAAACATCCAGAGTTAAAAATGCAATAGATATCATCTATGTTGCCTGTAATTCTGCCAGTGAAGACTCTCAATGCTTCCTCTGAGCCGTGTGAGAGCGTGGGTAGAGACAGAACGCGCTGCTGTTCAAATGTGTGTCACGTCTGAGAAGATAAAACTTTCCTCTTCTGGAAAAACAAGCGCTTTCTCCTGCTGAACAAATCACTTCATAATTCTGTCAGCTTCTTGCATCTGAACTGTTTGCATATCTTTTCTCCCAACAGGTGCTCGGAGATGATAGCTACCTGAATGCAGTTCAGAACACAGGTAAGTCAACACGCATGCCTTCAAGTGTAAAAGCAATCGCTTGGCTAATGTCAAAACCTAAAACGTATTATGCTAGCAATGTGTGTTACCATGTTATCGATATGAGGCAGTAATTGTGAACAGACTGGAGGCTTATGAGAGCAAAGGCTATGAGATGAAGCATAAATCATTCATTAACTGTCCAGAGGGCTTCAGAATTTGACATTCACTTTCCATCATTGACTTATTGGGATTACTGGCAATAACACATTTGGCAGGTTGATGAGGGCAGCTGCCCTGTGATGGTTTTTCATCTCGCACTGATGCCTATCAGTTCTGTCTCTTTCTTTCTCTCATACGCCTCGACAGCGTGAAAATCCCCAGCATCAATCCCACAGTGCTAATGACTCTCAGTGCTTTGATGTCACTGCATCAAGTCTGATAAACAGCGCAGCCCGGCCCAGCCAATCAGATGGCTGCACGAGGCCTGGAGTTGATAGGCCTCAGAATGAACGATTTGTGCTTTGGTGTGCTCCTTTCCAATGAAAAAATGATCAGAACAGCTTTTTGCCAGGAGCATCGCTCCCACATCAAATGAAAGTGGGTCAGCTTTAGACTTTTTTAACTTGAAGTTTATTTACATTTCACAGATCTAGGTAAGTGTGTCATTATGGCCATTAGCAAAGGTTAGACCAAAGCCGAGCAGCTTGCTTCTTTGATCTCAGTGACTCTGCATTTATATGATATACAGTGGTGCTTGAAGCTTTGTGAATCCTCTTAGCATGTTCTATATGTCTGAATTAATATGACCTAAAACATAATCAGATGTTCACACGTCCTAAACATAACTGAAAAGAACCCAGTTAAACAAATGAGACAAAAATATTGTGCCTGGATATAGTGTATATTTGTTGAGTAAAATGATCTAATATCAAATATTTGTGAGTGGCAAATGTACGTGAACCTTAGTTTTCGGTATCTGGAGACCACCACGTGCAGCAATAACTGCAACTAAACATTTCCAGTAACTGTTAATCAGTCCTGCACAACAAGTAGGAGCTGAAGCTGTTCTGGCCAACATACAGCAACACAGCTTAAATCATGATACTGCCACCACTATGTTTACAAGGTACTTATGCTGTGTTTTCCTTTCTCCAAGCATAAAGCTCCTCATTTAAACCAAAAAGTTCTTCATGGTTTTTTAGCCCAATCCACAAACAATTCCAGAAATGTGTGTTATGAAGATCTGACTTTAATAGATTCCTATTCTTTAAATATAACAGGGCAGCAACTTGCACGTGTTAGCTTCTCATTAATTGCAAACACCTGACTTTGATTTCACCTTCAAATTAACTGGTAATTCTAGGAGTTGACATACATTTGCCACTTCCTCTATACATAATTACTAATTATAGCATTTATAGTGTATTTGTTTAATTTGAGGGTGGCATGGTGGCGCAGTGGGTAGCGCTGCTGCCTTACAGCAAAAATGGCCTGAATTACATTCCCGACTGAGGTGTCCGGGGTCCTTTCTGTGTGGAGTTTGCATGCTCTCTCTGTGTCTGCGTGGGTTTTCTCAAAGTGCTCTGGTTTTCTCCCACAGTTCAAAGACATGCTTTCAGGTGAATTGGAGTTGCTAAATTGCCCCCAGGTGTGAATGTGTGTGGGGGTGTGTATGTCTGTGTGTCTCCAATTGACTGGCGGCCTGTCCAGGGTGTTTCCTGCCTTCTGCCCAGTGAACGATTGGATAGGCTCCAGCACCCCCCAGAACCCAGAAGGAAAAGTGACTCAGAAGAGGAATGAGTGAATGAATGAATGAATGAAACATATTCTAAATACTTACAAATGTTGCAGTGATACCTTGCCAAAAAAAGAACAAATCCCTAGTAAGCAACACAGTGAAGTGGATGCTAGTCATGCCATTTAAACCAGTGGTCACTGTTCCACCTCCAGGAGGTCTACTTTCCTCCAAGCTTATCTCCAACCATTTACATTTACATTTACATTTACAGCATTTAGCAGACACTCTTATCCAGAGCGACTTACAACCGTGCTTAGTGTTCCGTTGGATAATATTCCAGCTAGTACAGGAAGTTCAGAGCCTAAAACTCACCCTGAGCTCAGACACTGCCCGAACAGGGGGCCAGTGCCGATACCTAGATAGATCAATACATACATATATAGAGCAAATCTAACATGCTGCACCTTGCTTCTAACATGCTGCTCCTTTCAACTAACACTAATAGCCGATCACAGGCTTCTGAAGAAATTAATTAGCTGAAGCAGGTGAGAAAGATTGTGGTTGGAGCTAGATACAGAGAGATTTCTAAGACCAGATCCAGAACCTTGACAGGACTTGCCAGGACCTTTGACCTTGGATTTAAATTCTAAGAGCCCATGGGTGGGTCCACACTTCAATTTCTAGTTCTATGTAAACAAATATTGTCACTATCATATCAAACCTTGGAATTCTTTGGTTTATATTTTTGCACCCTGTTAGAAAACAGCAGCTGCCCTTTATCTTCTGTATATGTTTTGTGATGAGGGGACCAATAGAAAAGGTCCAAAAATTATTTTTATTAACATGCATTAACGTTAAGATTTTTTTCCTTCTCTCCAGTAAAGTTACCATTTCAAAGACTTTCTTATGTTTATGGCTTATAATAGTATTGATGGATCTGTGCCAGGCTGATATTGACAGGAACTGCTGGATTGGATATTGGAGGGAAATGAAAAGAATGCCTCCATTTCAGTTTTGTAACACATCTATCCGAAAATAGCGCACAATCACGCTGTGTGATGTGATGTTGTTAGCTTTGTATGTCTTTCTAGGGTGGTGGAGTGTTTGAATTGTTTGAGCGTGATAGCTTTAAGTATAGTGCTTCGGTTTAAGTACTTTTGGGTTAGTACTGGACAACATGTAAGGTTTCAGTGTGAGCAGAGGTGGCAGAGATGGTCCTGATGCCTCTGGGGCTCTATGCACAAATTCTGCAAAGGGGTTCTCCTACCTGGCCAATGAGCCATGTCAACCATGTACAATCGTCACACCTTCTTTAAAACTGCTTCATCTGTTGGTCCAATGATAAGTAAGCCTAAACAGAACAGAATGAGAATAAATAAAATTAAAAAATATTTAAAATTATGCATAATGCAGTAATTCATTTATCAGCTACATCAGGCCCGTTCAAACAGCCTCCCCAGATTCATTTTTGTACATTTTCGAATAGCAAATACTATTTATACTATGGCTTTACTAGATACTTGATATCCATATTGCCCAGTTTGCTAGTTATGTATATCAATAGTCAATGTCAATGCAGTCAATTTGCAGAGTTGTAACTAAACCAAGACTGAAAGATGTGAGCCTATAAGGAAGGTACCATCATATAAAATATGTTGTCTGGATTGATCTCCAGGTTATTGCTGCTGTAGTGTCATTTTGTGTAAGCGTATATGAACACGTTTATACATGGCGCTTTTTCTTTTCAGAGCCGCAGTTTGTACCGAGTACTGTTTTTAACCACACTTTATATTGTTTTTATTGATATTTGCTGTTTGTTTGATTGATCCCACAATTTATTTTTATTGTTTGTTTGTCTTTTTTCTTTTGTGACTAGATGGAAATTTCACTTCATCCTTTTGACACAAGGGGGAGGTGGGACCCTTGCATTATTTGCAGGCTCCTTCACATAGTGCATAGAAACCGTACAGGACCACCCAGAGTATCAGTATCGGAAAAGGAAAAGTGCTATAGTGTCATCTCTGGAGGAAATGAGTCTTTGTCTGATTTGTAGACACTGACAGGTTTTATTACCTGCGGTTGTCATTTTGGTCCTAAACACTACGTCAAGAGCTAGCTTGCACACCCACTTGGCACGCAGCAGCACTGTGTATGAACCGTATCAAATATTTATTGTGGAAGGGAAATGGATTATTGGAGGAGAGAGGATGAGCGGTCCCACTGCAGCGCGCAGAACAGCGAGTGTGTCTCAGGATGCTGTACGGATGCTTTGAGTAAATTACATGATTTCTGCTGCCATTCGTTCTGCTGCTGCTCTGCTATTAACATAGGACAGGAGCACGGCTAAAGGTGAACAAAACTCACCCACGGAGCACACACAGACAGTTACCGCTTCTGTTTTCTGCCTCAGCTTTATTCCATTGTCAATACACAATGCATTTTATACACTTTATGTTTCACTTACAATAATAGGCACAAAACATTACTGAGAGGTTGTCACCTAGGGTTTTTACTGAGCTTATTCTATGCCTTTTTGTGCGTGGTACACAGCTGAAACAAAGACGTCCTGCCATTTTTCGCATATTTCAGCTGATTGTATCTCTTGCGTCTTGTCTCACAATTTGATATTTCACCAGATTTCAGTATTCTTTTTGAACTAGATGAAGGCAGCGGCCCCCTCCCCCTCAGTGCTGCTGTGCCAGTCTTTGGCAGGCGCATGTCTCTGACAGCTTTGATATTCCAGCACCCACCTCGTGTCTAGCCTGTGTGCACATGTTCCTCTGTTGCTGTTTACTGTGGCATAAAAGTACGACCAAGAAAAGAAGAATGTCACTACAATTATGATCAGGTTCAACAGAAAGTCATGTGTGAGATGTGAGTGATGGTGCTCAATGTTTTTCTGGCCAGGTATTGTGCTTGGAGGAAACTGGAGGTCCTGCATGCAGTATAGTTGATAGCAGATATACATTTACAGAATTCAGTTGGCTTTTTAATTTGAATTATGGCTGTGACAATTATTTAATTAAAAAAAGTTGTTTGAAATTTTCTCTGCTTAGTGAATTGTTAATGATTGGTTGGCAGTTTGCGTAATTATCATGCATAATTTAAATTCTCCTGCTGGAAAGAAATACTGCCTGATGGACACCCGCAATTATATGCCTTTTTCTCTTCATAGTGTCAGTGTCCAGATGTGGATTCTGCATAGTTGGAACTAAATTGTAATGCCAGTGGTGAATCACCATTATAAATTCTTTTTATTCAAGGCTAAGGCTTAATATGGGTACTGGAACTGGTCCATAGTCCTTTTGTACAATACTGTCAAAAGTCAGAGACCAGTCTGCGTTTATTCAAATTCCGGTACAATATTCTCATTAAGTACAAGGACAAAAAGCACAAAACGTGTTTATTAGACAATTACACAGAAACCTGAACAACTACATAAGTATAGTATAGTGTGACTGCTCTTAGACTTTATTACAGCTGACATTCTTATGAGGAGACTTTCAGTTTTTCTGCAGGCAGGTATTTCCACATCACCTTCCAAAAGTCCAGTTCTTAGAGATTATGTGTTTGAGGTCTGGACTCCAGCTGCTTGTTTGATTTGTAAATGTTCTTTTTTTTATGTATTTGTTTTCCTGAGTAATGACCTCCTGACAGCTACACATCCTTTTAGACCAATAGTGTTGCGTTGTTTTCTCATAGTGGAAAATGGACAGAATGTTTTTTTTTTTTTCACCTCTCTCAAAGATGAAGGTACAGTTTATCAGTTTTGCTGATCTACCTGGTCTTGCACAGTTGTTAGGAATCCCATCTACTCCGTATCTTATGCTCATCATCAAAAGAATAGTTGCATCTAGAAGGAAGTGTTGGATTGCAATGCTATTGGGAAGGAGGCTAAAGGTTACCAGGAACAATAAATGATAAATTTAGACTGATATGGGCAATATTTATTGAGCTACACATACAGAAGTAGTGTCTCTCAGTATGGTGTTGGGCTGCCATGTTTGCTAATGCAACATGCCAGGCATTGGTCATCTCCACCAAGACAAAAGCAGGATTCTTCACGGAAGATGACCCGCTACCTTTCTGAGTCACTCCATGACAGTCTGGCACGACACCATTGCAGTCTTCGGTGACATTGACTTAGTGTTAAGGGCAGTCGTGATAACCGTCTGTGTGCATGTAGTCCTACCTTGTGCAGCCATCTGCCAATGGTGCTGGCACTAACAGGATGACTCATGTCCCAGTCGTGGCTGTTGGGTCAGTCACATATAGTGATGAGGCCCATTCTTGCTTACGTCACATGCGCAGCAGAGTGTGAAACATTTTAGAAAGTACTGTTTCACTCATTTCCTTTATTCTTTCTAATGCAAGTAGATTATTATATCTAAACTCCTCAGAAATGTCTCCTGAAAAACAAACACCTTTACTTAAGGACCATTTTGAAATTCTGGACATTAAATAAATGAGGGGTGATCAATGTGATCAAATACAATGTTGTATTTATGAAGTGTTTTTAAAAAATACAACTTTTTCTAATAAAGTATTTAGTATTTCCAAAATCCCAGTTGTTTGGCCTAAAAATACAAATACTTCATCTTTAAATGTCATGTAGTTTGTAGTGAAAGTCCTGAAATAGATTTTAGACTGCAGTATCACAGGTACACCAACAGTTTTGACAAAGAATGTGTAAGAGAGAGGACCCAGAGGCAGTTAAATGTGTGCAGAGTCTATTCAGGCCGTTTTGAGATATTCTGCTCAGTATCTGTTGCGAGGGTCTGAGAATGCGCATAGTGAGTTATCCCAGGTTCATCCATAATTAGGGAACCAACAAACAGACAGACTATGTCTAAAACAGGGGAATACCAGATCACAGAAAACACTGGAAACTAGAGCACAGGAGCAGAATGTGGAAACTAGAAATTACATGAGACCTACTTCAGTAGTCTACACACAGAAACTGTCCAGAGACACAGATGAAGTTAAACAAGGTGCATTGTAATGTTGAGGGGGAGGAACTGGGGTGTAGTTGGAGCAGGAAGGACCCAGAAGGTCTATGACATGATGTACGTAGGCATAACAACACTACACCAGTTCCAGATAAAATGCATTTATATTTTGCATATTAACCTGCTAAAAACATTTTGTCTTTCAGTTTACCTACATTTGGCGATTACATATTATATTATATTATATTATATTATATTATATTATATTATATTATATTATATTATATATTCTTTTTGTGTGAAAAAGCTGTACATGGTTACACCAATTAAGCTCAATGTGTACAGTATGTACCTTTTTGTATTAGTGCTTTTTAATACAAGTCCAGTCAGTTTTTACAGTTAATGCAGTTTCTTTTCTAAGATCGAAATGGGACTAGGTGGGATTCACTGTAGTGCTTTTCAGCTCTCTACGTTTAGTTCCTTCCTAACACTGTACCAGGTTCAGATATCACTGGATATCTCGTGTGACTAACCGTCTGGAAAATCAAGCCTAGCCTCGGGGCAGCCAAGGTGCTGTTTCAGCAGATCCTTATGGAGACTTTAACTCTGAGCGATCTAATACAGTTCTAGCTTAATGATGGAGCTGAAAACCATTCCTAACTGGGGGTTTTTCCTTGCGTTAAACTTCCTTTTCCTTCTCTCCTTATGCAGGAGTAGTTAACACCATCAGACAGCAGCCATTTCACTGGTACTGCAGTGCAATATGATAAGCATCAGCACTCTGGGTTTTGAAGCAGCTGAGTCAGCATGGCTGCCTCTGTCTACAAGCCCTGATGCCCTGTCTATCTTTTCTCATTCTTACTGTCTGCCTGTGGTGCAAAAACGCAAAAATCAAAAGGGAGAAATCTGAAGGAGGCAAATCTGAAATGTTAAAAGTGAGTGTAATTAATTAGAATTACATTCATTAAGGTATGCACTGTATTTTTTGGCTACTTTCAAGCAAAATTAGAGGAATTATTATCATTATCCACCGGAGAATGTAGGCATGCTGCGGTGGATAAATGATAGGTGTTAATTTAATATATATTTATATTTTATATAATAATAATATAGGTGTACAAAGTTTTCAGTTATTAACTTATCTTCACAGAATTTTATGAGTGGATGTGGAAATTTAACCTGTTGGCTTAGTCCACAGTGAAATATGTTACTTCTTCTCCCTTAATGTTAGGTAGGTTTTCTATTTCACTCCTCTTTTAGTCAACATTAAATCAGTGCAGACAAACATTTAGCAAGCTATTCATACTAAACCAGTCGTCTTTGCCCCTGTCTGTTGTCTGGCCCAACAGATGCAGCTTCAGGTTTAGCAGCCCTGTCTCCTAATCCCCATACATCTCCCAATGAACCAGCCCTGCCCATAAATCCCCATACCTACCAATGAACTGGCCCTGTCTCCCGAACTCTATACCCTTACCAATGAGCCATCCCTGTCTCCTCATTCTCATATCCCTACAAATGAACAAGCCCTGTGCCCCATTCTCATATCCCTACAGATGAGCAAGCCCTGTCCCCCCATTCTCATATCCCTACAGATGAGCAAGCCCTGTCCCCCCATTCTCATATCCCTACTTATAAACCAGCCCTTTTCCCCATCCTCGTACCCCTACCAATGAACTAGGCCTGTCTCCCCATCCCCATACCTCTATCAGTGGACCCTTCAAATGAATCAACCCACCCTCCCCATCTTAATGTCCCTACCAATGAACCAGCCCTGTCTAACCCATCCTTATACCCCAACCAGTTAGATGGTATCAGTCATGCATCAAATCCTTTGTTTGTTTTTTAAAACATAATTCTGAATTGTATTAAAATAATAATAATGGTGAAATTTGATATTTAGTAATGGACTGAATAATTTCCTAATAATGTAATCATTGTGAGGACAGAGATCTATTCCAGTCTGGTGTTCCCTTTTATATTTGCAGTATTCTTCCAGAGACTCCTTTTGTGTTTACTTTAGCCTGTGCTGTTCGAACACGACGACCTGTGACGATGAATTATTTGATTCCATCTCCAATAATAGGTGAACTCTCTTTGCATTGTCCACTGGAACACTACTTTTCTGCTTTCCTGCAGCTACTTTATTGACAGTTTTATTGCGCTTCCTCCTAGCACATCTTTGTGAAGCCAATTAAGTAGAAATGCAACGAACGATTTCCCCCGGGTTGGCACTCAAGTTGGCACGACTCATTTTGAGAGAGCGCTCAGTCATTCTGCTTTAATATCTCTAATTCAGCTCTACCGTGATTGCAGTTGGTCCATTTAAGCTTGGCTGGGGATCCATTCATCTCCCCTGCCTCTCTGCATACACACAAACACTACACCACACCTTTTTCAATGTGCACGGGTCTGATATCATTTAGATGCATCCCGGTCTGGCTCAAGAAGTGCACTGCAAGAGTCAGCAGAGATAATGCATTGGCAGATGTGCCAGTCTAGCCTGAGATTGACAGTGTGTTCCTCTGTGTGTGGGTGATGTATTTTCAGAGCCAATGCCAAGGTGGTAGGCCCTTAATATCCACAGTATAGTAAAGTAGCAAGACATGTAAATGTGAATACTGCTAGGTCATGTTGTTCTGGATTTGGGGATTGAAGGAATGACAAGGTTAGCAGGGGATTAATGAGTGCAGGAGCCTGAATCCCCTTCAACCCTTACTGTCTTCTCTTTCTCTCTTATAAAGAAGCATCTCCAGTCGCCACATTTTACAAAAGTTGCCAACCAACTCAGAAAATTTGCTGACAGCTTCTGGGACTGGTGCTGAGACTATTTAGAGGGGAGAGTTGTTTCTGCACTGCCTGCAACATTTCACAGTCCATATGGCGCAAAGGAAATGGCTTCATGGAGGGTTTTCCACTCAACATAGCATGTGTGCACTGTCCATGTTCACTCTACCTCATCATGTATGAGGAAAAGAGAGATGGAACCATACTGGACCAATCAGCCATACAAACATATAGTCTGTAGTGCCTTATGCATATGATTAAGCTATTACTTAGTAATTACTATGTTATATAGTTATCAGAGCAAGAACTTGAGGCACATATAACACTTTTAACATGTTATTTCTTGTTTATTTCAGGGGATAAAGTTAATATGTGATATGATTAATTTGCATAGTCTCCCCGAAAAAAAACTTACTAAACCCTCAAAGGCATAATTGTCCTATTTTCCACTACAGTCACGACATTTTTTAAAGCTAGATCAACTTTTTGACTCCCGGCTGGTAATGCCAGGTAATGAAATGATACAAATATTTACCTTTCTCATTGGGACAGTAAATATAGTGTGCATTTAAAATATATTTAAAAGTGCAGTTACTGATTCTGGAGAACTATTGTTGATATTTGAACTCAAAAAAAAGCAAGACAAATATACCCCTCCCTTCAGTGCTCCTTTAGAAGCTCAATCCCCCAAATCCATGGATGCACATTGCTAAGAACACCACTGGGCTAGTGAACCCTGCATCCGTTGTACACAAATAACATAGTATATCGTTAGAGCAAACAACGACACAGCAAGTAATATAAAGTTAGCTAGGTTGTGGGTTAGCAGACTGTCACTACAACTGCTGCTACAATATTAACCAATTGCTATCACAAACATTAACAAACACACAAAACAATACTACCTTGGTTCTGTTAAACAGCAAAAATAAGTTAGGGTTACCCACATGGCAATGTAAAACCACAGCATGTGAGCGGCGTGGTGTGGGAGTGGAGCGGTAGGAAGAGCAATATGATTTTAGCTCAGAATGTTGGAACATCAGTGATCTCTCTTGCTTTGAAGTCGCTTTGAGGATCACAAAAAAGATGATGTTAAAAACATGTGCATTTGTTCGCCCTCTGCCATTTTCTGGCTGGTGACTGGCCCCTCACTACAAGCCTAAACCTTCTGAAACAAGTCTGTGTAGCGGAAAATCTTTAGCCCTTTTTTATTTAATAACATAAATTATATAATTGAAAGTGGAGCATTTGTGAGCAAAGAGCAAGCACAGAGTGAGAAATAGAAAAGCTGGAAGGGAGTAATTACAGAAAGCAGAAATATCTGCCACTCCATTCCACTCACATGCTCTGGCAGAAGCAGAGCAAACACCTCATCCCTGTTCATCCCATTTTGCAAGTTTTAGAGTTTTAGAGTTCCACCTTAAATGATGCAGCAGTTGGGCTTTATTTAGGCCCCCTTAGCTTCTTCTAAGAATTTTCCCATTCTGACTTAAATGGTGTAGCAGTTCCATGCTTGCTCAGTTTACCGATTCAACTTCTTGTGTGAACCTTGCCTATCCACCTTAAATGACAGGTGCCAGAAGGTAACTGCAGCACCATTTAAGGTGGACTGGGAGAGTGTGAACAAGAAGCTAGCCAATAGGAAGCCAACGCCAGTCTCGTCAGCTCTAGGAGGTCTCTCCGCTGATGTTAATGTGGCTGTTTGCCCTTGCATGATCTAAGAACTTTTTTTTCAGTCTGTGTTCTTCAGCTTCTCCTCTTTGTCTGTTTCTCAACCATCTCTCCTTCTTGACAATTTGTGTAGTTCAGCATGTAGCAATTTCCCTCACCCCTGTCCTGTGCACAAGCACGGATGCCCCATCACTGATTGGCTGGAAGAGTGTTGTGTGGATCTACTGAGCCACTTTGTTAATATCCCATTCACAGAGCCAGGGCTACGTACCTACACCAGATTTGTCTAGAGCACACACAATAGACCACAAAAAGTGTATAGGATTAAATTCACTTACTGCGCATTTAAGGTAGATAACTGGACCATTATTGTATGTTGTTGTACATGATTTACATTTGCATTCTGTATTAGCATCTTTGAGGACAACTTCTGAAACAAGACTTAATACGCAACAATAACTATTCATCAAATTCAACTTATCAGCTGTTGTATTGACTGAAAGGATGTTACGTACAGATTTGACTGCATTTCTCTGCTAGTTTCAATGAGCTATGAGTGAGAAGGAAATAGTATTGAATTACACCATGCTTTAGTTATTGCTGGCATTAACTGCGGCTGCTAAGTGCTAAATGGGTGTAGCTGAAGGGCTTGTCTTTCGATTTAGAAGCTCTTTATCTTTGTGCATGCTATTCTCTGTGTGTCAGTTTTCCCATTTCATTCAACATACTCAGATGACCTGACCAGGTTCCCTTCTGCTGGCAGAGTGAGTTAAATGATGGGAGTTTAAAACCCAGTAGAAAGGAACATCCTTCATGCCTGTTTGAGGTAAGGGGGCCAGGTCAGTCAGAGGTGTGCTCCAGCACCTGAATACTCTAAGGAATGGGCACCTTTTCCCTTTATCCTGGTTAACAGAGCATTCTGGAGCAGATCTCGGCCTAATCCTTCATCCTTTATGCTGGAGAGTAGGGCAGGATAAGAGCGCAGGGTCCGGCTTCTCTCTCTTCTCTCTCCAGCCCTGGGGCTGAGAAATCAAAGCAGTACAGGGGGCTCTGGAAGAGATATGAGAGCCAGGCAAGTGTTCCTGAGAGATAAACTCAGAGCTACTGCAGGGCCACTGCTCTTCCAACATGCTTCTGGCCAGAGAGCCTCCTACTGAAAAGACTAGACCTGGAGAAGTTTACACAGAGAGGCTCTTCCTAATGCTGAGATAATTCTGGACTCTGCAGAGAATTTGAATTGGTGTTAGACTTTTGCACATTCTGCATATCTGTAATGTTTGATTTATATTCAAATAGACTGAGTGTTCTTCCCCTTCAGTGTCCATATTGTGTTGGTCTTGCAAACCATTCATCAGAGAATTTGATAGGTTTCCTCACTCACTGTCGCCAAGAACTCCCTACTTTGACGGGAAGAGAGAATGTGACTGACATGTAAAGCAGCCACCTGCAGACTTTTGTGTTTTTGCGAGGTGTAGGAGGTGAATGACTAGCAGAACAACTACACAAACACATGCCCACTGGAAGCAAAGTGGTACGCCCATCAGCAAACCTTGTTTACCTGCAACTACCATTTACGTAAAGGATGCTGTGACATAGTTATATAGTGTAATATAGTTATTGATTAATTCCTACATTACTTAACCGTTTAATAGTGCTTATTACTCTCCTAAATACTGTTCTTAGACCTGCCCAGCAATGGAACCAGTTGCTGACACATGTTCGCTTACGTAACTGTGTATGAATAGCAAAGAGGCTTTCGATTTACACTTGTGGAAAAACAGCACTGTGTAAGACTTTTTAGCTAAATTAGCAAACTAGCATTAATCACTCAATTTTAATGCAATGGAGTCAGACTTTTTTCGTAACAGTTTTGGGCCATTTCTGTGGGTCCAATCATCTTGAAATTTTCACACATTGTAAACACCAGCTGTTGAGTTCTAATAATGCATAAAAGTAAAAATCTACAAAACATGGAGATACTTGTCTTTCTCTGGACAGTGATTATGTGTACATGCACAACCAACATTACAAAATGTTCTTCACGTGTTGCATGAAACGACACATTTTTGCATCACAGTACGTAAAAATCCACATGTTGCAGCTTGAAATGTGGTCAAGAATCCTCTCTGGCCACCTCCAAATGTGGTTTGAGTGATTTGATTGTAATCTGCATACCGGGGTTATTAACACCTGACTTGTCATATGGTCAGTTGGAATGAAAGATAGAAACATTTTCTTCCATGTATTTCCTTCTCTTCTCTGCAGTTCCTCTCTCATGTTCAGAGGGTTTTACTGAGCTGGGCTACTACAATGGCACCGTGTCTCAGACGGACTCGGGCTCTCCCTGTCTGAAATGGACAGAGTTTCCCGATTACGTGCAGCAGTATCCCGGCCGAGGTCTGGGAGAGCACAGCTACTGCAGAAACCCTGACCGCGAGTCCAACCCCTGGTGCTTCTTCAGACAGAGCTCTGGGGCTATCGGCTGGGCCTACTGCGACTGCCATCAGGGTAGGGCCTCCTGCGTTCTTGTTCCACCATATTAGAACTAGGGCTACGTTGTTCCATTTTCTGTATTCATTTCATGTGAAGCAGAATTCTGACTGAACTTATTCCCAGCGAATAAAGAGAGCTGATCTTCTGCTGAGAGTCGTACTATTTTTGAAAAATAAATATGTCTCTGACATTTGAAGAAGTGCTGTTCAGTAAGTCAGTCAGCAGGGATGCTAACAGGGTGAATTTAATGTGGCAATTTTCAGTGCATTAGTCTTGCTTATTCATAGCCAGATACTGTAATATACCTATAAGAATCTCTCTCTCTCTCTCTCTCTCTCTCTCTCTTCTTTTTACTCTTACTCTCTGTGCTCAGGTGCAGTGAGGCTGGTGGGGGGCTCCTCCTCTAAGAGTGGACGCCTGGAGGTGTACCTGAATGGCCAGTGGGGGTCTGTGTGTGACACTCACTGGACTGACCGTGATGCCAGTGTGGTCTGTAGACAGCTGGGTCTAGGGTAAGGGGGAGCATATTCATGTTGCATGTATTTTTGGGAGAACAGTGTCCACTGCCGTGGTCAAAAAATAAGATTATAGCTATATGAAGCTTTGTGCTTGAGTTCATCAAAGTACTATCTAATCCCGTTCTTCTCAACCCTGGTCCTGGAGGGACCCTGCCCTGCACATTTTAGAGTGGATTCCTTGCTCCCAGCACACCTGATTCAACTTACCAGCTCATTAAGAAGCCCTTTCAGAGTTGCAGGGGGTGTGTTACAGCCAGGAATCCACTAAAATGTGCTGGGCAGGGTACCTCCAGGACCAGGGTAGAGAAGCACCGATCTAATCTACAGCTTGTGTAAGAATATGAAACATCCTCTACGGCTAAATTAACAGTTATTTATGTTTTCAGCAGTCTAGCGTGGGTGGCTAGTCTGATGTTACTGTGGTGGGAAGCAGCATAAGCAGTATGACCTCATGCCCGTTTGTGTCTGCTGCAGTGAAATCGGCACGGCGCTTCAGCACTCCTACTTCGGCCCCGGCTCCGGTCTCTTCCACTATGCTCGGCTCGGCTGCCGTGGCAACGAAAGATCCCTTTTGGAGTGCAGGAGCCGGAAGTTTGTTACCAGCGACTGTAACCATGGCAACGAGGCCGGCTTGGTGTGCACCCCACCTGAAGGTCAGTAAGGTTCTGAGCGAGATGTTGGAAACTGTGACCTTTTGAGGGACACGCAGATAAACAGCCCGCTGCACTGAAATGTTTACCAAAAGAGCTTTGTGCTCAGCAGCATGCAGGAAAAACAGTACGTGTAGAAGAAGAGAAAGTTGCTGAGACAAAGACAGGAGGTGGGTGTAGGACAGAGTTAGGAGAAATCTTCTGTAGTCCGTCACGCGGTCTAATTAATTTTCTCTTTGTGATAAGCCTTCAAACATTGTTTGCATGTTTGCATCTAGTTTGAATTACTGTGTATTCTGGAGAGAAAAAAGGGAACCATCAGAACATCTGAGAAGTGGCTATAGAAATTCAGTGGGAAGAAATGGGATATTAAGGAAAATATTAAGGGAACAAGTTAGGCTAAGTGAGAGAATGAGAATGAGCATAGCAGAGAGAAAGGATATATAATGAAAAGGCTGGAAAGCAGTTGCTAATGATTTTCTGGTTACCTGCTGTGAGGACACACAGAGGCAGATATGCTTGATTAGGCCATTCCATTATGCTTATTTGTGTTTCCAAGGCAGACAAGAGTCTATAATGAATCATCGTAATGCTGATTCCAAAGACAGGTCATCAGTGTTATATGTAATGTGTACTGTATATGCCTTCTTTGTTTTGGGCAGCAACAACGTATAACCCTATATATTGTGGTGACTGCAGTGGGGCACACTGCCTCTCATTGGTGCTCATTTGGATTGCCATACAAAATGGCTCATGGGAGGTGTCCCCCACCCCCATTAAATAGGGCTATCGTAGTTAATCGTGTGTTATGTGTTTAGTGTGTGTTGGTGTATTGGGGTTGGGCGATCTTGTGTTTTGGGGTGGTCACCATGGAGTGGGAGCAATTGATGGGCCTTTTCTGCTTGGTTCTAATGAAAGATCACTTCTCAGAGAAGAATCAAGGCATTCTCTGCACAACACTATAATATAAACCTTAGAAATAAACCCCTTAGCATGTAAAGCTAAGTGTACCCATGTTATAACACATTAATGTTGAAATTCGGATTAGTAATACATAAGCAATTTTGTTGGAGATGCATGTACAATATGTGCATAATGTGATGCTAGTACTCTGCAGCTTTTTTTGGAATCTATAATAAAGGGTAGACTTATCCAGGCAGACTGAGAAGCATGTCTCACTCTCCTCTTCTGTAATAATCTTCATCCAAAATGAGTCTGAGCTTTGTGTAAAATTAGGGGGTGTCAAAGGAGGAGAAAATCCAGCTACGTAAATCACAGAGAAAGCATCCTGACAAAGAAGAATCAATGTGGCACAAGTAGCAGCAGTATCAAGGCACAGGCGGTTGTTACTGTTAGCTGGCTAGTTAAAGCAGCTGGTTACAGAAACTCATGATTGTTGACATGGCTTAGGACAAACTCAGAGGGGTCTCGTTTTCAACCACCCGAAAAGCCACCTTGATGCTTTTTTGCTATTTCTGATTGGCTGTTTTATTAAACTTTTACAAGTTTGTGGCACTTGCAACTGCTGTGTCTGTATTTCAGATGAGTTGTAGGACATATTATTTAAGCAACTGAAGTGGAATTCAATCTGATGTAGGTTTATGTAGGTTTGATGTAGCTTTCAAGCAACTAAAGCTACATCACTGTGTAAAACCGACGGTCTAGTTTATAATATTTAATTCTGCACTTCTATTACTTGTTATTGTATATAAAATATCAGCAATTATTACAGGACAAGTAACTCTAAACCTCTTGGTATCAAAACAATTGTTGAATATTATGGTGCTTTGGCCTCATTATCAGGTACTGGGCCTCCTCTAAGACTGGTAGGTGGGGAAGAGGACTTTGAGGGGAGGGTGGAAGTCTACCATGATGGTCAGTGGGGAACCATATGCGATGACCAGTGGGATGACATGGATGCTGAGGTGGTCTGCAGACAGCTCGGGCTGGGGTGAGTACAAGCCAGTAAATTCTATGCAGTACTTCACAAGTAAAGCTGATGTATTTTGTTTTGGCCATTTACCACTTCACATTGAAAGGGTATGTGCTCATTTATAACAAATGCAGGGCAATGCATTTTAAGATCAACCCCTTATAATCTCGGGCCTACTGCAGCCATAGGTTTAATATTCAGGACCTACATGGATTATATTTCAAACTGGCTTATTCTTGTTCTTGTAAATCTGTGATTTAAGGAATAACCCCACTATTTATGATTCGAAGTGTATATTTCTGCCTAATACACACTTTCCTTCAAAAACTGTTTAGCAATCTAGGAACTGAAGCGATGTTTTAAATTTGAACTTCCCTACAAATCCTGAGTCCCTGAAAATAAACAGATTCTGAAATTGTGCTTTTAGGGTAAAATAAAAGCTCTAATACAAATGTCATTATTTAGCCTCGTAGCCCCCTATGAACATTGAGCTTCAGTCTTAATATGTATCTATATGATATTCTTATCTATCTAGAGCTGTGGCACTGGTCTGCCTTAGTGTGGCGCTTTAAATTTTTTCACATAGTAAGTCCCTCATAACCTAGCAATTGCAGATATGCCCAAGATACCTCTGAAAACACACTGAATTTTAATTTTGTTAAATTTCGTAAATCTGACCAACTGCCCAATTTCCCCATGAAGGAGTGAATTGTTGCTGATTTCCCAAACCAAAGAAAAAAGGGAGATTTGTAAAACTCCAGTGATTGTGTGATAAACCACCTTACCAAACAGAAGAACTGTTAAGCCAAATATTTCATTGCCATGATGCTAGCATTAGTGTCGCTAAGGTGGATGAATTAACCAGTGTGTGACCCCTAAATACCAGAGGGTATTTCAACATTGGTCCCAACATTGGCAAACATTGGTGATTGTGTTGTCAGCATGTTAGGTAGGATAGGGTTAACTGGTTTCTGGAAATATCTTGAAAAGCCTGCATTTAAAGCTTCTATATAGCCTTTACAGCATTTCAGAATATTATTTCCAACTCAGAGAAGCACTTGGTATATTTTTTTCATGCCGGTGAATAAGAGCACTCTTATTTCTCTGTGTTTGTGTATGTGCGTGTAAGAAGGGACGGTGAGAGACTGAATAATTGATATCATGCTGTAGTATTTTTACTCTGTTATGGAGTCTTAGATATGTTGTTGCAGCAGCAATGAGAATACAAAACTTTGGGACTGGGACCGAGTCAGAGAGACAAACAGCAGCTCCAAATGCATGTGTTTATGAAGTCAGTTGGTGGTAAAGAACAGAAAGTCTGCTTGAAGCCTGCTGCCCATCTTTTCAGTGTTCTTGCTTCAAAGTTTGTGTCAATGGAGAGATTCGTGCAAATGACAAAAGACTCAAGAGTTTTTGTGCTTGTGTGAGTACATGTGTGCTGTGTTTGTGTTCAGGGGCATTCCGAAGGCCTGGTCATGGGCTCATTTCGGGCAGGGCAGTGGGCCAATTCAGCTGGACGCTGTGCAGTGTACAGGGAATGAGCTCTCTTTGGACGAATGCCCTCACAGCGGCTGGGAACAACACAACTGCGATCACATGGAGGACGCAGGGGTGTCCTGTAACCCCTACACAGGTCAGGGCGCACACACTAGTGATTTGTTTTAAAACGAGGCGTCTACACTGTGGGCTTTTATTAGTTGACAGTGCATTGCAATATGATCTGAAGTTGACAGTTCTACTGCATCATTTTAGGAATGTCACAATAGACTATAATCAAATAGGATATCACTCAAAAAGGTGCACACTCCTTTTGGCCACAATATTCACAAAATTTCATATCTTAACATTCAGGGTGCACAATGATATTGGATTCAGATGATTAGATTTGGTTGATATTTCAAACAAATTTTTGATGATGTCATGTTGTACTCTGTAAGAGCAGGTGATGATGAACTTATGATGATGCTGGGCTGAGGTGCTTAAAGTATACATGTTTTATTAAATGTATATAAAGTCATTCTACTGCATCCCCAGAACAATAAATGACATTTGCAAATCCATGGGCACAGAAACACAGGACATGGATATAGTCATCATCTCCATGATACTGAATCACAGTTAAATTTGCGATTATCATGATGCGCTAAATTGTTTCCTAAAGAATTGTAATCAAATTATTGCTTGGTCGGAGATTAGAGTTGAATTTATAATAGTGAATATCAGCTCAAAGTGCAGACATGCTAGTGATCCAAAGCATACCACCTGGTGGAGGTAGTGTTATGGTTTGGGTATGCGTGGCTGCCAATGGAACTGGATCCCTTGTATTCATAGATGATGTGACTGCTGACAAAAAATAGCAGGATAAATTCTGAACTATGTAGGTAATATCTGTAATATTTGGTATGTTTCAACCAAATGCTTCAAAACTCACTGGATGACCCTTCATAGTGTAATAGACAAAGATCTGAAGCATACAGTAAACTCAAGACTGTTTATGCCACAACTGGAATGTTGTGTGGCCAATGACTAAATCAATCACTTGACCTCAAGTAAACATACATTTCACTGTACACAAAAGTGAAGGTACGATGCCCAGGAAAAGTCAGAACTGAAGGCAGCAAATCCCAACAGATGCTTGGCGTTTGTAGGCAGGTTGCAGGTACAGAATAGCTTTATTAGGACATATCCAATACTCATAATCTTCACAGGGAAACTATATCTAAAATATGTTCAGAAATTATCTGCAGGTGTATGTAACAATGGAGGGGTGGAGTTGAGGAGAAAGTGGAGACGGAAGGAGCCGTTCCAGACTGGGTAGGTCTAAATAGAGTCTCCAATAGGAAACAGAACCCCCCTGTCAAAGCACAATGAAGGGTGGACCCGGACTATGAGGAGGCACCGCAATAAAAGGAAGACAGTCTAGAGGGAAGGACAGTCTAGCAAGTGGCAGGACAGGCCGTAGGAAGCTGGGCTTGGTGGTGCTACTCACTGTAGCCTTCACTGGTGAAGTCTTTTATGATGTTTGGGGTTTATTTAGAATGCATGTACAGAATAGTTTTATTATGGCAAATCCAATACTAATAGTCCTCACAGGCAGGGGTCAAAAACAGGCAAGCAGGTGCACATAAAGCAGATGGATTTGGCTTAAACCAGAAAACAAAGCTAACGTCCAACACAGTGAAACATTTATGATTATGTTTGTCAGATGACTTTTGGGCACCTAAAAAAAGAAGAGTATGAATTAAATGGCTGTAATTCCTACACTATTCACACAACTGTGATGGAAAAGCCTTCAGGTCTGCACTTTGAGTTCATGTTTATTTATTTCAGGTCCAATGTGCTGTGGTCAATGTCCATAATATTTATGAATCTGACTGGTATGAAGCTGAGATACACAATTGATGGATATCATAATGCAGTAATACATACTGTAAAATATATATATATATATATCATGAAGCAGCAGTTGATATACAGCCATATCTGGAATTGGTGTGCTACAGATGGGGTGGTGAGGCTGGTGGATGGAGATAACCCGTGGGAGGGCCGTCTTGAGGTGTATCACTCTGGAGACTGGGGCACAGTGTGTGATGACAACTGGACTGAACAGCACGCACAGGTGGTGTGCAGACAGCTCGGATTCAGGTACTGCTCATCAGCGAGTAACTCTTGCAGGTTAATCACATTATTATGTTGATATAAATATTACAGTTGATTTATTATAATCTGCAATGACAACTTACAAATGCAATATCCAGTTAGAAGTGTATATAGTGGAAATGTACTCATTATGAAATAACTTCCTAAAATGCATTATAATGATTTCTTAGTATGAACCGGAACACTTTCAATGCTAATGTTAGTTAATCAGTAGGAGCCAATTAGTATTAGTATTATGTAACTGAGCTCATGCCATCCCGTTTATAATTTACTGTTATGTCCAAAGAAAAGCATGTATCTCTAAAATAGCAACTTTACAGGATAATAATAATAATAATAATAATAATAATAATAATAGCTGTGATTATTATCTATTCACTTTTTAATGTAACATTAATTTAATGTAAAGAGGTTTTATTTCAAATGATTCTGGAACGTTTCAAAGCTGCCTTATGAAAAATGATCATAACTGAAGATTATGACAGGAACTATATGGGAATATTCTTATATATGTTAGATATTATTTTTAAATAGAGACCAGATTGAGTCCTGTGGAGTATTTCACAAAGTATAATACCTCAATTAACCAGATAACCTAAGCTCAAAATCAAGCCTGTCCAATCAGAGAAAAGGGCAGGAACAGTCCTACTGGCTTAACTGGGTTCACAGTCCACTTTTGGCTTAACTTATCCAGATTTTAAAATATTAACAATTCGTATTATGTTTATTTTATATTACTATAAATTAATTTTAACAAAAAAATGTATAGAAATGGATGGAGGGTGTTAATACAATTTAATTTATTATAATTATATACGATTTATTATGTGAATTGCAAATACAAGTTAAACTTTTAGTACTAGAACATAGACCAGTAATACCAATCACTTTGAGTAAAGCAGAAATTAATGCATTAACTTGTGATGAATGAATGTCAGGTGAAGTGGATTCCTAAGTGACTATAATAGTGCATTTCTATGATAATAGCTGTGCTGTAACTGTAAATATACTGTAAAACAATGAACACTGTACAACTGTCCTGCACTAAACCTGGTTCAGCAGGGCCAGTTATGCTCTTATTGCAATGAAACTTGCAGTCAATCTGTGTAAACACTGACTACAGACGATGTTCAGAAAAGCGGAATGTGACATAATTGATCAGGATAAGAAAAATGTGATGTTATCACCCAATCCTGCTTCCTACTAGTGATTTAACCCATGATGTTCTAGTGTTATAGAGGATTCATCATGTACACATACCATGTAAAAGTGATCTGAAACTCATGAATGGTGTATTTATTAGTCCTCAGTAGAATGAAAGGTGAATGTGTATGCAGGGGGAGTGCGGAGGTGGCTCCTGCTGGTGTGTTTGGTGAGGGAGCAGGACTGATCCTGCTGGATGACGTGCAGTGTGAGGGGACTGAGTCGTCTCTCCTGGAGTGTAAACACAGCGTGTGGGGACGGCACGACTGCTCCCACAGCGAAGACGTGGGCATTCGCTGCCACAAAGCCGAGACCAACGAGGTGCCAGTGGTCTCAGAAACCACAGGTGGCTTACAAACAATGAAGCACTGTGTGTGTGTGTGTGTGTGTGTGTGTTTGTGTGTGTACACATGTGGGAATGTTTGTACAGATTCAGATGTGTTAGAGTGATAAATATGCTAATTTGTAGCTCCAGGGTAACACACTGAGAGAAAGAGAAACGGAGAGTGGGAACAGGGGCGAGGAACAAGGGAGACAATGAGAGAGTGTGTGTGAGAGAGAGAGGGAAAACAGAAAAAGAGGAGATAGAGGGAAAGGAAGAGAAAAAGGAGATTGGAGGAAAACAGAGAGAGGAGAAAGGGAAAGAGGGAGACAAAGAAGAAAGGGAAAATGAGAGAAAGACAGAAAGAAAAAGGATGGTAGAAAAAACAGAAAGTGGCAATCAGAGAAAGAGACAAAGTGACAAAAGAGAAAGAGGGGGAGAGCAGAGGGAGGAGAAAAGAGGAGAAAAAGTACAGGAGGGAGAAAGATGTAGAAAACAGAATGAAATAAGAGAGAAGGAAAAGGGAGAAAGAGAAAGCAAGAGGGAGAGCAATAGTGAAAGACCAGAGAACAGAGAGAGGAGAAGGGGAGAGAAGGAGACAGAAAGAAAGAAAAAGGAGAGGGAGAGAAAGATGAAAGTGAGACAGAAAAAAGAAATGGTGAAACGGAGAGAGAAAAGACAAAGATCGAGAAAAACAAAGTGAGAAAAAGAGGGATTGGAAACAGAGGGAAAGGAAAGGGTGAGAAAAAAGTGTGGGAGAAAGAGAATGAAAGAGAAACAGAAATAAGAAAGAAGAGAGGGGGAGAGACGACAGAGACAGAGAGAGTGAGAGTGAGAGAGAGAATGAGAGAGGGGGAGAGAGAGAGAGGGAGAAAAGGAGAAAGAGAGAAAGAGATTGTGCTGCTGGGCTCCATTACATGCACCTTTCTGTCCCCCTTTAAAATTCAGCAGGGATCTAAATGTCAGTGCGACTGTTGACTGTGGCCCAAAGGGCAGAATAAATACATACAGAGCTTCAGTGCCACAAGCATTCTCTGTGTCGATAAAGATTTCTATTAGACTTTCAATAAAGCTATTTGTAGTCCTGGGTGACCGCAGCCCTCCAGCTGACCTTTGGCTGTGTAAGAGCAGAACATTATTTACTGTTTTTACAATCAGTGAATCTGACTCCATCATCACATTCAGCTGGGGAAGGTATTTTACTCCAGTCTTTAGCAGTGTGATTAAGAGTTACATGCTTTCACCATCATTTTAATGTGCTGATGTCATAGCCAGAGTGCAGTCCTAGACATTATTTGAAGCTGCTATGTGATAATGTGTGGAAGAGCGAGCTGGTGGCTGTCTCAAATTAACATTCTGTAGGGAGCTCCTTTGTTATCTTATATGAGCACATTTTTCATTTGCCTCGCATCTCCTTACTCATCGTTACGCTGTCTGAGGGAAGAGCTGTGCTCATGAGATAATAAGCTGGTTGATAAACAAGCTGTTTACCTGAGTGTGACCCCTGAATGCTTTTGGGTTCTCAGGTGTTCTGGTGCGGCTGGTGGGAGGTGACAGCAGGAAGGAGGGCAGAGTGGAAGTCTTCTTGAACGGAGAGTGGGGCAGCGTCTGTGATTCTGGCTGGAATGATGTCAATGCTGCCGTGGTCTGTAGACAACTGGGGTTCACGTGAGGATCTGCTTGTATTCACTAACTGCCTAAAAGCATTGAATGTTAAGGACGCAACTATGAGTCATTTGATACATGTATTATTATGATGAATGCATGTTTATTATAAATGCTGATACTAATGCTGATAAATCTTAAGAAGACTGGAGTGTTGTAATACTATGATAATAATTTCATTTGCATCGGTTGAGACTTATGAAGTGCACCTATATGGTAAGTGGAGCTCAGAAAATAGATCAACATTGCAGATACAAGGAGGTGTACTTAATGAAATGACAGTGTATATATACACAGTGGCAAGAAGAAAACTGAACCTTTTGGAATTACCCGGTTTTAGTCGATCATAAGATGTGATCTGTTCATCTTAAGTTACAAACACAAACACAAGAAAATAACACCCTTCATTGATTCACCTCAATTCAGTTATAATATAATTTCATGTCTTTATTGTGTGCACCAATTAAACTTGCACATTGCTGACAGAAAAAGGAAGCGAACCCTTCGGATTTAATAACTGCCCCCCCCCTTCTTTTGGCAGCAGTAACCTCAAGCAAGTGCTTCCAGTATCCTCAGATCAGACCTGCACAGTGTTTGAAAGTAAAATTGTATCATTAGTCCTTAGAGAGGCTCTCCTGAGGTCACTTCCACAGCAGGTCTAGGCTCTGACTGGTTTACTCCAATAGACAGATTATATTTTCTTGAAGCCATTCCTTATTAGATTTGCTTAGACATCATTGTTCTGCTGTATCGCTGACACAAGCTTGTAGGCTTGTATCTTGATGAACTTGAGAATTCATCTTCCCCTTGTACAGGCAGCAAAGCAGCCCCAGATCATGATGTTCCATACATCACCATTGGAATAGTGTTTACATGTTGGTAGGCAGTGTCCTTTTTACACCATACATAGTGCTGTGGGTTCTTCCCGAACAATTCAAGCTTAGTTTCATCAGTCCAAGAACTATTTCCCAGTAGCGTTTCGGAGTTTTTCCATGGCAACGATACCTGTTCAGTGTTGTTCATAGTTTTTGAAATTCAATGAAGCTCCCACTCCAGGTTTGCTTTATTCTGACTCTGTTGTTGAACTCATAGGTCTAGGGTTTCACACACCTTTTCCGGCCTATGCTCTCAATGTTTGAATGCTGTAATTCAATATGGACAAGAACGATACATTATTCTTTGTGTCATTACTTTGAACAGATTGTGCTTGTTTTTTACTGTAACTCAGATGAAAAACAGACATTTGCATATAAATGGAAAAAAATTCCAAAGTGTTTGCATACTTTTTATTGTCGCTGTATATTTATATTACATTTACAAAGACCAACAAAGTAGATTTGTCTAACAGAGTGGAAAGTGAGTGTGCACAGTGTTTAAAAACTCCTGCTCTGTCCACTTGTACCAACATAACACCCAATAACATTCCACTACTGTGTCAGTGTTACTGCAGTGCTGAGATAGCTGAGACAGACTCCCCAGCTGGGACTTGAACTGAGGCCCTGCTTGCTGTTAGGCGACAGTGCTACCCAATGCGACACAAATATTGTGGATCTGATAAATTTAATACATTATGGTAAATAATATGGTAAATAGAAATTGTGCACTCAAATCTGCAGACAAATGCTATATTTAAGCTGCTCATCTGTAGATGGTGTGTAACGTATTTCCACTTCATCAACAGAGCATTTGACCAGTGTTGTTCAAACTTTTGCATTTATTTGTACTTGGAAGGTGAAACTGAAAAAAGCCACATCAATACATGGAATATTACATCCACACAATAATTGCAGTTATTGAGGTAATATCATTCAATCATTTGTGGAAATGATGTACACATCCATTTTTTCAGTATAATAACTCTACTTACTCTACATAAATGCATAATACTGGCTGCTTTGTAAGTTGTGCCGAGGGAGCTCTCTAGCACCACTGTGCTTATAAATACCGACTGAAAAGCTGCTTATGGTGACTGATGACACACACAGTTTACCCTTTGGAGGCCTGTATGACGTGCTGTGCCAAGTCTTGCATATTCTTATTATAAGAATGACTAATTCCAGTAGAAGAAAGAGAGAAAAAAGTATTCATTTTCTTGTTTTTGTGGCAGTGGAGTGTCCAAGGCACGTCCAATGGGCTACTTTGGTGTTGGAAAAGGCCCAATCCATTTGGCTAATGTGAGGTGCACTGGCAAGGAGTCTTTTTTGGGAGAGTGTCCTGCTAAAGGGCCGGACAGCCATGTATGTAAGCACGGTCAGGACGCGGGAGTGGTGTGTGACTACGTGCCAGAACCAGAGACAGACATCGCTATAGTGGGCACTCATACCTGTGGCATGAGAGGCGGAGCTGAAAGACGCAGCAAACGGATTGTCGGCGGGTACAAATCTCTTAGGTAATTCATCGAATTTGCTGATTTNCAAACGGATTGTCGGCGGGTACAAATCTCTTAGGTAATTCATCGAATCTGCTGATTTTTAATCTGCTTCATTATGTCATATATACTCTCTTTTTACACCTTTTATAGTGGTTTGCAGACTGTTTCAGTGATAGTGCAGCTTGTTTAATTAACCCGTGTGTGTGTGTGTGTGTGTGTGTGTGTGTGCGCGCGTGTGTGTGTCAGGGGGGACTGGCCCTGGCAGGCCTCGCTGTGGCTCAGGTCACAGTCTAAAGGATCCCAGCCTCTGTGTGGGGCCACACTTGTCAACTCCTGCTGGCTGCTCACTGCTGCACACTGTTTCAGACGGTAAGAGTGACACCTGCTGGACACAAATGGGAATTTTGCTCAGGCACCTCATATAAAAACTAGACCCTTGAGAATGAAAGGTTCTTTGTAATGGGAGAGCCACTTTAGATGACTTTTTTTTAGATGAGCATTTCAGTGGATGTTTCTGTACATTACCAATTTTATGAATGAGAGATGTGAGCATAAAGAGCCTTCATACTCCAGCAACTTCCACATTCTCCAACAACTTCCACATTTGGGATTTTTAATGTTCAAAAATTTCCAGACACCTCTTTAAATTAATGAATTCTATCACATCAGTTACTTCAATATATGAGAGTAGGGGTGCATACAGCCTATATGAAAATAGAATATGATGCTCTGGGCAGCTGCACATGAGCCTAAAGTCACCGCGCCTGATTCCAAGCACCAGCTGGAGAGGTGTAAAACCACAGCATTACACTGTGGAGCAGTGAAAGCAGATTCTTTGGTACTCCAGTAAACACCTCTGGTATGACTTGGAGTCCTGTTTGTGATCCAGAACTAATCATCCAACATCAGTACTTGAACTCTCTAATTCTCAGTTAAATCCTCGCAGCAATGTTCCAGCAAAGCCCTCCCAGAAGAGTAGAGACTGTTACTGCAACATATGGGGAACAAACAATTTATGACATTAATTATGAGGTTCCTGGATACTTTTGGACATATAGTATATATAACATAGTGATTCTAATAATTCTTATCTAAATGCCGTAGTAGGATACAGATAGAGAATCACTTTTACTCTCAACACTAAATATTTGGGATGGTGCAATTATAAACCCAGTATGGCCTAAAAATCATCTTAGCAGGCTGCTATATTGAATATGAAGGCATACTTATTGAAGCCATTCAGATAGAATAAGCTCGGTTTCTGTTAGCAAAGGGAAAGAATATTATTTTCCAGAAGTGTCAAGATTTATGAATAACTTCCTAAGTAGTCCAATGTTCCAATAGCAGTCCCTGTAGTGATTCGCCATTTATACTGCAAGGTATTCCAAAGCTGGCCCTAGTGTTTTGGTTCCACATCGCTCTCTGTTTCAGGTTTGGCACTGATGCGTCTCGGTATGTGGTGAAGCTGGGTGACTATCACACAGAGGAGCAGGATGATTTTGAGCGTGTGCTTACTCCGGAGCATGTGGAGGTGCACAGGAAGTACAACAGTGAGAGCTGGGAGCATGATGTGGCTCTGATCCGGCTGAAGGGAGCTGAGGGGAAGTGTGTGTCCTTCAACCCCCACACCAACGCTGCCTGCCTGCCTGCACCCGGCAGCAAGTGGGGCAAGAGACCTGCATCTTGCGTCATCACTGGCTGGGGCATGTCAGGTAAGATGTGCCTCACTTTGAAAGAATCAAGATCATCTGTTTTCTTTTCTGGCTAATTCTTTGGCATATTCTGCCGTTAGATGTTTGGATTATTTCCAATAATATGAAATATGTGTAGTTAAAGGGAAATGTATAAAATAATGTGGGCAGTCTATAAGGATTGATAGATATATATTTGATACTAAAATGCCTGGTAATGAGGTACAAAAAGTAAATCTAATAAAATAATAAAATAAATAAATAATAAAATGAATATTAAGAAAACCAAGCATGTTAAAAATAGTCATTTCAAAAGCTTTCATTTTTGAGAGATATTAGAAAACAAGTCTCCTCTTGATTCAGGTCTTTAAAAAAAATCAAGTGAAAAAAAGTGAATAAGTGATATAGAATCCATTTTTTAAATTGTACTCTGATGTCTACATAGAAGGTATGTGACTTTGGTCAGGTTAAAAATGCACAGATGACGTTTTACACGGCCATTCACAACTCAAAAATCGGCACAAGTAGGAAAATAAAATTGACCTAAACAAGGATGATATGTAATGCTTCTTATATCAGCTCTGGTGTTGATCAGCTAGATCACAGAACTCTTTACTTACTATTAGCTATATTACTAATTACTTGGATGTTGCTAGCAGTTAACTTTACCTAAACTATCTACTTGCTTTGGGTCACAAAATCAACACAAAGTAATTAAAGTTGTTACTCACTCCTTGACACTTTCTGTTTAAGATGACTTGCTTTAACCATCAAAACCTGTATCACAGCATGACTGCATGGTTGCGATTGAGTTTGAGATGCTAATAAAGGTGGAACTGCTCCTGTTATCAGTGAAGCCTGCTTGATATTGTTCAACGTTTGAGGGTGAAATGTGGAGGGCAAACAATCAGCTCTGAATTAAAATAGTCAAGGATCCTGTTGGTGCTGAAGTTGGTTTGCCATGTTCTTTTGCAAATTTTCCTTTTCACCCTAAAAGGTGCTGCAGTTACATTCTGGCATCTGTACTAGCTACCATTTAAGGTGGAACGGAACATTTGACTAATTTTAGCCTCCTTTAAAGGTGCATAAACCATAGCTGCAAACAGTTTGCCGTTAAGAAGTTTGGATTATTTCCAGTAATATGAAATATGAAACCAGTGTAGTTGAAGAGAAATGTATAAAGTAATTTGGGCAGTCTATAGGGATTAATAGAGATATATATGATTCTAAAATGCCTGGTAATGGGGTACAGAAATGTAATAAACATAAAAAATATAATATATATAATAAAATAAATAAATAATAAAATGAATATTCAGAAAACCCAGCACTGAATGGAACATTTGATTAAGAAGCTGATGAATAGGAGTTCAACTTCAGCCTCATTTAAAGGTGAATATCAACCATACCTGCAGACAGTTCGGTGTACAAAAGCTGCCGACACCCCTTCACAGCATGGAGCGGTAGATTTCTCCACCTAGTCCGTTGTCTGCAGCTGTTCTGTAAGAGTTTAGGAATGGTTTGAATGGGACAGTTTGACCAACCTCTTTTGTAAATATAGGATTTCCATTTAATAGATGAGACAACAGTGTTGAAGGATATGTTACATGTACCAAACTCCCCTCATTCAGTAATGCCAATGTAAATAGAGTTCTCTCTCTCTCTCTCTCTCTCTCTCTCTCTCTCTCTCTCTCAGACACTGATCATCCTCATACGCTCCTCCAGGCCTGGGTTCCTCTCCTCCCCTCATGGCAGTGTAAGAAGCGCTATGGCGAGCGTTTCATCAGCCATAGCATGCTGTGTGCTGGCAGCATGACCTCTGACCTCCGTCACCGTGCCGACAGTTGCCAGGGTGACAGCGGGGGTCCTTTGGTGTGCCAGGGCGAGGCCGGCCGCTGGGTGCTCACAGGGGTCATCTCCTGGGGTCACGGCTGCGGCGACCCCTCCTACCCTGGTGTGTATGCGCGAGTTAGCCGCTACCTGCCGTGGATAGAGCAGGTCACTCACAGCACGGCCCCCCTCCAGCACTGAACTGCTCGACACTGGACTCTAGAGATGGAGAAAAAAGAGCCGGAGAGTGGACTGGACACCATCCATGAACTCCACAATAGCCCTGGAGCCTATTCTAATCTATTCTGTCTTTACTCTTATACCTGACATTGGCCCATAGCTTCCTTGGTCCATAGCATTTAGTCTTTGCTTACACTCTGGAAAGCCAGGATCCTGCTGAGGATGATGTGAAGTTTAGAGGGGCTGTAGGAGTCGTTTATTTTATGTGGTGATTATGTAGTGCTGTGCAGAGGCCGCAGTGCATGTTAATGTATGTATCGTGTTCAAAAGCCATTGTGTGCAGCCACCCCAGTTTTTATTGCATGGTAGAGAATGGCAGCATCAGCTCAGTGTGAGCGGGTTTATTTCTTTGTGTGGGTACGTAGGTCCTGTAGTGAGTACAAGAGGAAAAGAAAACGCCCCCTTTTAACCCTTTGGCTGCTAATTACTGTTAACCCACTTGACTCACTGGGCAGACGCTCTGACGTTCAGACTTTTCTCAGTGTTGTGACTTGCATTAGAGTTGCATTAGCGTAGAACAGTCATAAGATATGGAGCTTGTTTTTTAGCTAGAGGTCAGACTTAGCTGTAGTGGTCTTTGAAGCCATTAATCTGCCATGAATGCCTCAAAATGTGTCCGAATCAGGCATTCAGACATCCGCTGACTTAAAAATAGGACCCAGTAAACTCTCCATATACGTTTTAACACATTATACTGTATTCCTGGAAACGGCAAGCTACTCAATGTACATGTATTTTCTTTTATGTATTTGATATTTTAGACAGTGATTTTAAATAGTATATTAGAAACATAATAGGGAATAGCCATAATTCATTTCCTTTATTTGATGTACTTGTTTAGTTTGTGACGAGATTAAACCATTGAAGGTGTTGTTTTTTAGAAGATACAGTAGGATTGTTTGTTGGATGGGGAAATCAGATTTCCTGGTATCAGTATTGCCTTTAAACTGTATTTCCTAACGTGTCTAAAGTAAGGAAGCTTTGAGGAAAATAACTTAATTTTTTACCGGTTTCAGGTAGACTCACTTTATTTTATAAGACGTTGCTTCTTAATGCTTCTTCTCTTTGTTGTGTGGATTGTGCGTTAATCATCCAGTGGGTGGCGATATTGTGTTTTTTTACTTGATGGGATTTCGGCTATACTGTGGGTCCTGTGATGTGTCAGTCTTTTGCAGTGTGCCCATTGTTTCTAAAATGAGACAGTTCTCTGTACATACCATATCACCTAAATTACAAAACATGGTTCTGAGAAGAGTTAATGCAGTGGCTTCAATTGTTTTGTTTTGTTTTTTTTGTTTTTTGTTTTTTGCTTTTGCATTTTCATTAATTGGGAAAAACAACACGCATTTAAGGGCTTTATAAAATGTGATGATTTAATAAATAATAAATGGCTGCGAACAGACTGTAAATAAGGAACTGAACTGCATATTCTTATATGCTTACATTGCATCATCTGCACTCTACAAGCTTTCCTTATGAAGGATAATGGTCAGTGATTTGAACTTAAAGACTCACTGTAAATATTTCCATGTGCCAGAGAGCAAACAGTATTCCTTAAAGATGATCACAAGTGGAGCCTCTGCTGTGTGAATCGTTTCATTCTTCTTGGATGAGATTTATTCCTGGGCACATTAGAACCCTAGAATGCCAGATATACAGATATACTCTAAATATGATTTATTAACTGAAAGGAAATGTGTAGAACCAGATTTCAGTTTTATTGGTGCATTCTGACTTTAACACAATAAAACAATTCATTTGGCTTTAGTATAATGAAATAGGTGGTCTTATTGATGACTGATTAATGATTGAGCACTACCACTATGCACAACTAATAACAAAACCCATAACCCATGTGTAGGCCAATGTACAGCTGCAGCTTCTGCGATTGCCCATACGTTCCATAGTGGAAACTAATTTAAGATCAGCTGTCGAAGCGCCTTGTTCTCTGGTCAGATAGGAGCGAATCTGGGGGTTTTCTGCTCTCTGTTAATTGACTTGACATGTTAAATCATTGTGGATGGTGCCTGCTTTATTCTTAACAAGCCATGTCTTTGTGATCTGGCCCTCAGGGGACTTCTGACCACCACAGGGCCTCAAAAGTGCTACAGTAGAACAAAACAGTAGAACAAAAAAAGCTTCCCGACACTCTGGGGGGAAATAGGTTAATAATGTCAGTTGCATGTCATACAAGCATCTGTTTGTATGTGGTACCAGTCATTCAGTCTTTTTTCTCATTTCTGCCAGCTCTGTAAAAATGCTTTGAATATTTCCATGTGTGACAAGTGCCAAAATAAAATGACTTCTTCTCGTGGCATTTTTTCTTTCTCTGCGGAATTTGTACCCTGGAGAAGCCTCACTGAAGGCTTTACATCATCTACCTCTTCTCTTGAACATTTTTTTCCTCTATTAATAAGTGAGCTCAACACATGCAAAGGTCATGTGAACAACATGTGGACCTCATTGAAAGGTAGAGTCTGCAACATCCACTGAGAACACTGAGTACGATATTAATCATACCCGACTTTAATAACCCCAGTGATAAAGCGGTAAACCGTCCATATCAGCAAGTTTTAAACCTCTACAGATCAGAAGTGGTAGTTGTAGTAAACCACCGAACCAAAACCACTAGATGGCGCCAACGCATATTTTAAACAGACCTTTAAAAAGCGCTTTTATAGGGCCCAGGATCTTTAAAGGGCCCATATACTGGAAAACGTCACTTTTATGAGTTTTGTGGCATTTAAACACTGTTAAAGTTTACAACATGCCTTTCATGCCTTAGTCCATACAGTCAGTATATAGATACTAAGCCGCAAAAAACAATGTAATTCATTGTTTATGTGGTCTCAACACAAATAGTATATCCACCTATTCACCTATAACATATATACACCTCCAGTAGATTAACCACTTTGGGTCTTTTAAAAGATTACTGAGTACTAGATTAGTTCTTAACACTAAACAGTTCAAATCAGAAATAGTGCATATTGTAGTGTAAGTGCAGAAGAACATGTGTACAACAAAGCCTGTATAAACCTGCTTTCCCAACATGAAACCTGAGGCAGGAGGACACAACACACAAGCATCTCCCACTTTACATGGCCACACCTCCTTCTGTGCTCCTCACAGAAATGTGGCTCTTCCTGGTTGCCATAATGTTATTGATTATATACAGGTGTTATCAGACAGAAACATGTTTCCGCAATGATAGACTACTGCAGAGTATTACAGTAGTTTAGCATACTGTAGTACTGTAAGTTAATGAGTGTTTATAGAATGGCTATAAACCCACCTCCCTCGCCCACTGAGAGAACAAACACACAACGTTTTGCTTCTAATTTCTATTAAAGGTGCAATACGTAAGATTTATAGTTTAAAATTAACTAAAATGATCAACAGAATGTGAAGAAATAACAGTTTTGATAGTGTCTCAAGGACGTCTGTTGTATTGTGTGGCAGAGCTATCCACTGAAGTAGCATTATAATAAGTTAGTAGCATGCTAATTAGCTAGCCTTGACCCATTCTGTCTCATAATACCACTTTGTACTTCAAGATGATAGTGAGTCACTGTAGCTTCAAGTCTGCCATCAGTCCAACATGCTCTGGTGGGATCTTCAACCATGTTGTCAATCATGTTGATCATTTAAGAACAGGCAGCCAATCACAGGTAGAGTGAAGGGAATGGCTGAAGCTTTTGGCAAGCAACCAAAACTGCTGCCGGCAAGAATCCACATTCAACAGCAAACAAAAGAAGTGATATAAATAGAAGCAAAACAATAGTTATCATTGGTTTAGCTTACCATTGCTGTAGATGCTCTTGGAGAGGTATGAAGTTTGATGCTGAACTTGCGACTACACAGACTGCGGAGTGACGAGGCACGTGGAAGGACTGTGCATTTTCAGGTGATATTCTGGCCCTGTGGCTTGGAGTATGGATTCAACAGGTCACATCAACTTACACATGGCTCCTTTAAAGAAGTATTATTAGAAGTATTATAATGACCAACGTTATAGTGTAGTTTGATTCAATATACTCGATTTAAACCTTCTTTATGTGTATATTAATGTATGGTTTATGTGCTGCAATGACCAACCCCAAAAAGAAAAGGTGTCTGATATTTACACTTCAAATGCACTTTCATTTTTGAAGCTTCATCTGATAAATAACACAAATACATACAGAGGCTAAACATCCGTTCAGATCAAGCCATTAAAGGGAGTGGGTAAATCAATCAGGTCTGTGAAGTTTTTAACAGTCTAGCTCTCCCCATATGCGGGGGGATTGTGGGTGTGAGACGGTGAGGTGGGCTGGCTGAAGTAAACATCGAGCTGTGCGTTTGAACCCTCCTCCTCCCCTCAGTCCCACTGAAGATGGCGGAGAGAGGCGAGATGCGGACGAACGGCATCGCCAACTTCTGATTTTAAGCCGCGGTTAGACCCGCACAGGAGCCCCCCGGCTCTCCCGACCGGGGGACTTTTATCTGGTGAGTAGACAGAGCCGTGTCAGACGGAGACGCATGCGTGATATGTCCGCTTGTTTTGTTCCTGGAAGTGCAGCGATGGCACTCACTCACTCACTCTCTCACTCACCCGCTGCTGGGCTCCACTTCACTCGCTGTGCGGAGAGTCAAGCCGAGGCGGTGACGGCGGCAGTGGGGGATCTGAAGGGGCATCGCGTTCGCCTCCAGCAGCTCGGTGTATGGATGATCGGTCGATGGTAGACCGGATGGACTTGCTCAGGTGGGCTTAGCGAGGATTCAGTAATGTTTGTATGAGGGGAAAATATATATGAAAAATTACGTGTGAATTTCGGAAAGTTCAGAAAAAAACGTAACCAAATCAACCAGAGCTGCTCTTGAGTGGAGGCTGTGACGTTGTAAGACGGCCACTGTTACTGTCTTGTTACGGGCTGTTTGACGGGCGAGTGTTACTGCAGTTGAATTAGATGTGACTGTGATTGTGAACTCGAGCTGTGACTAGGTGACTGAGCAGTGCGAGGCTGTAGTATATGGAGCTACACGAGAGCAACTTTGTGTGCTGCAGAAACTGTTTGATCTTCAGCCTCCCAGCTTTTTAAATGGAGCCACTTCACTCACATTCCCCCTGGTGGTAATCAGCCCAGTCCAAACAATTAACTGAGTTTTGTCGCATGATACTGTGCCAAAGTGTCAAGAGGCAATCTGAATACTTCTGTTTTATTCTGGACTGCAGCCATCACTGTAGTAATGGCATATCTGTATGCAAGTACCCAGTTATCGGCATGCATGGTTAATTTAATTTAGATTTTGGCATCAATTTATAATAGGATTTACTCTTTTATGGGAATTCTAAGGCAAAACTGGATTCTTGATTTTCAGCCTGATTCCCATTTTTTTGGTAGAGCTGAGCAATTTTTGGGAGAAAATATCTGATTGCATTTCAGACTAATGTTAAGACTACAGTTTAAATAGCAGTTTTTTTCTACACTCATCGTCAAAAGAATAGCTGCACCCAGAAGGAAGTGTCGAATTGCTGTGCTATTGGGAAGGAAGATAAAGGTTACCAGGAACAGTAAATGATGATCAGTTTAGACTGATATAGGTGATATTTATTGAGCTACACATACAGATGTAGTGGCTCTCAGTATGGCGTGGGACCACCATGTTTGCTGCATGCAACATGCCAGACGTCTCGGCATGGAGTTTTAGAGGTCCCTGATGGTGTCGTGTGATAATCCATCCCATGTAACTTAAATATTCTCACACAGTTCCTGCAGATTTTCCGGTAGGGGTGGAGGTGGGGTGACACCAGGCATTCTGGACATGTGACGTGTGACAACAAACCATATATCTTGATGCTGACCACAGTGCCTCCGTACATGGATTTGTTGCTCATCTCCACCAAAACAAATGCAGGACTCTAAGTCACTCAATGACAGTCTGGCACGACACCACTGCAGTCTTTGGCAACGTTGACGTGGTGTTAAGGGTAGTTGTTATAATAGTCTGCGTGCATGTAGTCGTGCGTCGTGCAGCCGTCTGCCAAAGATGTTGGCACTAACAGGATGACTCAGGAAGGGCATCAAAGTTCACTGAATGTCCGCAATTGTGGCTGTTGGGTCAGTCAGGTACAGCAATTAGGCCTGTCTTTGCTTATGTCACGTGTGCAGCCACGTGTGAAACTTGGCGTCAAACCCACCCACCAAGTTTCATTCCTGTCGGTTAGTTCCTTCTGGGTGCAGCTATTCCTTTGTTGATGAGTGTATAAATGAAGGTTCAGGATTGTTTTTTTTTCACAAAGAATATCCACCTTTTTCTGGCTTGAGGCTGACCCTCAAATGCCGTGTGCTGGACTGCCAGTAAGTTGTGGGTGTGATGTCACGACACATGGACTGTTTTAACTTCTGATTGGTGCAAGTCATCTATAGGCAGTTCACAAGCTCTTTGTTAAGCTGCATTTCCCGCCGTAAAACTTAAGACAATGTTTTTGATGATCTTGGCCGTAATTTAAAAACTGCAGCTCTTGCCAGTTGAAAGTTGCACTCTCTTAAATTGTGATTTCTCTCAGCCCTACTCTTTAGTATGAAGACTTGTAGTGGGTAGACTAGTGTGAAGTCCAGTCTAAATACATTACCTTTTCATATAAAGTGTTTCCTTTGTATTGGTACAGCACTTGAAAAGAATACAGATGACAGTTTTAAACAGAAACACTGCCCATTTGTTTAAATTGTAATTGTGAATGTAATTTCACGTCATGCTATAGCTCCAGCTCAGTAATTACAGCCAATGCCTATTGAAAGAGAGAGAAAAATAAAGGACCTTCTGCTGCTTTTTATATGAGACTATTAAGGACTCTCATTTGATTGAGAAATCCAATGAGTGCAGGGCCGAGTCCTGCTCATGAACGCCGCTCATTGAGTGCTCTATTGATGCTCTAGATAACTCTGTGATAATTAAAAAGTGTTGCTGGCGGGCACAGTTCTCAAGGCTGCGATCCATCTCTTGAAAAACTTCATCAGCGGCTCAAGAAACTGGAACCCTGCGTATAAATGTGCACTGCACAGACATCATTTCTTATCCCTTTCCTCTACGCTCAATTTGACAAACAAATGATGTGGATTGAGCAGGCAGACTCGTGTGTAATTACAAGCGTGTAGTTTTAGTCTCAGAGTGTCCTGTCCAGTGCCTGTGACTGGGATGTCTATGTTTGGAAGGGTTTCGTTTTATTGCATGTCCTGGATGATTGAAACTAAAGCTGCTTTTCAGAAGATCTGGACTGACTGAGTGAGTATTGAGCACCTTGAACTCGGCTAATGTCACATTTCTCCTGCTTTCTAGTATTAGTAAGCTAAGCCTGGAAGAGCCTTGGAAGACAAGGCAGGGGTTTGTTCACTGAAGCCACTGTTGCGGTTTCCAGAAACTGGAGATCTTTGCTCTACGTGAAAAGAGCATGAAGTGGTTTACAGTAAGATTCATGACATCATTTTTGTTCTTTGTAGTTTGAAGGCCGTGAATGTGCAGCACTGTCATACTAGTAAAATGCAATATTAGCAAAACAACTAGAATGAATAATGAGCGCACTTCTGTCAGAGCCCAAGGTAATTTGTTGTATTAATGGCTGCAGTTTGCAAAGGAACATAGACCCAGTTTCAGTGAGAGCATCTAAACCAACTTCCTGCATAAAGGACAGTGAAATATGTGGAAGATATGAACGAAAATATAATCTTTCTTTCTCTCACGTGCAATTTAATGTGGAAGGCTCAGTTTAAATTTAGTTCGGTTTGAATGAAACCGGCTGTCCTCCTTGCTTCTGAAAGCCGCTATTCTTCTGTGCTCTTAGTTCGCATGATAGGTGGGCGCAAGGACAGAGGTTTACTCCTGCTTTTTCATATTGAGGAATTTGTGTCTCGAGAAAGGTTTTCCATTACACACACTCTCTCTCTCTTCCTGTGGCATTACCTTCATGTTATTTATATCTTTATCAGTAGATAATGTTCATCATAAATTACTGTATTTAGATTGGAATGTTTTGTGTTGGAATGTTGTCGTTCTTTCAGTCCAGTAACAGCTCAGGCTGTCTTTCATTCTTAGGCTTATTTCTCTATCGACATTGTCTTGGCACGGGATACGTGTTCTCTTGAACATATGTTCCGGAGTAGAGCTCAGTCTCTTTACGTTTACACCTATGGGTTTGGGCGAAAGTCATGTGCATCGTCTAGAAGGTGAGTCGGAGGTCAATGTGCTTACAGTAACTGCTTTGCCATGTTGATCCCAGATGTGCTGTGCTTGTATATACGTGATGGTGCTTCCCAAAGGAGCTTCATTCTTTCATTTTGTAAGTGCGCTTCGTCAACCTTATGGATGCCTACCTAGCATTATGGCCGTTGCTGTAATTAAATTCATATAGGACAACAAATGAAAAATAGCTCCAAAGGGACCATTAAAACAGCATTTTGTAGATTAAGCATGAGGCACAAGCACTGGCTGGCTGGCTGACATAAATCTAATCTAATCCGGACAGGAGGGGTGGTCTGTTTTGAGGAGCAGAGTAGTGTTCTATGTCCTCTGGCCAGTGGCCTCAGTGGCTGACAGGTTGAGGATGAGTGTGTTTGGCTGCAGCTTGGACCCAGCTCTTTGGAGTGGGCAGTGTGGAATGGATGGTGGCAATGTGAAAAGGAAGCAGCAGGGGGGCGGCTCCGCGGGGAGCCAAGAGCTGTCTGGTCAGGGATCAAATTCTCGCGCTGTTGGCTAGCTCACATCCATAATTCATGTGCTTTTTCACTTGTAGAGGAAAATGGAAAATGTGGTGCTGTATTTTCCCCCCCGACAAGCTCTTTCTGTCCCGTATTGGTTTTGTCCTCTTGTTTTGTCGAGCCATTTTAGCCTGATTCTTTTTCATAGTATAAAGCTCAGTGAAAGGCGAGCGTGCTTTGGTTAAACCCATACGTTTTTCAGGTTTTGAGGCTTTTGGCCTCTTCAAATGAAATCCAAGGTTGGGCAAGATGTTTGGACTCATTCCTGCGGCGCTCTGTTGACTTCTTGGTTCTGCCAGTTGTGCCTTTTCTTTTTCTTTTCTTTTTTTCTTTATGGAAGCATTTCCACTGCTACAAAATTTCAGTTTACTTTGTATTCTTAACTTCTTTGCCTTGATGTGCCAGACCTCATGTTCTGCTTTGAATAAGGCCGAGATTGTTGTTGTTTTTTTCCCCCTAAATCAGTTAACTTGAATGAATCAATTTTCTTTCAGTTCAACACCTTCACCTCACTGAAGAAATGGCTAAGGCTGCCTCTCTTGCTCAGCATGGGCTTTTATCTAATCGATTGCTCATCCAAGCTTGCTAGACAGATTGCTAAGACTCACACTGTTTCAGTATTGCATGCACACACACACTCTCACACACGGTGCTGGAGTGCTGCTGTCATTGCCCACAGGTGCGCTCTTGCCAGGCTTCATAAAGAGCTGGAGCTCAGTTAGGCCTTTGTTTTGATTACTGATTCAGAGCATCTGTTATTTTTGCAATTAAAATATGCATTTTTGAAGAGTTCGTTTTTAAAATACGTCGAATGGATGGCCAGTCTTGGGCTCCGTATTGTTCTACATGGCTTCACTGTTAAATCAAATCTTCATGACTGCAGGGCTGCAAAAAAAATAATATTTTTGCTGATCGATCATTTATGGGAATGAATCAATTAATAATGGACTGTTCGGTGTAATAGTGTAATGTAATGAGCTGTAGAAAGCTGAGCTAAAGTACCTCAATAGGGAAAAAACAGGGTAACATTACCTCATTCTGACAAATCCCTTACAGTGGGAACTGCGAGTCAATGGGGGGGTATGTTAGTTTGGTTTGTCAGAATGCCAACCTGGAAGGAAGGTTACCATTATTGATTGTTCTGAGTGGAATTGCTACCCTCCTCAGGCTAAGGCCTTAACTTAGGTTGGACATTTTAGCCTCTGAAAGTGTAAATAAAAAAAGAAATTGAGAATTAAAATTCAAATGATGTTGAGTAATTTTTTAAGACCTTGTATAGGAAAATGCGAGCTGTTCTTTACGTTATATGAACATTTCGAGATGTGCAGACCAATAGAAATGATTATAGAAAGCTACCTTGCTTCTTAGCTGTTAATACATAGCAGCTCCCAGCTGATGGCAACTACAACATCAGTAGATAGCACCAGGAAGAAGTATGTTTTTGTCGTTCTTAAGATTCTTTCTGAAAGGTTAATCATTTTTGTATCGGAATCAGAATTTGAGAGAGTGCTGTTTTATTAAATTGCAGGATCTGAAAATGTTATTATAGAATACATTATCAGCAATGTTGTCTTAAAAGCCTGTAGATCAGAAGCAGCAAAAAGACCCATGTTCTATGTATGTGTCACAAGTATCACAAGTATTACAACTGGCTGGTAGTCTGGCGCAACCAGTGTTCAAGCTTCATGCCAGTGAAAGCCAATATTCTTATCTTTTTGGCCTGAAGATGAATTCATAGAAAATGATTGCATTTAAATTGCGATTGCAGTATTAGTCAGAAAAATCACAATTAAATATTTTCTCCAAATCGTTCAGCTCTGCTTCTCCTAATGTTACAGCTTTTTATTGCATTCCATAGACGAAATACAGCCGTTGTGACATGCATGCATGCATACAAGCATATGCTAATCCATCGTTTCCAGCACTGCGAGTTTTTAGATCATGGGCTGAGATGTCGTCTGTCTCATTAAAAAGCATGAAATAACATGCCTTTGTTTCATCAACCAGAGAAAATGACCAGAGGAGGAATAGATGAGGAAAGATGGACATATATATATATATATATATANATATCTGCTAGTACCAATATTCTGGCATTGTACGCACTTATCAAAGATGATTCTTTTTAGTATGGAAAAATGGTTGGTGGACAGTGGAACTTGTTTGTCGCTATATAACATTTCTAAAAGGTTCGCTACAGGTTTGTTAAAAATCTGTACAAGGGTTTCTCCATCAATGAAAAGAACTATAGAACCACTTAAGCATTGAACTCCGCCTTTGTGTTATGTAGTTGTATACTGTATATTCCATTGCCACTACTAAAGAACCTTTGGAGAACTCCCTGTGTAGCATGCTGTGATTTACAATGCTCTGAATTAAAGATCTATAGAAAGATATATAGAACTATAGAAAGTTCTGTACATATCGCTGTTGGAACAAATGCTTTTATCTCCAAAAATGCAAAGTTGTTGACTTAAATGTTCTTAACTTTGAATGTAAGATAATAAGGTATTATGTTTATTCCTAAGTCATTATGGATCATTTCTACTGCTCTATTCATCATGAAATTTTGACACAGTAAACGGCAGTTGGCATTTTCAGGTGAAGTGTGCATGTATGTATGTATTTATGTAGAACAAGTAGATACAAGGTTTTCCTGAAACACTGATGTTTTTTCTGATCACTGGAGAGAAAAAATAAGATTTAATAAGTTTATACAGAGTAGGTGCATTAAAGATGCCTGTCTTTTGTTTCTCTATAACAACATGAAGCTATATTTCATGTTCTGTGTAAATGTATTATCTTCTTGTTACTCTCATAAACTTCTGTTTGAATAATGTAGCAGTCAAAAGGGAGGTTGTAAAATCCTGATGCTATTACTTCAGGCTCGATTTTAGCAGTTCTAGCTTTGCTGATTTTAACACCCCCTTGTGATGTGACATTTGCCTTTGTCCAAAGCATCAGTCTTCAGACTTCACAAAAGCTAAACTCGTTCTGTAGATGTTTGTGCACTGAGACAGAATTATAGTTCGGGAGCTACAGAGACACATTTGTGTCAGTCAGCTCTCTTGGAGCCCTGCAATCCCGTTTGAGGGCATTAACCGCTCTGCTTAGCACACGATACAAGCAAAATGGACTCGAGGATTGTACAAATGTTGTAGACTGGGGGGCTTGGCCATTAACGTCTACCGCTTAGTTGATCACTGCTTTGTGGACCGGCTCACTTCGTTTTCTCTGTTTTAGGTTGCTTTAATGGATGCGTTTAATTGGACCTGTGTAAAGAAATGGGATTTAGCTCTGCCATCCTCAGATTGAATGGGTGCTTAATGGTGCTGCCTTCAGTGGAAGGAGCACCTGAAGCTATGAATATTTTGTTTCAATCTTTTACAGTTTAAAGGAACTTGTATTTATTGTCTGGCAGCACTAACCATTAATTACATAAAGAGAGCATGTAATAGGCATATTTTTGCATATATTTGCATATTTGAAAATGGTTCTTTTCAATTTTTGTAATTGAATTTTGGTATTAGTTTATGAGGTTTGCCGATGAGTTTTGATGAACTGAGGATGCATTTTTCCTTGGACAAATATGTGGGATCAATATCCAGTCTAGACAGTTTGGTTGAGCAGGTGTTGATTCTGGGGAACAGTAAGGTGTGTTCTTTGGTCACATCACAGCTCCTTTTTTAAAGAATGGGCCCTGAAAAAGGCTCTTTGTTTCATTTCTCCTTTGAAAAAAATAGAGGATTGGCTTCTCGCTCATTCACAGACGTATGCGTGCGTAACGGGATACTTCACTTCTCTTTTGTATCTTGCTGCATTCAGAATGAGATTTCTCTCGCATGCTGCCCTATGAGACCTGGGTTTAGTCAGGGGCTTTGTTGTAGCCAGATTATGCTGAATATTTGCTTTGAATGAGAAGCAGGTGCGAGAATTTCAAAAGTAGATGGACAAAAAAAAATCTTCTCTGGTCGAGAGTCAGGTCGGAAGCTGCGGCCAGGGCAAGGGAATTGATATGGCTCAATATGTGTGTGTTTTTTAAGACCCGGTTCCTTCTCCTCCCCCCCGCAATTGCTACGGTACCTCTATCACAATAGCTAACTGTCTCTGGATGGTGCGAGCTGCAGCTGCATTGCATCCCTCTGGGCCTCCAAATCCCCGTATCTGAGCTTGGATAGTGTGAGAATCTCACGGTGAATACCTCTACAGGCCTGCGGGTCTCCTGGGGTCAGCCCATTATGACCCATACTCTTTTTAGCCAGCAGCAGAGAGCACTGTTGGCAAATTGAACATTGTATTATTCAAGAAATCCAGACCTCTGGTTTTAAACTTGCGTCCCAGCTGTGCAAGTGTCATAACGATGGTTCAAGTCTGTCATTCAGTGCTTTTAATACTTCAGTAGCGCATGATGAATGTTCAAAAGATCTGACGATTATTACAATAGGCAGGGATTATGTAACCCTCAATTCAGTTACGAGTACAAAAAAATCATGGGAACCACATTTTAAAAGCCCACTGAGGGCATTCTGGGACTACCTTCTCTTTGAGCCAGTTGCTTTTTCACATTTCTTGTTGGCGATCTGCTAAATGGATAATGAAGGCCGCGGTGAAAGACATTTCACCTTGTATTTGTTACAGCTCTATTTTGAGCTGCTTTTACAATCATTTGTCCAGAAATGTAGTGATATTTATGTCTGGATTCTGAAGGTTAAAGAATTGACCTTTTAGTTTGCCCAGAAAGGTACAATCAGTGCCTGAACAGGTATTGATTGTACCTTTAGCAGATCGATTTATATACAGTAGAGCCTTTTATGGTCCTGACAAATTACTACAATACTACTGAGTATTGAAAAGACACACCCACCTTTAGTGTGTCGTTTCAAAGAAGGCATCATAAAAAGTAGCTTTCAGGAACGTACTAGTATTGGAAAATGTAGGAAACTCATTAAATATGGGAATCGTTAGGATTGTGTCAATAACGATACTTATCGATACTCTTATTGATGCTGCTGTACATAATTTATTATATATAGTAATATTGGGACTGTACTATATATCTCATAGATATAATATTACTGCTTTCTCTGATTTAAGTTATTGAAATATTTTAATTGTTCTAATCAAAGACATTTTACTGTTTATTAGACTGTTTATTAAGAGAAATAACGTTAGCATGGCTAACACAGCAGATAAAGCTTTTTATGGAAACCGAAACTGAAAGTGAGGAGCGATGACGCTCTGATAAACAGCAGATCTCCAGTTTAACTCAGTTTTGTTTTGCACTGCCGTTTTTCACGTCTGTAATGGCAACTGTAACTTTTCTAGCATTATTTTGATTTCATGTTTCAGCTCTGAATTCACGTCATGGATGGTTTCTTGGTAAGTCATAAGACATAACAATTGATTATGACGGTTGTTATGGAAGAGTTTGAGCACACAGGGTCAGCAGGGTTGCACTTTATGGCACAGGCACGGCTTTGGGGAAGAATTGGGTCATGTATTTTAACACAACATCAAGTTATATCGATATAAACGTATTGTCTCATCATATATCTTGCCTACAAAATATGTCAGTATGCCACCCAGCCCTTCCTGCTAAGTAAAATGAATTAATGTTGCATAAACATTGTTAGCAGCACCATTTGTCCAGGAGCTTATCAGTAATTCGGTACTGACCAGTCAGGAGCTGGTTCTCAGTACTCAGCCATAACACAACCTCTCAGAATTGAGAAGCTTCTACCTTCCTCTTGTAGCCTAGTTTGCAATGGGAAGGTAGTTATTTGATATTAATATAATAACAAATAT
The DNA here is from genome assembly GCA_034552555.1 of Semaprochilodus insignis. Lineage (NCBI taxonomy): Eukaryota > Metazoa > Chordata > Actinopteri > Characiformes > Prochilodontidae > Semaprochilodus > Semaprochilodus insignis. The sequence goes on from CM067491.1 coordinate 12,064,714, forward strand.
CTATAATAAATAACAGAATAGAAAATAAACTTAATTCCTTGGTTTACATAATAAGCCTTCAGCAGGTCAGAACATCTTAGAAAAAATCGGTGTAACTTCATCATGTGCCTTTGGCTCTACAAACATGGCAGCGTTTCCGAGCTTCACTTTGACATTGACTCACATCTGCTACAGTTTGCTGTCTTTGGTCCTGCCAGTGCTCCGTGCAGTAGTAATAACTCTTCTACAAGCAGGAGCCGTTGTCAATGACAGGATGGAACGCTTGCCAACTCCAACCCAAGGCCAGGGTTATGGGAGGTCGTCCAACAGCCGTTTTTCTGTGGCGCTGTTCCACAGGGTCACTGCGATGAATCTGATTAAAACCTGACGGGAGTTGCTATAATGTGAAATACGCAAGGCTGGGCCTGAGCATTGCCCTGACAGCTGGGGGAGGATGAACGCTGTTAAAACCTCTAGCCTATAGCGTCTGTTTCAGTTCAAGACTGTTTTTCCAGGGCTTCTTTCATTTGCCCTGTGATAGGAACACATTTCTTACTTCATTGTTTACTGAACAGGGGGAGTACTAGGGGTCGCTTGATACCTCTTTTTCATGCCTTATACCGGTACTGGTACCACAACCTTGAATATCTGCTAATACCGATACCAGTCCAGTACTGTCTTTTTCCCACTCTTAAACAACTGAGCTATTAATAATACATTTGTCCGGGTGCACTTTGCATAACTTGGTTATCTAGATAACATCATGTTCAACCTGTCAAACAAATATTCTACTTCCCTGTCAAGAAATACGGGGCCCACAACAGGAGTCAGTTATGCCGTACTGCACACAAAGAACACACAGAACTTTTAGCCATATTTTTGATTGGTCACCATTCAAACATCCATAATTTGTGAATAAATTTACTTCAGCGTTTATGTGATAGTTTAGGCTAATGGATCATATAATTTTTTTTCTTTCTTTCGATATCCAATCCAGTGATATTTTTTGGCCAGTATCAGACTGATACTGATGCTGAGTATCATATCAGCTCACCCCTAGACAGTACACACTAATTAGCACCTAGTTAACCAAAATGCTCTTTTTCATCTGCCGTTCCTGATTGGCTGATGTTTAACAATTATGTACCATGTTTGATCTTCTGCTGTGTGCCTGCATGGTGATAGTCTGATCGTATTGCTAGCAGTAAATGTTTGCCCAAAAAAAAAAGGCATTGGACAGATATTTCCATTTGACCTAATTTTCAAACTGGCATTTGTTGATTCATTTATTGTACTCAGGAAGAGCAGAATATTTAGGTGTTGCTGAGCTGCTGGGCTGTCGTGACTGCATTGTTTTCATATCACTGTATTTATAGCCCACTAAGTTATATTTCTCTGTAATTCAAGTCCAAGTATGTTAGTTTCAATTTACATATTTTATAAATCTTCATGTATCAGTATCAGCATTGTCATTGGTGATTTGTACATGCTAAAATATCATATATTGCTGCATCCCTATTCTACAGTGTGTTGCTAGTCCACACTTTAGTGTGTGCAGTTAACCCAAATTTGTGTTTACCCCTTTTCTGCGGATACTGACTCCAAGACCATTAACACCATCAGCTGATACCCAGTGCTGATTGGAGTATATATAATGTGTATGTGTGTTAAAGGTTTTTCAGCTCAGTATCTGATGCCTAAACCAGTGAAGTAACAATGGTACTATTGATCCTGTGTGTGTGTGTGTGTGTGTGTGTACTGACTTATTGTCCCCTCAACTCCAGAGCTTAACCCCTCAGCCCAGCTTGCTTGAGAGAGGGGGCATGTCTTAGGCATTAGAAGAATGGAGGCCATTGTCAGCTCTTCTTAGGTGGATAAGTGCCTGCAGTGCACTTTTTTTTTTCTTCTCCACCTTTTTCTCACTTCATTTCTCTTTTGCAGCAGACAGTCCACGGTGGCTGGTACCACACTGAACATTTATTGGATGTGAATTCAGCATCTGTGGTCCCTCATGCTGTACATTATTAAATCATGGCACTCTGCTGCTAGGAAAATAGACTGATATGAGACTTGAATTGAATTGTAAAACTGGACGCCTTTTAGGCAACCTTAGGAGATTCTGTAACTTTAACGCTTGTGTTTTTGATGGCATGGCCAGTTGCAGGGAAACCTTTGCATGGCCCACGGATGTTTGTTCAGAGGAGAATGTCCAATGTACACATGTAAGACGCGAGTCTGGAGAAAATAAATAGAAAATGGCAGCCGAGGTGATGAAACATACCGCAGCACGCCATGTGAACTGCTTTGTTGTGAGCTGTACTTGTAGTTTCTGGTTTGGATCATAAATTCACTGGATTAAGAAAGTGCTTTTACATGCTATTTCTTTCTGTATTCTGCATTAGAGTCCAGAATTGTGGAGTTGGGAATCACAAAGCCGTGTTGTGTTATTCAAAACAAAACAAAAGGAAAATACACGGTACAGCGTCAGGCTGAGCAGTGGGATTCATAATATTGTGCATAATATTGTCAAATGTAGGATCCTGTTTAGTTTTCTCCAAATCACATAATGCCGAGTAATCATTTCATATGACTGCTTTAGGAATTCTGCCCTCAGTAACCACATTCAAGCATTTAAGACCATCACTGTTATAAACTAGCACTAGGACTCCTGGGTCAGGCTACTAACACTGCATTTCCCTGTAATAAGAAGACGCTGTAGATAAGAAGGTCCTCTAAAAACCTGAACGTAAGCAGGCTGTGTTAGATGAGATATTGAGGAGCTAGCAGAGCTAACCTTATATTTACTTTCTGGTGAGCTCTGGAAAATTCCTCAAAAACACCAAGAATGTATTTGATATTTATTTTGTATTTAGTAATATAATAATAAATGGGGGCAACATGTAAGATTTGGGGATCTATTGGCAGAAATGCAATATAGTATTCAAAACTATTCATCAGTGTATAATTACCTGCAACTACAAAAAAAAGAGCTCCTCAAATCTTCACAGGCGCGGGTCGTCTTCCAACAGAGGCTCCCATGTAGAGCCGGGATGTTGCTACGGTAGCCCAGAATGGAAAACCACATGGCTGGCTGTAAATGGTGGACTTCACGTTTTTACACTCATCATCAAAAGAATAGCTGCACAAATAGTTGCACCCAGAAGAAATCAACCCACAGGAATGAAACTTAGGTAGGTATGTTTGACATCATTACACATGCTCGTGATTGAAGTTTCACGCTCAGCTGCGCATGTGACATGAGCAAGGACTTGCCTTATCGCTGTACCTGACTGACCCAACAGCCATGATTGTGGACATTGAGTGAGCAGTGATGCTATCCATGAGTCATCCTGTTAGTACCAGCACCATTGGTAGATGGCTGCACGACACAAGACTGTATGCATGCAGACGACAACTACCCTTAACACCACATCAGCATCACCGAAACTGCAATGGTGTCGTGCCAGACTGTCATGGAGTGACTCAGAATGGTAGCATGTCATCTTCAGTGAAGAGACCTGCTTTTCTCTTTGTATAGACGACTAATGAATCCGTGTGAGGAGGCACCATGGTCAGCGCCATACTGAACGGTTTGTTGTCACATGTCACGCATCCAGAAGACCTGGTGTCACTCCACCTCCACACCTACTGCAAAACCTGCAGGAACTGTGTGAGAATATTAAAGCTGCATGGGATGGATTATCACAGGGCTCAAATAGGAACCTCTGGCATGTTGCGTTGTCTGGCATGGCAGCCTGACGCCATACTGAGAGACACTACTTCTGTATGTGTAGCTCAGTAAATATTGCCCATATCAGTCTAAATTTATCATCATTTATTATTCCTGGTAACCTTCATCCTCTTTCCCAATAGCACTGCAATCCTGACACTTCCTTCTGGGTGCAACTGTTGTGTTTTTTTTTGATGATGAGTGTATATTGAAGCAGCAGCTTGAATCGGGTAGCACTGTACCACCAGTTTGAAGACAAAGAAAGAAGAAGAATCTTTGACGAAATCAAAGATTATATGATTAATCCACCATCTCTGTCAATGTCCAAGTGTAGCACATATTTACTGTGCATACAACTCCAAGTAGAATATTTCGATTGCTGAAATCATCTTATCTAAAATACTTTAAAACTCATAAGCTGAGGTGCCAGAAAGTAGGCAGCACCATTTATGATTGAACAGCAAAATCTGAACAAGCAACTGGAGAATGTCCTTACTGGACAGCATTAAAGGGATGACCAGCATTAAAGGGATAATTAGGATATGATAATAGCCTAAACCAGCTTATCAGGGGGTAAGTCTGTACTGAGTTAAGATTAACAACATAATGAAACATTCTAATAACTGTGCTGTTTTTAAGATGTGAGAATGCTAGGTAGGACCACTCGATGGCTAGAATAAATTGTTAGATCTCCTGCTGAACTGTTTTGTGAGAAGTTTGAGAAGCCAAATTTTGACGAATGGAAGATTGTGCTTGTTACTTAGCACAAGGCACACAAGAAAGAGCAAAGGAGGGTTCATCCTCACTGTCAAAGGATCCAAAACATGAAGCATCAAAATAAAACTGGGACAGGCACATCAGAAAAGCTGACAGTTACTGTAGTCAGCCGTAGGGAGGGGAGGGTTGCATGGGGCGGGTCCTCTTTTTTTTTTTTTTGTTCAGCGTCGCTTAAACCTTCTGCTCTTGGCGAGTACAATAAATACCTCTTTGAATATCATTTTGAAATATCCATCAAATCTAAACATTTCTCTCATACCTCTTTTTGCTGAGCAATGATTTACTAATACCAGTATAAATCCAGTATCATCTGGCTCCCCTACTAAAAATACAAACCAGAAAAAAGTGATAATCATTTTTGAGGAAATGATAAAACTCGGAGAACCCAGAAATGATAAATTCACAGTTCAGCAAACTTGGAAAAGTCAGTAGGTATCCAGTTCCTGGAGTTTCCTCTCTTGAAACTAGCTAGCTACTGGCATGGCCTGTCACAGAAGTACTTACACTAATGTGTCTTGGTCAGAGGGGACTCTCGCTATAACCCTGTACCATTAATAGTAATTGCAGGCACACAGTTTGAGACCAAGCCTTTGTGGATATGGTGGAGAGCTAAACAGAAGGCAGCACCATGGGTGTGTGACTACCCTACCGGTAGCATCGTTCTCCAGAAGGAGATATTCATAAGCTACCAATGTGGTGATATTAAATGTTTGTTGCTACAAAAGATCTAATCTGTATTCACATACAGAGGTCTTGAGTTTATTAAAATGTTATTAGGCTTTGAACATGAATGTACAACAATGGAGGCTTAATCCACTGGCAGGGACAATGACTTTCCTTATTCCTGTGTTCATACGGCTTTTATTTATTAAGTTTGATTATCAGCACACAACCAACAAGCCTCATGTGGCCAGCCTAAACACACTGCATGGCGTTCTATCTGTGACCTCCCACACTTCTTGCTGGGCTCTAAATGCACCTGCTCCTCATGAGTCATAAAGTCCATTTCCCCTTAGTTCCTGGATGTGATTTGGTATTGCTCCATTTGAAGTCAGTTCAAATTAAATAGTGTAAGGGAAATGGATGGATGGAGAAAGGCCTTTGGGTCTAAGCTGTTGTCAGCTGGGTGACCTCATATACTTTTAGGAAGCTTTTCTTTAAGTGTGTGTGTGTGTGTGTGTGTGTGTGTGTGTGTGTGTGTGTGTGTGTGCGTGTGTGCGTGTGTGCGTGTGTGCGTGTGTGCGCGTGTGTGTGTGTGTGTGTGTATGTGTGTTTGTTTGTTTGTGTAATAATACACTTAGTATAACCAAATTAACTGTAAATTAAATCAGTTATCAATATGTGTGTGTCTTAACTTAGACAGTAGACTAATATAGGTTAATGACGTACTTTGTATTTGTACTTCTTTCAAAATGCTGTCCTGAAATGTTCTGAACTTTATCAGAATGGGTTGGACTAAACTGCTGTCGGCTACGTCACAAAAACAATGCATTTAAAACTTTGAAGCTTGTTTTGCAGCTTTATTGTGTTTATGTAATTGGGTTAAAACTGTACATTCTGAAATTGTAACTGTTTTTACATATGACAAAATGAAAGGAAGGAAACTGTGATTTTTCAATGATACAGACACTTTAAATCTTTGCACAGGTAATACAAGGATTTGTAAGTTATTTCATTGAAAATGCTCAAATACTCTGAGCCATTTCTCTGTCTTTATTTGGAGAGTGAGGCGTTTTGCCACGGATTCTGGCCTGTATTCTCCAGCTAATGATAGTGTAGCAGAGTGAGACCGGCGACTGAACAGGGACTCCTGCCAACAAAGAGAGCTTTTTGCTGACAACCCCCTCATAAGCCTGGCTGCTTTCCCCGCTCTCATATTCTCCTTTTGTGTTTCCTCTTCTCATTTATATCCATCTCCTCTCGCCTCTCACAAAGTCCTTACTGGTGTCATTATATTCTCTAGCTTTGTCATTGGACAAAGTTTCACAAGATTCTTTTGCCTCCGGTTGACATTACAACTTCATGCACTCATCATAAGCTACTTCTCTTTTGTTCCGCTCAGATTGGGTTTAATTGAACATCAGGGGCTTTATTGAACATCACTAAAAGTCTTGATAATTACTTCAGCAGTTTTTAGCCACTAGCGGTTCTGACTTCTAGATGTACAGTGATGTGCAGTGTACAGTATGAGCAAAAATGTTGCGATTTGGGTAAATTTGGGAAGCATGTGAATGTTTTCTAGAAAATGAGTATAATAGGTCACCTTTAAGTACAGGTTATTCAAATTTCAGGAACTATGTCTCAGGTGATTACATATGTACTTGTATTAGGGAGCGGAACAGCAAAGCAAAATAAATGGGGGAGCTGGAGTTTAACCCAAATAAAAAAATATATATTTAAAACAACAGCACAAACAGTACAAGGTAGAGCATCAAAGCACCACCAGATCACTATCAGATAACCAATATTTAAAGCTCTGAGCTGAGAGAGAGAGGCAAGTCAAGCTCTGTTTTTGATCCACTGTGAGAAGACAACTCATCACTATGGGTCTGAAAGGATGTGTACCTGTCAGGAAGCTGTTAGTTAGTTTTTTTATTTATTTATTTTTTTTGCAGATTAAGTTAAACTATGCTTAAAGCAGTATAGACCTCAACATCAACTAATGTGCCTATTTGGATTATAATCATAGAATGTAATTTCTACAGCTGAACTTCTTAATTAATAATTGATTTATATTAAATATAAATGACATCAGGTCAAAAAAAGCCCACTTGTTTGAGCATGGGTGCGTGCCACACTCAAATCTCACATGACCCTAATAGGATGCACTCGTTGCGATTATCGTCTATGGTTTCTACGAAAGACAGCAAATGAGAAGTTTTAAAATTTGAGTTGGTTGAACATTCGTATTTTAAGTAATTTTTTTTGTTGCTTCTATTTCTAAATTGATGCATCCTTACTACCAGGTAGTCTTGAAGAGGCCTGCAGGAAGTGTCTTGATAAAGTATTCCATAATCCTGACTACTGTGCAGATTGTAATAACATCCCCCACTGCCTGCCAGCAAGACTAGCAGCTTAACCATCAAACGCACTGCAAAGCAAAGCACTTCCGAATGTACCAATTAACTTGTAGTGCACAAGACTTCAGTTCCCAATGACTAACACTAATCTAAATTAAATGTGTTCTGTGAAGGCTCCAAATTTAGAATCTACCGTCTTGAAGCAAAAAGAGCAAGTCGCAGAAGATGCCAGATGTTCATGTGGAAGTATGAAGCTTAAAGAGGAAGGATCCGGCAAGTAACCTTGATTATGCTCTTGTCCTTTTGTCCCTCTGGCTCCTGCTTGCTTTGCAGTAGAATCCTGAAGGTCATCTCTCCTTTTGCGTTCGGTACATTGCAATGAGTCGTCACAGGGTCGGACGTCAGCCTTGGGAGCTAAGGGAGTTTAACAGTGACTGGTGGTGAAGAACTGGGCTTTGTGCTCTGAAATGAGGCAAGGAACTTGTCAAGAAACGCTCCTCCCAGCTAAGAGCTCACTAAGTCAGGGTGAATATTGAGGCAGACAGCCAGAAATGAATTATTCAGGATCTCCTATACCTCGACAGTCATTGTTGGCCATGGGCTTGCTGCGTCTTGATTTTTTGGCTGTTCATGCTCTCATAAACAACAGAACATCTGCAGTCTGCCATCAATAAGCAATTGGAGTAATTTAAGCTGCAGCTGTTTCACATCCACACAGGAGATTAAGCCATATAGGAATAGAAGATGCTGTTATTTGGTTGAAATGATTTTGTGAAGCATTGCACAGATTTCTGTCTTGAAAGACTAAATTCCTCATAGTTTTTATGCTTTATTTGTTATATTTTTTGTTATTTCCATGAAAAAAAACAAATTCCTGGTGGGATGGTAGTATTTTGGGCCACTTGCTGCGAGCTGATGTATAAACTCATCCATAAAAGCACGAGAACGTTTAGACAAACTGTACTGTAAATGTTGCCTCCAAGGGTGTTGGGTAGTAATTTGAGGGTTAAACCAGTGGCCTCCACCTCAAGTGATACAGCCCTAGTTTGCTTATCATAATTCATACAGTGGGTGGATATCAGATGATGCTGGAGTTATTTTCATTTTCCATTTTCCCCTAAATACAATGTAGCACTTAAATTCAGAGTACTATTTGCGTGCTGGCATGTACCTACTGCTCTGTTTAAGGTGGAACATCAGTCTCAAGGAGAAATACAGTTAAACGTGGGCTGGTCTGCAACACTCCAGATCTGAAACCTAGTCCAACTCCAGCCCTGACTATATGCATATTTCCATATACTGATCTATAACATACAGAGAGCGAAGGATTATATGCTATATAAATACCGTCCTTTATATACTATATCTTTAATTTAAAAAAAAAAAAAAAAAAGAATTAAGCTTGTAAACATCGATATTTTGAGCTGCTCTATTTAGTCTGCATAGCAGATGACTGAGTCATGTAACAGCAAATCCAGTCACCACAGACACTCTCCATGGCCATCCTCCTCCTACGTCTCTGCAGTCTCCAGCTGTTGAGTTAATTGGTTTTTCCTGCTGCCCATAAAGAAAAGTAATAAGACTCCGGTTGGTATGAGCAGGACCCTCCAGCAGCTACTTGGTGAGGAAAAACTTAATTTTCCTCACTCTTCCATCTCATTCCCCAGCTCACTGACTCCATCAAGAATCCAATTCGCACTGTTTTCCCTTCCTCTCCTACCTCATTATCTTTACCCTTTCCCTACACATTTCTTAACATTAAGTCATCTTTTTTCTCCTCGCAGCTCCTGCTATCAATCAGATCTTGGGTTTAATTGGGGGGAGTTCACTGTTTGGTTGTTAAGAGATGCGCAAAGACATGCACGGAGCAGCAATAATGACTCAGTCTGCTGGTGCTTACAACAGATGTTAGCACCCGAGCATCAGAGGCTTATTTAACACAAAGAGAAGCCTTTTTTTCCCAGAGTAGCTCCTGCTCAGGCAGCAAATCGCCTGAGGGGCTCCTCCCTCTAGTCATGCCTCGGCCCTTCCTGCCCCGTGCCGGGACATGTCAGTAGCAGACGGCCTTTTACGGAGCCTGAGCTCCACGGCAGGCCGGTGTTGACAGATCGCGCATTAGGCACAAACTGTTTAATAATGAGTCACTAATGATAGACTGATGAAGTCAAAGTGACAAGGTCTACGTGTAATTAGCGAAACAGTGAGCATGATCTTCAGCATTTTAATTCCTCCTCAAGCTAAACAGAGAGTCTGTGGTTTCTAGCTGTAAAGTGGAATAATAATTTACTTCACGCAAATTCTAATGAGGGTAAAAGTGCTGCATACACCCTATGACAAATCACCAGTTCTTCAGTAATCAACTTATGGACTCTTACGGATCTCTTCGGATGAGTTTTTCTTTCTCCCTCTGAAAGACCAAATCTAATTTAGCAGTGTCTGCAGGATAGAGTACAATGTTTGTTCACTCTCATATGTGGTCAGCCACATCCATGGTGGCCAGGGTACTTTCTGAATGACCTGGTGTGTTGGTTTTGGAGGAAAGATCCGAGCCTGGCATTTTAGAGCGTGCGTCAAAAATTTCAAGTATTTGTATGATGGTACAGAATCCTCTTCAGTCCCTCATCCTTGCATGTTTGGTCACTCCATGTTCTGGTGAAGGGCTTCTGCTTCATTTGCACTGAAGGATGAAAATTGAATACAAATCATGATTTTTGACCTACGCTGCTAAGGGATCTGTTTTTCCTCTTGGTAGAGTGATCATGCCTTCAACTGAGACATAAGTAGATCCTAAAATGGTTAATTCACTAGCTGTGTCTAGTTTTTCTCAAGCTAGTGGTATGGCTGTTCAGTAGCTTTATACAGTACTGTACAAAAGTTTGTTTACAAACGGTCGTTAACTACAGGTATTTCCTTTTTTAGCTTCGGGGCCGGGTTGAACAAGAAAACATATATTAAGGTGCTCATCTGCTTGTGGAGGTCCGAAGCACACAACCGTTACAAAATGTCCTTCTGCGAGTAGTGTGCAATTGCACAATTCCACCAGAGAGGTCTCCAAATACCCAGATCATGTATAGTGTTTCTTTAAATACTGTTTATGCGACGGTGGCTGGTTTAGTGGTCTTGCATGGTTGTTAGGATTCCCCTTTTCTGGTGTGTAATAGCTGTTTTGTCTGGAAATGAAACTAGTGAAGGGTGGTTTGTAAGAAGATGGGGTTTGATATGGGACAATACTTCACACAATACTCAGTATTCTTCAGGAACATCTGTATTTGGTCAGTATGCAATTTCTCCATTTCTGTCAGTGACTCATTTATTGAACATATTGTGTTGCAGCCTTCGGTGATAACATATTTGGTGCAATGTCATGATTTCTTTTCTGATACTATTACATTACATTCAATAATCTAAAACTCCAGCAGCAATGAAGAATCTCATTTCCTTTTGCCCTACATACCAAGATTGGGAAATTACGGCTGAGATATCGTGAGCATCCTTTTTCACTTTCCTCTCTTCCTCTTCCCTCTCTTCCCAGTCCTGCTGATTTAATGCGTTAAAAAGGCAGACTTTGCCTCAGTCTGACAAACCGACAAGTGAAATAGCCTTAGTTAGGGAGATAAAAAAGGAGTCTGGTGTCCATTGCATTTGGCAGAGGTGCTGACAAGCATGCATTTCAGAATTTCAGCTTACAGTGGATAGATGGAGGTAAAGATAGATGGAAAGAGATTCAGAGATGCAGACATTTTCTGACCTGGAGACAGCGGGAGAACGAGAGAGAGGTAATGAGATTAGGTAGGCAGAAATAAAGAGGCATAGAGAAGGTGGAACAGATATGTATGCTTATCGATGCTGATGTAACACAACTTCCATAATGGTAGCTTTACAGAAGAAGGAGAAAACACCTTTTTACCATTAATGTACTTTTGGGTAGAGATGTTTTTGAGAAATTTTTTATTGGTTCATTAATCAAGGCATGGATGCACAAAAAAAGAACATATGATGTGTGTGTGTGTGTGTGTGTGTGTGTGTGTGTGTGTGTGTGTGTGTGTGTGTATTTATATCTATATCTCCATTATCAAAAAGAGCGTCAGTGAAGTGTCAGATTGCAGTGCTATTCGAAAGAAGATAAACATTACCAGGAACAATACATTTAGACTGATATGGCCAACGTGAGCTACAAATACAGAAGTAGTGTCTCTCAGTATGGTGTCGGGCTGCCATGTTTGCTAATGCGACATGCCAGACATCTCAGCATGGAGTTGTACAGGCTCCTAATGGTGTTCTGTGATAATCCATCCCATGCAGTTTATTCACACCCAGTTCCTGCAGATTTTGTGGTAGGGGTGGAGGTGGTCTGCAGTCTTAGCTGTTGTGTCAGTCAGGTACAGCGATAAGGCCCGTCCTTGCTTACATCTCACGCGTGGCCGAGCGTGAAGCTCAAATCATTCTCATGTCTCACAATGTCAAACCTACCCACCAAGTTTCATTCCTGTCGGTTGATTCCCTCTGGGTGCAACAAATTGTGCAACTATTGTTTTCACAATGAATGTATATGTGTATATAGGGAGAGAGAGGGAAGAAAAGAAAGAGACAATCACTTTACTGTCAAAGCAAGCCTTTAAATCTGTTCTTTGGCTGCTTGCTGCCTTGATGAACTTGCTTCCGAGTGTGCGTCCATGGCCACTGAAACATTGCTTGATTCTCCTGTCTGTGTACTGACAGGATGCAAACCTTTCATTTAGTCATCAGATCAAATTAAATGGAAAGAAATGTAACATTTCCTTATGCATGAAACGACAAGGAAAAAACGTGCACTCATGCATGAAATGAAACTGAGTTGAAATAAAGTAAAACATGTAAAGTGTCCAGTGCGGACCGTCTTTGGCCTGGCTTGCTCCTGCTGCTGTGCGGACTGGGCTTTATGGCTCCCCCTGGCATCTCCTAGCCTGACCTTCAGTAAAGTGGATGGCTTAATGGGCTGTGAAGGACTCTAGTCTAAGATGGAAGGAAGTGAGAAAGCGTTAAGTTGGCTGTGCCGTGTATTTATCAAAAGCTGTGAACCTTGAATCTGAAAGCAAGTCCACCCACTGCAGCAAGCATGGCTTTGTCCATAACTCTGTGTTTATAATTCTGCCTAAAATGAGATGCATGTCATAGCTTAACTTAATGTAGTGGAATTAATGGAAACACAGGTTTGTGCAGTAAAAATTTCCTTTCTTCCTTTCTGGTTTTCAAGGTCTGTTGTTGAATTTGGCAAAGGAATCGGAATATTACAAAATAAAGTATGAATGATTCTTTTTCCCATCTGCCATCTGCATATTTTCCAAAACCAACACTGATTTAACATTCCTCTTTGGTTGTATGACTACATAATAATTGGATAATTGCATTATGGCTGTCTATATTTAGCTTAAGCTGGAAAGAAATAACATACATCACTGTATCTATTTATGCAGCTCAGTTTATGTAGGATACCTGAATTCTTTGGCCTTGGAGTGTTCCGTTTGGTAGTACGAAGGTGTGTGTGTGTGTGTGTGTGTGAGAGAGAGAGAGAGAGAGAGAGAAGAATATAAACCTCTTGGTCATATAATATTTAAGACCATGCTTAGTTCTGACTCTGTGGTAATAATTGCATATTATTAAATAATTAAATAGCCTTTTGAAAGGTTATTCGGAGAATAGAGCATTGTCTATTACCCCAATAGCAATACGTTAGCCACTGGTATCTAATCAACAGGGATGCAACACCAGCACTGGGTGGGCATAATTGGACTCTCTTGAATGTATGACGACTGGGCTCATGCTTATATTGTGTTTGTGTGGTCTTTATGAGGAGCTACAGTATGAGCATTACAGTGCAGGTTTCTGATTTAGGTCCAGTCCTTTCTCTATCTATATACACTATATATAATTCATTTCACATCTGCAGGAGAAATAGCTCATCCCGTACTGGTGGCAGTAGAGACGTTTCTTTTTGTGTACAGTTGGTTAGAGGGCCGCAGAGCTATGATAGGTAAGACCACCTTTACTTTTTAAGCTTAAATGCTGAACTGAGTGACACTGATAATAGAGTCAGAGAGATTTATCTAGGCTGCCCCTGACATATGGATACTCCACTGAAGGGGGCAAGCTTAAGCGTTCAGCCATATGGATACTTTGTTTTATAGCACTGAGCAAAGGTCCGAGACCACCCTTCATTTATTTCATTCTAGTCAAACCAGACATAAAGTAGAAAATGTTCTAAAAAAACACTTACTAAATACAATTTTAGTACAGAAGCTGCTGATGTTCTTAGAACAATGGACTCCAGACCTCACTACTGAGTGTGCTTGGGATTATTTGGATTGTGAGAAGCAGAATGTGCTACCAGCTTTTAAGGCTGAATGTGGAAACATATCCCTGCAGATTTTTTTGAAAAGCTGAAAGGAAGTCTGAAAAAAATAGAAGCTCCAATAAAGACAACACACTAAGTACTGCAAAACAGTAACGGTATATTTATTTGTTTACTTCTGCATAAGTTAGTTTAGTTTTTCTTGCACCTGTCTTCCCTTGGCATGGACATGCATCACACAGGCATATGGATACTATAGCTTTAAGTCATGATTTTGTTTGTTTCTGTGTGTAAATATCCAAAATCATGAGTGTAATCTGTAGTGTCCTTACGCCTGTATGACTCGTCGGATTCTAATACAACACCATTTGAGCTCACAAGGTGAAATGTAATAGGATTTTATTACAGGATTTATACAAGTTTTAAACTTTCATGCCTTATTTGGTGTGAGGTTGACAGAGACTGACCAAACGTTTTGGCTTGTTTTCCCTGTTAACTGTAAGACTTGCATCCGTATCTCTTGTAAGTCAGTCTGAGGTTTACTCTTGTGTACTCTCTTCATTCACTCTTTCTTTTTCTCTTCCCCGCTTCTTCCAACATCTTTGGTGTCTTCACAGCCATGATATCCACATTTGGAATACTGAGATAGCTTTTTTTTTTTTCTTATAGCTAGCTGTGGACCCTTAAGGCTGGCACATAACGGTTGTGGCAACACTTGCTCTAACACTGTGTGTACCAATGATGCTATAATGACCACCCCCAGGTCCTTAAGTTTCAAGGGGTTAACAAATACATCCGATTGTGAACGAGTGGTTTGGTGCACAGAACAGAACATCGCTCTCAAATCAAAGTGTGGTCCAGCTTGCAATTTCGCAGCAAGGTAAAGCAGAACTTCTAAAACTGGACTGGGACAAGGGCCAGGCTTGCAGCGCACCCACGGGCTGGTGAACCCACAGCGCTGAATTATAAGGGCCTCTTCAGACGCTGGTCATGCCGTGGTGCCTCTCTGTTCTCATTAAGAGGCCTGTCAGTCAGCGCACTGCTGGACCTGTGCATGCTGGAGTGGGAGCTTACTCCACCATCACGGCCACATAATGACGCCCAGCATCATGAAGTGGGAAGAGGAATTAATGAATTGCAAATGTCTCCAAATTAATATGTTTAAAGGGGTGCAGCCATCGTCCATAAATCTTCCGCCTCTGTGGCAGCGAGTAATTGCACCTCCTTTGCCCCCATTATTTAAGGTCGTATGGATGTGGGAGCATGAATATGGATCAAATCACAATATGGCTGAACCTTGCACCCTCTTGACTGACAAGCATGACTTGTGTGTTGAAATGCCTCTCTTGACCTGTGTTTTCATTCACCTTTGGCAGGCGTGGCGCTCAAGTGTGCGACTGTTGTAATTTGCTTGTAATGAAGTGCCTGCGGTGCTGATGGTGAACACACCTCGGGTCAGCGACACAGATTGGACACAGACATTGTCCAGACGTTGTCCAAGAGTTGATGGTGCTTGATGATGGAATTGTTTTAAACTTTAACTTTTTTTTTTTCTTTCATTCATTTCAATAATGTCCTAATAATTGATCCCTGCTGTCAGAACAAAACCTTTTATCCCCAAAATAATGATTTTAAGAAAAGGGAGAAGCCTATGAAAAACAGAAGAAAACATATATGGAGAAATAAGGAGAAATATATGTGTGATTTCTTTAGTGTTATAAATTTTTCAGCTCAATAGCCAAGTGTGTTCGAAATGGAATACAGTGATAAAGTGCTGAATGGTCCTGATTGTTTATAAATGTTGGTGTTTAAACAGTGCAGTTGAAATAGTCATTAGTAGAATGTCCATTGTCCGCGGGCATTATCACAGTTTTTCACTGGGGTAACCTTTTTAACCAGATACTCTCCAGTACCAACATGATTACGGTATCATTGTGAATCTCTAGGGAATAATATTCATATTTTGATTAAATGTGTGTGTATATATATATATATATATATATATATATATATATATGTATGTATGTATGTATATATATATATATATATATATATATATATATATGTGTGTGTATGTGTGTGTGTGTGTGTGCGCAGTGTATTTCCTCATTAAGTTAAATGGGGATTTTGGCTATTATTTTTTTTTTTTTTGGCACATCTTTTTCAGAAAACCTTACCTCCTCGTCAAGCTGAGCTGTCTGTCAGTAGATGGAATGTAAAGTCTTTATCACAAAGAGAGTGAAACATTTTGCAGCAGTGTATCCTTGAAGCGAGGTGCCTGAGTGATGTGAAAAGTATTTCATTTTTAAACTTGGAGCTAAAGGCTGACGTTCAAAGCCTCTTACATATTCAAAGGAAACAAACAAGACTTTTGTTTTTTTTTGTTTTTTTTTGCCTTAGTTCAAAACAGAATCAGAACACTAGAACAGTCATTAACCTAGCTTCTGCTGTGAGTGTGTGTGTGTGTGTGAGAGAGCATGAGAGTGAGGGAGAGAGAGGGAAAGAGAACGGGTGAGGGAGTGTGTGGGGGTGTGTCTAAACAGGAATCAAGCTAATCATTCTTTCTGCTTCTGTAGGTGATGCCTTAGCCCTGGTCGCTGCTTCCTGGCACAGCAAAGGTAAGCTTCTAGAAATGGTCTTTATTCTTTCTTTCATTGGAAATAAAGTCAGGTATGCCTTGCTGAGTAAATCCTGTTCTCTGAGGTGAACATTGGAATGAAAATGATGCTGTTCTGAGGAGGAGGAGGGTTTTAGTGCTCAGTCAGTGTTTCAGGATGGTATAATATGATTACAGAGTATCAGATTCCACTCATTTCCACAGGGGAACTGTAGCAAATCCAGATATCTTTCCAGAACCTGGGTAGCATTGAGCACAGGACAGTTGTCTACCTGATTCAGCCTATTGCCAAATGACTGGAACATTGAAAAACTCCATTCAACCTTTTTAGATGGAGCTGCTGATTATTTACAATTACTGCTGCTCTACGGGATCTTGGCGAATGTAATTTGTATGCTCCATCCCGTGTCTGTGATAAAACCTTCCTGAGCACAGCTGACAGCTCATGCTTGTACATGACAAAGTTTGTTAACGTTGACCTCTTAATAAGACTCATTTCTGTTGGTGTAGCACTGTCGGGTTTAGGAGTTTGCGGAGCTGAGAGCTCGCTGGCATGCAGGGAGAGAAGATCAGTGTAGGAAGGAAATGACTTTTTGTGTTTGCCACCACTGGGCTCTTCGTATGAACAGCAAGACTTGTCCTGATAAGTACTGAGGATCTGGGCTCTCCGAGCTAGTGTCAGCTATTGCTGCCGTGCTTGTGTCAGCATTAAACTCACTCTACTTAATACGTACATCACAATCTTTCATAGGCCTAGCTCATCAGTGCTGTGAGTTTTTAGATCATGAGCTGGGGAGAAGTCTCATTAAAATGCATGGTACAGAGCATGTTTGTTTCTTCACCCAGAGAAAAAGCTTCAGAGAGTAATGAAAGATGCAAGCAGAATAAATCCTAAGTGCTTCTTCTAAATCAAGAGGGCCCCCCCTATCCATTGCCTCTCTTCAGCTCTCACTCATTTCTTTCTCTCTCTCCATCTTCAGTGCAGTGTTGAGCCTCTGAGACAGGGCTGTGTTTTCACCTGAAACAAACAAAACCCAGCCAGTGTTGGTCAGAGAGCTAGTTGATATGGCTGTCCTTGTAATAATGATTATGGTATTTGAATAATGTTTGTTGAGGATGATTTAAACAAGCAGCAGATTAAGAGTATAGTCATGTTTTTGTAAAGGCGTCTATATGCCGGCTTATTGTGAGAATGTTCTGTTCCAGCTTAAACGGTGCCATGGGTTCAGTCTGGTTCCTGTACAAGCTGTAGCTTTTAAGATGGAATCTTTATTTGAAAAGCTGCTGAACAGGAAGCCAACTTCAGCCTTGTTTAAAGATGAACATCAGCCATGTCTGTTGAAGGTTCGGTTTCTTGGAAAGCGTGTGAGAAGTGCCGAGTTCTTCAGACTGTGGAGTCAGATTTCTCCACATAGCCCACAGTTTTCTTTGCTGTTGCCCTGTTGTCATATTTAAATTTGGAGTTGTTAATGTATTAAGGACTGTGATATAGCAGTCTATGATTTTGGAATCAGCCTGTTTTGCTGCCCTATTTTATAAATGCATAATTGCATTTGAAGGAGGAGGCAACAGTGTTTGAGGTTCATGCTATGTCGGTTCTGTGTACCAGACTCTCCTTATTCAACTTGTACTTGCCAATGCAAGTACAGTTTTTCTGTTACCTTTAAAGGCTGTCGTGATGCCTTGAATAAACCTGGTTTCTTGATTACAGTCTTAGGGAAAGGCCATTTTAACATGGCAAGCAAAAATTTGACCATGCAGAGAAGCAGCATTTGTGCATTAAAATGTGCATGGTTCTGTATAGAGCCAGTGTCTTTTCTAAGCAACGCTTGAATAACATTAGTTTTTCCTGACAAAATCAACAGTCAACAGTTTAATTAAGTATATGTGGATCCAACACTCTTGAAAAGTAAAGTACGGCTGGCATTTTCAGATTATGTTTAAAAAATAAGGAAAGAAAAAAAGAGCAAAATGGAGAAACAATGTGTTATTCTGTCAGCACCCGTATTATATTGTATCAAATCTTAAAAATAAATACATTTAAATTAGATAATGGCATAACTGTGTAGTATGTGCCGTTACTATACACTGGTTCCTGTCGTTTGTAGGTTCTCTATAATCTGTTGTTTATATTTGTTCCATATTCTATGCAACTTGCATACTTGGTACTGATGGTAATATACTGCATTTGTAAGTAATATTCTTTGTGGATACAGCCTTGATGATCCTTACCGACTGTAGTATGACATGGATTTGGACTGTTCCCTTTGTCGGAGATTAATTCCTGTGTCTTACTGTTACTGCTCTGTCCATATGTGCGAGGTAGTTGGTCTCAGCAGGGGTGGGTGGGGTTTCTGGCAGCCCTTCGAACTCCATTTGTGTATAGTGAATGACCTGACAGCACTTAGAGGCTCCCTAGACTCACCCTTTCCCATCACCTTTTCCCTGCTTCCGGAGGGACTCCGGCAGAGTGACTCTGAGCAGAACTGGAATGAAGAATGTTTCTGCTGGGTATTGACACATCTGATGGAGACTCGTTGCTCCACTCTGCCCACATTCAAAAGGGTAGGAAGAGTGGAAGGCAAGAGGGCTTCAGGGAGTGTGTATGCATGCGTTTGTAGGTGTGTTATTTGTTATGGAGAGGCTTGCAGATGGGTACTGGTGAATGCTCGCTGAGTTGCTATGGCCGCGTCCTATTACTTTTGATGATTTTGTGTGGGTAGTAAGGTGCAGTATTTGTGTATTTAAAATCAGCTGAGTTATTTGCATTGAGTGTCATTTTCTATAGCTCTGGATGGGTGTGGCTACATAGGATGTGTCGCACTTATTTCTGTACTGATGTTGAAAGAGTGAAAGGGTAAGCTTCAAATTTAACTGTCCTGATTTTTCTCAGTTTATTGTTTCTTCTAATGTCTTTTCGTACGTGCTGAAAGAGACTGAAGCATCTTTAACCAACATGACTACAGCCAGTCAGTTCCTTTAGTCCCACTGGTATCACTATTTTTTTTCTTCTCAGCAGAAACAATGGTTCAGGATTGAACGTCAGCAGGTTAAAAATAGCACTGTGGTTTGCATGAATCTCTCCTCTATCAGATATGCACTTAATGGAGCCCATTTGTAGCACACACGGCC
Source organism: Semaprochilodus insignis (assembly GCA_034552555.1). Lineage (NCBI taxonomy): Eukaryota > Metazoa > Chordata > Actinopteri > Characiformes > Prochilodontidae > Semaprochilodus > Semaprochilodus insignis. Next base: position 12,084,297 of record CM067491.1, read on the forward strand.
TAAGCAGTGTGGTCTATAACAGTTTACTCTCCCTCTGCTTCATTATATACAAAAAAGCTTCACCCCTAACGGTGCTACTGCATCATTAATGAGGGTGAAGTGGCCACACAGAATCAGGCTGGTGAAATTTAAGCGCTGTTTAATTTTGTGTGCAGATTTGTTTAGGGTTACTCTTTGTAGTCTGTGGAACTGGTACATTTATTCAGACGATGCTTTCAGTAATGAGAAATGTGCAATTCAAGAAAGTGTCCGTGCTGGTGTGTGCGATCTTAAATATGTGTGTTTCTGTATCAGTACAGTTTTATTGCTATCTTATCAAAATCTGTTCACTTTATTAGCTTCCCTTTACATCATTTCTTTATGTATAGAAGAACAGAAATGATTCTAAACTACACAGGATTCAATAAAATTATATCATTGTACATTAATGTAAAGGACATTTTGCTTCTCTTACAGCATCATCATTTCAGAGGTGCCTTTATTCATAGACGGTATGGCAAAAATATAATAATGATGCTGCTTGCAGACATTTTCACAATGCACAATAAGCATCACTGTGGGGTTTTTTTATTCGGAGGTTTGATAAGTTAGCGCAGACAAAAAAGCAGCACCGATAGTGCCACATTTACGGCTTTTCTGTTTTTTCTCTTTGCTTTAGTGTGTTAATGTCTGAAACGTCTTGTTGGAATTCCATCCCTTTTCTCTGTTACAAAATGATGTCATCTCGTAACACAATTCTTATTGCCTGCCTACCAGCAAGCTTGGCACACCATGCACAGATCTAAAACAATAAAAATGTACCACTCTCAAACGTCCTGCTCCAGTCTAGAATGTGAAGGTGGTTGGGGTCTACCAACTTGTTCTTAGGATGCTGTTCTGGCTGCTGACAAGTTAGAGCACACTGGGCTTCTCAGGAGGCAGGACTTAAAGACACAGGAGGTCTAACAAGAATGAGAAAATATTGTGCGTCGGGAAAATTGAAGCATGTAAATATTTTTTATTATTATTTTGGACCCCCCCAAAATAAAATCATAAACACTGAAAATGAGCATAATGGATCCCCTTAAAAAAGAAAAAAACAAAACAAAACTCATATTTCCACACATAAATATTGCCTAAGCATTTAAGCTTGTCGGGTGATTTCCTACATGAATAACACATTTATTGTACTTCATGTAGATTGGTCTCGAAAGGCGATTGTTAAACTGTGCTGTTGAATGTGCTTGCATTTAGAGGAAGATATCAATCTTGTACGAAACCCAACCATGTTACAGTGCATGCTTTAAGACAGGTCATGGGATCATTTTTAAGACATCAGACAAAACGGCTCCAGGTCTCAGAAAGAACAATGTTGCATGTATCAGCTTTCATACAATTGGACATTAGACAAAACAGTATCAGACTAAGTGGCGTCTGACTAATTAGACTTAAATGGTAAACGTTTGTGACTTTCTGACTTTTTTCTGGTCTTTATTACTTCATTAATTATAGTTTTGTGGCCAGAATGCTACTGCTACTACTATACACTACAACCACAGAGAAGGAAGACTGCAGGAAGAAGATGAAGATTTGATTGAGACATCAATAACCTTCTATAGGTGGACAACATGGCTCTGTGGTCTTAAGGCTTATATAAGGAAAGCTAAAGAACAGAGTGAAAAGACTTTAGCTTAATATGAAGAAAACAGGTTTTGACTTCGCTGATGTTGAAGATGTAGAAGGGGTGGACAGCTTTTGCTTACTTGGATCATTTAACAACAAAGGGTCCAGTGGTCAAGAAACCCAACACAGGCTGGCACTCATAAGAGAAATGAGGTGCTTGAAAAGATCTTCAGAGATCAGAATTGCCCAGTCTGTTGTCTTTTCTGCAGGTCTTTAAGGACAATAAAAATACTGGACAGAGAAAAATATTGATGCTTTTGACTTTCGAGTGTATCTTGGATGGCAATGACAACAAACAAATCAAATGTTGTCATCTCTCACTCAAAACCCAAACAGCTGAACTGAAGATCTTATTTTGGAAGACTTTTGGCAGGACCAGTCTTGTCACTCCACCCCGAGTTGTGTTCATGTATACAGTACAGAAAGGAGCCTCCTCTACCTTTTAACGCTGACTTGCATAAAAATAATATAAAATATATATTTGTGTGGTGCAGCATCAGATATTGTGACTGCACATCAGGAGGGGTTTCAGAGGAACATCCGCATCAATAGTATACACACCGATGGTTATATTGCTGACGACTGAGCAAGAGTGAGAGAGAAAGAGCAGTAGAGAGAGTGTGTTCTGTGTTGTGTAAGACTCACATCAAGAGGCCTTTAATCTGACAGGTTGGCTCAGATACAGAATCTGTATGTTCTCTGTGATCTTTCTGTGTGTGTCTGTGTGTGCGTGCATGTTTGTGTGTTTGTGTTGAGCGTCTCGTGGTATGAGTGTGTATAGAAGAGCTGTATGGGAAAACAGAGGAAATGAGAGGAGAGGAAAGATAGAAAGGGACAGTGTTGTGTGTGGTGTGTTAAGGCTCATTGAGGCTGACAAGCTGCAGCATGTTTTTCTCCTCTTTTCTTCTGTCTCTTTCACGCTCACACACACACACACACACACACACACACACACACACACACACACACACACTCTTGCTGACTGTGATGTTTTTTTATTCACAGTTTGTGAACCTGCATGCATCATATTTCATTTTTGTCAAGGCTGGAACTGCAGTGTGTGTGTGTGTGTGTGTGAGAGAGAGAGAGAGAGAGAGAGACAGAGGAGAACAGTAATGGAGTTGTCTATGTGGCCAACCTCCATTATCATGATCTACTTTCTGAATGGGCGCATAAAATATACAGACTTTGTGTGGGTATCTCTAGTCACCTCATGATTTGATTCGGCTTTAGTTCAGGTGCCAGCAAGGGCCACAGCTATCGATTGGTTCATCTATCAACTGTATTTCTGACCCGTTAATCTAACAATTACGTTTCTGTTTCACCACAAAATACATTTAAATGATGGAACAAGTAAGCTGAATTTAAAAATTCACCATCAAAATATTACATTGCTTTTCTTTATCGTTATTGCTTCTGAATCAAAAGCATGATAGAATACAAGAAATGAGTTTAAAAAAGCGCTTCTAGCGTTTCTTATTCACAAAATTCTTAAAACAGTTAAAACAGACACATTATGACAAACCTTTCCAGTGCTTGTGCTCATACATTTGGGTACCTGAAGTGCATCCTGGCCCATAAAGTGGGATGTAAGGCAGCCCTGTCAGCTTTTCTGTGGGCTAAATAGATTAAACAAAACAAGAAAACAACAGAGAAGTCGTTCAGATTTGGCTCCCCCTCCTACATCGAGGGCGGTTCATTAGAACAATACCTCCCCCCATCTCGGCGTCTCTGCCCACGGCTTCAGAGCCATCTCTGTGAAGGTTTGCCTTATGCCTTTTTTAAGAATGCACCAGAGCTGCTATCATTACGTGGGAGCTAAGAGCTAAGCATGGGAACTGCTCTGTTATTGGTTCTACCTAACTGAAGAAAATGTATTTTTGATGGCAACTTACTTGTTCACGTTGTCTTGTTCTGCTTAATATGGTCCAGCAGTTACTTTCTGGCACCTCTGGCAGCTGCTGTGGCACTTCATCCTGCTGGTGTTTTGTCTTTCTCCAGGTTAGATCATTTAAGGACCTGGAACCAATGAAAGGAAGAGTAAATGCAACAATGGCTGGACAAGCAATCAATATAACGACTGCCATCACCGGCCCTCAGCAAGAAACCACATTGGGCAGCAAACGTGATTTGAATAGAAACAAAGCAAGGCTTAACATTGGCGCTGCTTTCCACCGCTGGAGATGCTCTTGGCAAGTAAAGGGATGAAGTTTGATGCTGAACTTGCAAAGTTTCTTCTAGATTGGTCAGAACTGAAGGAGGAGGAGGGAAAGTGCATTTTCTGGTGATATGTTGCCCTTGTATTGTTTGGAGTAAGAATTTGACAGGTTGGGTCATCTTGCAAATTGCTCCTTTGTGGCATTAGCGTGTAAGATAATTTTGCATAAAGTCCTGTTATGACGTTTTGTGAATCAGTTCAGAGTCTTTTAAGAGAGAATCACAATGCATTTATTTTTCCCCACCTTTAAACCACACCTCCGTCCCTGTCAGCCTGCCCTGGTGTGTATTTTGTAATCAGATCCCCCGGCAGCTCTTTCTTGATTCTGCCAGCACGTGCCCTGCTGAGCTCACACTGAGAGAGATTATGTGAAAAATGGTAATAGGTGGATCCATAAGTCATCTGAGCAGTGGTAATGACTTCTCTTCCATTGGCAGCCCCTCCGGCAGCCTCTCCGTTTCCATCCTCGGCATGACTCAGATTGGAGGTGAAACAGCCCCTCTGGGCCCTAAAACTCCTCTAACCCACCTGCTACGCTCCCACACATCCATATCCCTCCAAACAACTACTCCACTTCCCTCAGAGGAACTCTTGTCAGGATTTGTAACATTTGTATAATTCATTTTTTTCTCTCCCAAAATACACAGTATTCACAGCTCACCATGAATTATAGATGCTCGTGGTTTTCCTAATGTGTTTTTGGTTTAGATCTGACTAAAGAGGAAGGGATCACTTCCATTCCACTGTCATGGAGCACTTGTAGCCCAGACTTTAGGAACAGACACTTGTTGGAGGGTTTCATTAATTGTGGTCTGTTGAATTCAGCGGCATGGGAATTTAAGGATGTGGAGTCACATTTATTCCTATTTGCTCAATGTCATCACACCTGTTTTTGAGCAACACTGCTGCAGCAGCAGCTGAAAAGCTATGATGATTTGGTCACATTTCCCTAAAGAATCTTTGAGGGCCATATGTTCTCCTGGCAAAGCTCCTCAGTCGCCTTCTTAATTCAGAGAGATATAGAGAACCGTATTACTTTGTGAACCACCAGACTGGAAACCTTTCATTCTGAGGGAGGTAAGGAGGCCTGTCAAATAGTAGTTCGTTTCCTTCTAAGGAATAATGTAACTGTACGTGGATGACACAAAATTATGTCAGTCACGTGTTTTTATCCATATGTGATGCTCGGTACCACTACGTTCAGTATAACTCAATATCATAGTGAGAACATACTGAAATGGGACAGATTGATATTATGACCTAGGAAGTGCTGTCACTGTTTATTATATTAGTTCATAGATTTTAGGCTTCAATTTTATGTGAAGAACTGAAGAAAGGCATGTTTACTTTCCAGTATTTATGTGTCATATGTAAAAACTAGGCTGCTTGGTTTGAGTGCACTGTTTTTGTGATGCCACAATAATTTAACAGTGTCCCCCTGTTCATCTGACAACACAATAGCCCTCCACTTCACATTGCGCTTACAGGAAGTGTTGAAACCCCGTCTATTTATTGATTGAGGCACTATACAGGGCCGGTGTCAGAACAGAGCAAATGTATCAGGCACAGTAGCAAAAAGAGCCTCTGTAATTCTAAGGAATAGAAAGAGATTGGAAAAGCAGCAAAAATGAATTGAAAATATTTACCAGCCATGAAACCACACAAACATAATCTAGATGGAATTCTGGGATTGGGGGAGGGTTATAGAAATGTAAAATGTAAGATATGGGCCCAAAAGTTCTAGACAGTAACAGTGGACTTAATGGAACAATAATTAATCAGAAAAGGTAAGTTATTAATAATATAATAATAGTCAATAATTAGTTGTACTCTATTAGTATAGTATAGCTTGTCGAGGCAGCATAGCTTAGCTTTCCATGGAATTAAATAAGATATTCACTTTAACATAGTCCCCATTATCCCCTTCGCATATGGGGATCCATTTAGGACTGACAACATTGTTTAAAGGAAGCACCAGACCATTATTTCGCCCTGTAGATCTTCCTCATTAAGACTTACAGTGCCCTTGTTATAGCTTGTGAGCATGTCTTGTACTACAAGCGTTGAAAGTAAGAACATAATGTCTTCATTAATTTGGCTGTTCTTCTTCAAGAAAGCTGTATTTATTTTTGGTGATCTATTTCATAATCCAGCGTAATAGAGAAAATTGCTGACAAAGCCATCTTCACAACTGGCTTAGCGTCAGGCTTTAAAAAGACTTAAAACAATGAAAAAACAATACATAAAACAATGTGGTAGAAAAACACATGCCATATAATACAGAGAAAATATAAAAAATAAAACTCATGTATTGTGACATTGTGATGAAGTTAACTAGCCTACATCCATCAACTCATTCATAAGATTTCCCGTAAACCATATGCTGCTTTTTACCTAGCCGTCAGATCGGATTCTCCTGTGGTATGATAAGCATCCTTATGAGAAATTGTTGCTATGGAGGCTGTGAAGGCCAGAGAAAGTGTGTATATGATATTGATCAGCCGCCTGTTCTCTTATCCAACTCATTAGGGCTGCCATGTTAAGTGAATCTGGAGCATTCAGCCTTGTTGGCTTAGGCAGAGGAGAGCAGCCTCTTTCCTCTCATTGACCAGCTGCTGATAGCCTGCTCCTGAATTAATCCTGTTTACGATCAGTGCCTTGAAAGGAGATGTGTAATTTGGCTCTATTTTGGGCTGATATTTCATTAGTCTATTAATTAGTCTCCTATTAGTCTTTTAAACTAAAAGATTAATTTTGGCTTCCTGATAGCATCTCTGATATTAATACTGAAGGAGATGCTATCTAGTTTTATGTGTGGAAGTGCTGTAAATTGAGTGATTACTAATGAGGTCTGTGATTGTAATCCAATACACATCTGCTATGTCTGTAGATCTTACAAGTCTGCAAGTTAATAATTCTGAAGTGAGCTTCTATACACAGCCCTGTTGTAGAATGTTTTGCCCTTCGACTGAGGGGGTCTATTTCAGCAGGAAAGTGACTTGAAGACAAGTGCTATATGGAGCTTGATGTGACCCAATTCCGTAATCCTCAGGTTCATGACAATTCTACTGAAATCCACAGCTATTCTGTGTATTTCCCCCACCCCTACACTGCGGTATGAACCATCATGTGGATTCGCTGTAGCCTGCCATATTTGCCATATTGGCCAAACAACAGTTATTCAAATGTGGCACTTATCGCTAATGCTATTGTAAACATCAGAGTGATGCTGTTCTGATCTGGGATGTTTTGGGGTAGTTTGGGGAAATTACACAGATCCTTTATCCTGTATGAATCAGCCAGTCATTTCACACACTGCTTACGTTACCGGACCTCCTCTGGTAAAACTAATCAAGCTTGAATAGGGTTTAAGTGAACCCTTTTTATACTTATTTGGCTCCTGCCCAAATCTCACAACTTCCATTATTAATGGTTTCTTTTACATTAAGATGAAAATAGAAACATGTTACCGCATTGTTTTTTCTTCCATATCTGAGCTGCTGTGAGGGCGACTACTTAGAGGCCTTCTTGCTCTAGTTAGCACCCAAATGGTGTTTACATCTGTCAGCTAAACTTAGTCTTCATGAGCCGTTGGTTTTTCCACCCAAAGCTCTCTAAATATTTGTGCAAGTATTACCACCATTTTAAAGCATCTTAGGAAGCACTGAGTCTGGAGAAGGCCCTGGGGAATGTTTCAAGCGCATCCCTGGGTCTTTTCTCTTTACCTGTAGATGGAGGTTCTTATAATGTGGTCTGTTTGGTGCAAACCACTAGCGTGGACCTGTGGTCTTATTGAAGTGTTTTGTGGCTTTTTGACAAACAGACTGAACAACCAGGCCTGTGTATGAGGCTTCTTTGAAATAAAATTGTCAGGCTATGTGGGGAATTAAAAGGATTCCCAGCAGGAAACATGTAGGTTCAGTGAAGTTTTAGTCTGAGGTATGTTGTAATTGTATATTGACTGCAGAACTTTTATTTGCTTGTATTAGTAATATACCTGTTGGATTCAGTATAGCAAAGCTTATCTTACCAAGGACTCAAATAAGCTGTTCAATTTAGCATAGTCTAGTGGGATGCATTTAGGAATGACAGTGTTGTTAAAAGGAAACTACGGGCCACTATTTCATCTTCTAGATCATTAAGACTTGCAGTGCCGTTGTTGTATCATGTGAGCATGTCTTATACTACAAGCGCTGAAAGCAAGAACATGATGTCCCTGTTCATTTAGCTGTTCTTATCCAAGAAAGCTATCAAACATTTATTTTAGTACACACAGTGTCTTGGAACTAAAGTTTATTGAGTGCTATTCCATGAGTTTTGGGAGTAATTGGTTTGGAAACATGCTGCTCAGGAGCCACACACAGCTCTTTTTAAGCTGTGGCTCACTTGTGGCTCCACAGTAGAATTAACATAAATCTTTGTGTAAGACAGTTTTAACACCAAATGGTCTGAAGTTAATGTATAACTGCTAATTCACTAACTTTTAACCCTGAGGATTGGCACCAGAGAATCTCTGTTGTACAAAGGCAATGTGAAAGCAATCTCGTCTATCTGTTAGCTAACGGAATGGCAAAGAAGAGAGAGATTTAAGAAAAAAGAAATCTAAAATTTTAGGACGAATGGACATTTATATTCATAACTTCTTAACACTTGAGTTGCTGACTCTGGTCTAGGCAGTCTAGGTTCTGGACCAACAAATCAAAATAAAATAACCTCCCAAAAAGAAATCGGCAATAAGCTCTATGCAGTGGTCAAGTTGAGTGCATTCAACAGACAACTGGTGAGGGTGGCGGGGGGCTGATTTTCAGTCAAACAGCTTTGCTTTTCTGTGAGTTCTCACCTGTCTAACAAAGCTGTCTTCCATCTTTAAGAAAGCTGTAAGTCATGAGCTTCTCAGTACTGCTCACTGCGTGGAGTGCTACATAATTTGTTGGTGGCTCTCAATGTCTGATCAGCATTTTGTTCCCTCTAATAAAACATTCCGAATGTCAGACATGATAACGCCCATCACCAGAGCTTTAAAAACGGTGTCGGCAATAATATGTAACTAAATTAGTACAGCAGTTCTCATTCTGGAGATGTAGCTGGCAGTGCTGCCTTTTTATACTGTATTGTTTTAACCTTTTGTTTAACTGAATATAAAGAAAATTCCTCAACAATTATAAACTGCAGTTTGGTTTTATTAACTTGATTGAACATGATTAACACTGGTTATCATGCTGTTTTTTCTTTTTAGAGTCGGCAGATCATGGGTAGGATTGCCAAGTCCAGAATTTTGCCCCTTCACCAGAATCTGAAACTGTGAAGTTGTAAAACTAGCTTGCATTGTCAAAATTGGCAACCATAATGGCAGATACACTTCAGTAGGTTAGCATGGCTTCCCTGGGTGTGATTTTGTGTGTTTGACATGGAAAATATGATGAGGATGGAACGGTGGAATGGTTGTTTTACAAGAGGGATGGCATCTCTGTATTGCAAGGCGCCCCCCCCCCAAATCCACTATATGATGGAAGTAAATGCACTTGATTTAGAAACACGTTTGTTGTTATTACTTCAGAAAAGTGCAGATACATTAAGAGGTTGCTGAAGTGCATAGAACTAAGGAAACATGACTAGTTCCCGTCTTTGCAGTACATGAACACGGTCTCCATTCTAGATCTACAGAATAAGTCTTTCTTGTACTTCGTTCACTGAAGTAAGGCCAATCAGCTCAAGCACATGCCGGGGTTAGTGAATCATTCCAATCAGTCTGACTCGAGCCTTTATAAAGAGAGCTTCTCTTTATCTGTCTTTGAGTGTAGAGACCAAGTGTATTATTAGAGACTGAATCAAGCCCAGCTTGATAAAAGTAATTGCACTAGTTTCCCCTAGATAAGCATAAGCAATCCCTGGAAATGGCAGAGTGATATTAAGAGCACTGCTAGGCCTATGTGATTTTCTGCAGTGAGGACTTTGGGTGGGGGGTGGGGGGGAGAGAGAGAGAGAGAGAGAGAGAGAGAGATAGAGTGAGTGAGTGAGTGCATGAATGAGTGTGTGTGTCTGCTGAGGGGTGGGAAGGATGGGGCAGAGCCCAACAGGTGAGCCACATCTTCAAACGCTGCTGATGAAGGGGAACTGCCTCTTGAGATTTCACTTCAAAGACCACCAGAAGACTTTATTAAAGGCTAATGTGCAGACATTGGCCAGGAGACTTCACTGGAGAGGAAGTGAATTTTCTGTTTACTTTTATGCTCAAATCCTCAATGGATGTGATCATTTTAAGATTGTCTTTATGCAGAATGTGATATGTTGTTATTTTTGCGCTGAGGTGCACTGAGGTGTTACTCTCATGCCTTTGTAAAGTGAAAGCATTAATTATATTTGAAGCATGCATTTTTATTGGACTATTATGATATTTTGCAAGCTGTGTGAACAGTTACATGCCTGAGTCAGCAGTGGGTGCTCCTAAATTAGTTGAATAAGAAGGGCTTTTGGACCAATAATGTATGCATGTACTGTATATATGCATGCATATATGCATGTATAATATGTATGTATGTATGTATGTATGTGTGTGTGTGTGTGTGTGTGTGTGTGTATAATGCACCAAAAAATCAAGTTGTCTACAAAAGATATGCTGTTTGGTCAGCCTGCATATATGGCAATGCTGGCAATGAACCCTTCAGAAGACCGGAACAAACACTAGCCTCCACCTGATTGTGTGGGCTCTACCACAGGGTGCTTATCTTCCAGAGGTTGCTGGGAAATTGTAAGTATAGATCTGTGAGCAGATTTTGGATGTGTGAATACAGAAGTGGCAGCTGGAATCCTGCGCCACTACACTGTTGGTCCCCGACCTCACAGACTAATCGCACAGGAGCGCTGTGCACTCGTTTGATCTGATCAGACAAGGTAGAGCAGGCAGGGGGTGTAGATTCACCCACCTATCCATCCATCCATCACACCATCTCTCACCCTCTCATGTACCCATCCCTCAATCCTGTCTTCTTTCTCGCCACCTAGTGATATGTGCTGCCATTTGTAGTTTTTTTTTTTGTGTCTATGACTATGAGTCACTACTGATGTAGCGCTGTGATGTACAGAAATACATTTTAGAAAATGTGTGTTCAAAAGTGGACTTTGGTGAGTAAAACACTATATTGTAGGTCATATAACGACTCAGTAATTAATCTTTGTGGCACTGTAAACAAGCATCAGAAGTGTGAAAATGAGAAAACAAGCTGCATAATGAATCATTTGTTAACCGTTATTGCGAAATTGAGCTTTGTAATAGTGATAGTACAGCTAGTATTGGTGTTGCTTGTTACTGCGCTGTGAGCTTTATGACCAATCACACACAAGTGTTTCCCTGGATGTTTCAGTGAACCTGAGTATTCATGTAGTCCAACAATAATACAATTATTTTGATCAAAATAATTACAGGTCAGTCTTTAACCATTTGTGTTGCAGCAGTATCCACTGACGTTAGCATGCTAACCAGCGAGCCCGGCCTGACCTTGCAGTTCCACTTTGTACCTGAAGAGGCGATAGTCAATCACTGTAGCGTTGAGTCAAGTCAGTCCAACTTTATGACGGATGAAGAAGTAGCACTGCTGCCCTGACTGTGTATTCTTGTGGACCATGTTGAAGGTTTTGTTGCAGGTTAGATCATTTAAGGACAGGCAGCCAATTAAAAGAGGAGTTAACACAACGATGGCTGAAGCTCTTGGCAAGCAACCATTATAGTGACTACCATTGCTGTCTTGCATCAAGAATCCATGTTCAAACAAACGTTATTATTTTTAATCTAAAACGATCCTTGGTTTGCTAAATACTCTGTTGATGTATATGTTTCACTCTCAAGCACACACTTATAACGTTTTCCCCCAGCTAATAGATTTCCTCTTTTGTTCTTTGTTTAGTATGAGCACAGTCAGAATTGGCCAAAATCAGAATTGGCATATTTTTGCTCTGAGACATGAATAGTTGTCGACCTGTTTATTATTTTTATGTTTACCAACATGTGCTGTAGTTTTATGGCTTAATTAATGGGAGCCAGGTAAGTGTGTTGTATTTCTGCTGTATTTGAATGCTGCTGGTACTACAACATCCAGCTGAGAACACCCATCCATCCACTGAGAGAAGATAACTCTAGCTCTCAATAAGCTGTAGCTGAGAAAAGGAAAGAACATTTGCTAATCAAACAAAGAAGTTGCTGGTGTTCTCCAGACAATGGGCTGACCACCCCAGGGTCCAGACCTGAACATTATTGAATGTGTTACATGGATTGTGAGAAGCAGAAAACTGGGTGTGGAGAAATCTCCCTTCTTCTTTGAACAGCAGTCAGTTACGAAAGGAAGCTGTGTAAAGCAAAGAATGGGACACACTAAAAAGGATAAAGATATTTAATTTAGTTGGTTTGGGTTTCTGTGTAATTCTCTGTTAAATATGTGTTTTCTGCTTTTTCTCTGAAACTGAGAAATGAATAACCTCATAGTACAGCAGAATAACCTCAAACCCTGGCCATGGACTGGAAATTATGTAAATAAAAGGGTGGTCTCTGGCTTTAGCACAGTGCGGTATGTCAAAACATCATAGCATAATTGCACATGGCTTTATTGTGGTTTTCTCTCACTTTAAGTGTGATATTTGATTTAATTTGTGTTATTTGAATAGACGCCAGATTTTTCATGTAAGGATTTGAAGTGTCAGTTTGTCTTTATGACATTAAAGGGCAAATATTGTTATTTATATTGTGGCTGATCAAAAATTAAAGACATGTGTTAGTGTGTTTCATAAATGCTGCATGACTGTGCAGAAAACAGGAATCAGAATCAGCCAAAAGAATTGTGATGCATTAATCACTCCGGGTCCCTCTCCTGTAGCAGATTGGTTGGGCTGTTTGTTGTTTGTCTGTCGTTTTTGTTACTGTCTTTTTTGTTCTAATAACTTTTATGCTTCCTGCTTGGCCTGTGAGAAGTGCTTGGCTGGGAGTTTGCTTCATTTGGCTTCCTCCTGGTTTTGACATTGTGTTGTTTATCCAAGAAAGGTTTGGTTAGTTTTGAAGACTGCATTTTGGGTAACATCGATCACTCATTGAATATACCAGCTGACTTAAGTCCTTAGGCCTCTTACGCTGGTAAGCATCATGATATGTCAAAAAAGAAAGCAAGAAGACGACATGGACAGAGAGGATGTTTATGTGCCTCTGTGTACTGTTCTGTGTGATATGGAGCTATAGATTGTGACAGAGCATTGAGATTGGGACAAAATGATGACCAGTGTTATGCCAAATTCTGGGAATGTCACCATAGCCACTGTAGGCACCATAGTGGCTGCTGTTTCACATGTGCTAATTTGTCTATGCCAGGTCCTGTCTACACACCCCAGTTAAGCAGCTGACATTCTGGCATTCATTGTGAAAGATGTGATGACTGGGATGTGCAGATAAGCCCTGGCACAAGGGTCATCTGTTTTGACTGTAACCAGAATGTGTGACTACATCCTGACAAAAACGTGAAAGGTCAACTTTTTTTGGTGACTTATCATCCAATCACTTTTTCAGCCAAACAGCATTTACTGCTAGAGTGGACAGATGGGCCTTGGCATAGGGGTCACCAGTTGCGGCAGTTTCCACCAGAAAATGGTGACTCACCACCATTTTACCTTTTCAGCCAAAAAAGCAGTAATGATGGATGTGTTTAGATGGGCATTGGCTCAGGGGTCAGCAATTCTGACAGCTGTGTAATAAGTGATTACCTTCAATGCTATTCAGCTAACTTTTAATTCCTTCACTTTAACCAACAAAACATTAATGACTTTTGAGAATTCACCTGAAGCACATTGATTTATGCACTGACAAATAATGTGGGCTGTTGGGATATTGTTTTGTTATTGATAGTAAGCTATGTGTTGCATTAAGTTGTACAAGAAACAAATGTATTCTTTGTAGAGGCAGTAAAAAAAGGTGTCCATTAGCATATTACAAATATGATTTGTAGCTTATTTTATTTTTGAAGCTTTTTATATAGATTGTTATATGCATTAGGACAATAGCATTTCAAAGCACACTTGCCACTATGTGTGGCAAAAATATCACTTTCCTTAATGGTGTTTATAAAAAGTATAATTGAAATTTGTTGTTGCTTGTGCATTGTTGGTGAATGGTTAATTGTTTTTGTTATTGGGGAGCATATATTCATGTTTCTTCATTGAACTTCTATTTTGTTTCCTGTCATATATTGTCAATACTGGATATTGTGTGATTTATATCATGTGACTTTAAAAGTAAAAAAGTATTTTTAATGTTTTTATCTCAGTATTTTTGTGTACATGCAATGGAGTCATATATTTCACAGGCTTTTCCAAAGGCTGCCTATACATCCCAGTAATTAATGCTTTTGTGAAAAATGAAAGGATGGTATGTCACCTAAAAAGATTTGATTGGCCTTTCACTATTTTTGCAGAGCTTCGTTGGAGTCACATATTCTGATGGAAACTGTCACAGCTGGTGACCCCGATGCCAAGGCCCATCTAAACGTTGTGGTCATGAATACTTTTTTGGCTGAAAAGGTGATTGGATGGTAAGTCACCTGAAAAGGTTTGGTTGGTTTTTTATCATGCAGGTGCAGAACAGTCTCATACCCAGATGGAAGCTGTCAGAATTAGTGACCCCTACGTCAAGGCCATATATACAGATCAGTCATGAATGCTTTATTGGTTGAAAAGGTGAATCGGTGATTAGTCACCTGCAAAGATTTGGTTGGTCTTCCAGTATTTCCACTGTGCAGAGATGCAGCACAGTCACATATTCCTAATGGCAATTGGTGACCCCATATAACCCATCTGTCCCCTCCAGTCAGGAATGCTGAAATACTTTTTGGATGGTAAGTCAGCTTAATAACAGTTGATCTTTCACTTTTTTTGTGAGAAGAGCCCACAAATTTGTCACACTTCTGTCATCTATCTGGACAAATGACCCCACTGTGACCCCATAAAAATAAAAAATGATAAAAAAAAACACAACCAAACCCTTCCAGGAGATTTACCATCCTTTGACGTTTTATCCAAAAGACCATTTTGACTGTGGTCTGCAATGACAGCATTTTTGATTACCACCATCTAAATATAGCTATGTTCAGCATACAAATTGTACGTTGTTAGTTTTTCAGCGTGACGTATCAGTCGTGGAGTATTTACTTGCCTGTTAATAGGAAATTTTAATTAATAGGAAAATAGGGATCTTTTCCATACTTTGTGTACTTTCTGTAGCTGTTTTATTGAGAGTGTTGTTTTATTCTCCTAAAATTGTAGGTTTAATGTTTTTTTTTGTATATATATAAAAAAATAAGAACCATTTATAGAGCCTGATAGCAATTTGCTCCAAAGTAATTGGTCTACCATTGAGGTCACTGGCTTTATTACATAGACAACAAACTCTAAAAACTTTGACCTTTTGAGTGGTTGTCCCTGGGGCGCCGGTATCGCTAGATGTCAGTCTGTCCGACAGAGAGAGTCATTTGTGCCTGTGAGGCCATCCGTGATCATTTATGGTGAACTTGTTGTTATGGTGAATTAATGTGCTTACTATGTATTTTATGTATGATTAGCTGTTTCTTCAGGTCATAAATCCCCAGTTAAAAATAGCCCCTCTGGAACAAATTAAGTTCATTCAGTTTAGTTCCATCACTACTAAATTAACAGCGAAATGCTAAAAGGTTCAAGATTGTGGGGTTTTGTTCCCTTCCTCCTTCTGCAGTATTTGGGCTTGATGATGAAGTCTCACTTATGAACTAGTCATCCACTTTTGCTTGCTTTTCACAGCTGACATCTTGAACTATGGCTTAATCTCCTTCACATCTCCATTTGCTAATGAACATTGTTCAGCTAATGGCCTACTTACATCTATTCCATTATCCTCACCCTAATTAATGACAAAAGACTCCGGTATCTAAATTGAGACCAAGATTTTATACCTGGAGAGCAAAAAGAGAACTCAAGAGCATTACAGCATCAAAATGTAACCATCATGCGTTTTGGCAAATGACATTCAATTGGTTTGGAGTTTGTTCCAGGGATATTGTAGTTTTCATACTTTCATTAGTTTCAATATTTATTTATATATTTTTGGTTTCAGTTTTGTTTCGGTTAGCCTTAAGTAGGGCTGCACAGTACATCATTCCAGAATTGTCATTGCAGTGCATGCACAATACCCAGATCACAGGATGTGCAATATCAGGTAAGGCAAATGAAATCAAACACATTATACTATGACTCTTTTGCTGCTTGATACAAAAGGACAACAAGCACTGAACCTGGTAGAACAATTTGCTCTGTTTGTTCTTGGTTACATGGAGCAGAGCAGTCACAGTGCTCATCTGCTTTTGTGTTTTGGTACTTTGAAACCGACTAAATAGCACTGAAGTTGAAAGATGTTTAGCACACAAAGTCATTAGAGTAAAAAGTCATTTTTCAGGTTGTTTTTAATTAGCATTTTTATTTTCCATGCAGGTCCAGATCACTCCAATTGTTCTAGAATGATTAATTCTTCACCAAGATTTTTGCAGAAAGAGACATACTGTAAGCTGATTGCTATGACATATCCCAGTTGTAATGCAGAGAAAGATTTTCAGTTATTCTTAATCTGATTTCTGTTCTTTTTTTGGTGATGTTGAATCTCTAGGTAAATGCTTTATCCAGTGACATGTTGAGTAATGTACATAATGTAGGACCACAGTGGGAACCTTGTTTACCAGTGTTTATAATGGCACGCTGATGAAGACATATTTTAGATGCTGTGTCGATTTTCAGTAGTTTTTATGCCCAAGATCTGCTGCAAAGAGGTCCAGGATTCTGGACAATAGCAAGCATTCACAATCCTTTATCAGCATATTCATCTCCACATATTCCATTCACCAATGGAGTTCTCACTGTTCATGTGGATTGCAGTGAAATTGAGAATGACCTTGTACATCTCAATCCCATTACAAGGTTAAGTTACCTGCGATGATTTTTTTTTTTTCATCCTCGTTTTACCCCCCAGTTTCCCTGACCTACAACTGACCTTCATATTCATTGTTTCAGTCATCAGATGATGTCCTCCAATAGGACCTATTCCAAGATCTCAGTCTAGACCTTGAAAGCCCATTTCATCCTTGCATGACAGCTCAGTAATGTCCTGTCACTGGTCGCAAGGCCTTACTGAACTAGTGAGTGGCTGAGCTGTGGGCCTGTCATGAATATTTCAGTGTTTCGCTCAATTGAATACACCATACTACCCTGGCATGATGGCTTTTATGGATGCATTTGTCTGCTCATCTGCCAGCGAAACCGTATAGAGTGAATTTTAGGTGAAAGGCTGTTTCAGGGCAGGTTCCGGGGAGAAAATGTGTAGGCTAAAAAGCTTAACAAAGCAAGCGTGGGCTGTAAAATCTTGTAATAAAATTCATTGTTTACACATATTCACACTGGCAGATGTGCGCAGGCTGCTGGTGTAAAATGCCACAGCTAAAAATTCTTTCTAAGAGGAGACTGCCGCTGAGAGCTGGAGCAGATGACTTTCTGTGCTCACATCTTTGACTTTTAGTGTAATGAATCGCTTCATTTTTCATTTCCATCAAATTCTGCCTTATTCATCGTGACAGTATTCCTCGCGATATTGCATCAGATGTTCTCCAGGCCTCGGGGGCCGTTAACACGTACCACTTCAACCACATTAATAAGGGAGTTAGGTATTTCAAAGGACGTGAATACAGCGAGCGAACTCGTTCCAAATGGGTCAGGCTGATTTTGTGCGCATCTCTCTCTCTCTCAGTAGGACAAAATGTCTGATTTTCACCAAGACAGAGAACTCATACTGCCCTGTTGCCAGAGCGCCCCTCAGTGTTGTCATGGCGACAGACTTAACACTGCTCCCACGACTCCGGTAATGTGTTAGCATCCAGCCTTGCATATGTGATGCCCATCCCCCATTTTGCTGTAGTTTGATGCTAACTGGTACAGTTTAAAAGGCACCATTAACAGCGGACTTCATGTCCGGTCAGCTACATCATTGCTTCAGGCCTACATACAGTATAGTGCATCAAGCTGGACTGTTGAACCAAGTTATTGGATCCTGACTACTGCCAGCTGCAAATGAATTGTACATTATTAGCAGTTGCTTTAAAGTGTTAAATAGAACCAGCATCAGGACCACGCTGATACCTTCAGTACCGATTCTTGAACTGAGTAACAGTTTTGCCATGGGTAGATTTTATGTATGTCACACATATAATGTATGTAAGGTCCTTATTGCTGTACCTGACTAACCCAGCAGCCACTATTGCAGACTTTCAGCAAGCAGTGATGCCCTCCATGAGTCATCCTGCTAGTGCCAGCACCATTGGCAGACGTAAGCATGTTGCATTAGCAAACATGGCGGCTTGACACCCCCTCTGAGAGACACTGCTTCTGGATGTGTAGCTTCATAAAAATTTACCAAATCAGTTTTAACTTTATCATTTATTGATCCTGGTAACCTTTATCTTCCTTCTGAATAGCATCATAATCCCAATTCTCCTTCTGGGTACAGCTCCTTTTTTGACAATGAGTGTAACATAAAAGTAACCAATATTCAATATACAGATTTGTATATACACTTACTGACCATTGTACAAGCCCCATGTACCATATTGGTGCACTTTGTAGTTACAGACTATAGTCAGAGATGATTGCTCATCTGCTGCTGTACAGTTTGAATGACTATTTTCAGTCCAGCAGTGAGACTGAAGTGTTTAAAAGTCGACAAAGTGCACCTATTATCGTAAGTACAGCTGATAGAAAGGACAGTGAGTGTAGACTCAGTAAGTGTGTTTGTTTTGTTTGTTTGTTTGTTTAATCACCGAATAAGTCACCCTGGTGGTAAGGTACATGTTCCTCAGGCTTCAGCAGGAGCATTTTTGCAGTGGGGGAAGCAATGCTGGAAAGGGAGGACACGTTTGTTTGGCCTTCTACAAACTGCTGTGTGCTGTGTTAACAAATGCTCTCCAAACAAGAATGGGTGTTTTAATCAGAGATAAAAGAGGAGGCAGTGGGGAGTGTTAGTTAGCAAACCTTTTGAGTGTTTGTGGAGCATTCACGGGTTCTGCTAAAGCCAACCCGTGAGACTGTCCTCAGGCCAGAGATGAAACATAAAGGCGTGAAGAAGCAAAGGTGTGATATTTAGATCATGCATTGTGTCATTCTGTCTGGGAACTGTTTTTAAGTAGGAATGGAGGCTTAGACCTGCTTGGTGGGTGTAGGCTATTTGAGGGGTTAACTGTGATCAAATCTTGCATGCCCTGAAGTGACCTGTATAAAATGGGGATTTAAAAAAAGCCATACTAAAAGACTCCAATAATTCCATAAATGTTTTTTATTAATAATAATTGCAACAGTTTGGTTTGTTAACAGTAGTCTGTTAGTGAACTACAATGATTAGTGAAAGACTGGTCCGTGGACAGCAAACTGTTTTTAATAACTGGGCTCATTAACATAAGTATTTATTTTACCATCAGCTATAATTTCATCCATTTTTCTTGAACCTGGATAAGAGAGGGCGAGAGAGGGAGAGAGAGAGAGAAAGAGAGAGAGAGAGATGTGCTCGTTTTCCCGGTGTAGCTGTACTCAGGAGAGCGTGACTCTATTCTCATTGATCTGAAGTTGCTGCAGAATGTATCATATGAATTGGATGTTGTCCACTGATGGAGAGAGCTGTGTGGAGTAAGGCGTGCTCCACATCTCCACCCAGATCAAGGCTGACAGGTGGGGAAAAGTGTGTCTCCTTTGTTCTTCTCCTCTCGGTGCTGGTCTTGGAGGCTGAGGCCGCTTCTTTTGTTGGCTCTGGATCTGGGAGATGTAAGGCTCAGCTGCTGGCATATGGAGGTGTGGGGGTCGACATTTGTCAGTGGAGTCGGATGAAAATCGGAGCTGACAAACATGCTCCCAGTTTTGCGTCTCAGAAGCGCGTCGATGGGGAAAGGTGACGATTTGGCAGGGCTGTTGGGTTAACACATCAAGGCTCTGGGTCTGCAGAGTGTTTTTGCTTATAGTGGTTTAAATCAGAGGTTAGAGCAAAAATTTGAACCTGAAGCAGTAGCTAGTATATACACTCAGCTCAAGATTCTAGTAGCTTTCATAGTACTGGGCTTATAATTTCATATTTTTACATAATGTTTGGAAAATGAGGATGCACAATATGTCAGCAGCCAGTATATTATCTTATGGTAATTGGGATAGTTTAATTAGTTCTGTTGGTCCGATGTGGGAATTATGGGAATTAGTGATAATTAGAATCACTATATTGCCAAAAGTATTCGCTCGTCTGCCTTCACACGCATATGAACTTGAGCGACATCCCATTCTTAATCCATAGGGTTTAATATGATGTCGGCCCACCCTTTGCAGCTATAACAGCTTCAACTCTTCTGGGAAGGCTTTGCACAAGGTTTATCAGTGTGTTTATGGGAATTTTTGACCATTCTTTCAGAAGTGCATTTATAAACACCTGGCTTGCAGTCTCCGCTCTACTTCACCCCAAAGGTGTTCTGTTGGGTTGAGGTCAGGACTCTGTGCAGGCCAGTCAAGTTCTTCCACACCAGACTCGCTCATCCATGTCTTTATGGACCTTGCTTTGTGCATTGGCGCGCAGTCATGTTGGAACAGGAAGGGGCCATTCCCAAACTGTGCCCACAAAGTTAGGAGCATGAATTTGTCCAAAATCTCTTGGTATGCTGAAGCATTCAGTTCCTTTCACTGGAACTAAAGGTCCGAGCCCAACTCCTGAAAAACGACCCCACACCATAATCCTCCCTCCACCAAACTTTATACTTGGCACAGTGCAGTCAGACAAGTACCGTTCACCTGGCAACTGCCAAACCCAGACTCGTCCATCGGATTGCCAGATGAAGTGGCGTAATTTGTCACTCCAGAGAACACGTCTCCACTCCTGTAGAGTCCAGTAGCGGTGTCTTTTACACCACTGCTTTTGATGCTTTGCTTTGCGCTTGGTGATGTAAGGCTTGGATGCAGCTGCTCGGCCAAGGAAATCCATTCCATGAAGTTCTCTACACACTGTTCTTGAGCTAATCTGAAGGCCACATGAAGTTTGGAGGTCTGTAACGATTGACTCTGCAGAAAGTTAGTGACCTCTGCACACTATGCGCCTCAGCATCCACTGACCCCGCTGTGCCATTTTACGTGGCCTACCACTTTGTGGCCAAGTTACTGGTTAATGGCTTCCACTTTGTGATAATACCACTGACAGTTGACTGGGGAATTCAATAATTTGGATGGGTGACTGAATTATTTTGGCAATACAGTGTAGATTGCTCACACGCTGATTGTATTTACTGGTAGTGAGAATTTCTCCTCCTATGAACTGTCACAATTTGGAAAGTGCAGTGGATAACACCATCACAGAATATAGAAGAGACTGGGGCTTGGTTCACTCTCTAAGTAAGCACTCCACAACTATACCAGTACAATGCCACAATACCAATACAAGGTCCACAGACAAGACTCCTAGTATTAAGTCAGTAAGTGATTAATCTTTAAAGCCTTAATCCTACTTACTTGCTCTTATATATGGATTATAGTGTTTACAAATGGGCCAAAAAGTTAACTGGCCACAGTAAGGCGCCATTAAATAGACCCAACAATTCCATATGCATCCCTAAAGAATAATCATGTGCCCATGTCAGTGTACCTCTGACAAATTGGACTAGATCTGGGAATGTGACGTATGATGTGCTGATTGCAAACATCAGTGTGTAATCAGTGCTATTGCATTGGAGTAGATAATCAGTAGAACACAGCTGATATCATCCATCTTCGCAATGCATGTTGTCACACTTTAGCACTGCAATATACTGTGTCATGATGTATTGTTAAAGCAATGAGGTAATAGCTGTCGAAGCAGTAATTAGGATTTGGGGGTGAAGTTTAAATCTACAATCAAACTGTCCGTGACATCCATGGTTTTCTCCATGGGGCAAATGCCTTCACAAACTGGAAGAGATAAAGGCAAATATCAGCTGAAGTTTAAAGGAAAAGTCTCTTGGGTTTGAGCGTCAGGATGTACCCATGACACATGGCTTGATGTAAAATCGACAGGGAGATATTGTGTCCACTCTCTCCACTCACAAGTATCAGCACAGGGACATTTCTTACTGTGTCCAAGCCATTTAATTGTCAGCATCTGCCTATTGCCTTATTTCTCAACAGCAGGGGCTTTCAGTCTCAGCCATGTATGCAGTCATCATTTCATTGAGACACAATTACGGCATGTTCACCATATTGATGGAGCATTTCTTTTATGTCCTCTTCTCTAGCTCCCTGACTTTCTAGCATAGTCAAGGTCATTTCCCCAGTGGTGTCTCTAAAACGTCTGTATGTAAGAGGTTGTTGAGTAGGAAGCAAGGTGTCATAAACAAGTGAGAGAAGGTTTGTTTGACCTTTCACTGCAGGTTTGGATTTCATTAGACTTTTGTTGGCTACTAGAAATGAGGAGAATGACTGCGTAGGCAGATAACTCTCATGTGGGTTCTCAGAGTGATCTTTGTGTGGCATCCACTCTTTAATTTCCCCTCTGTGGTTACACAACAATAAAGTGTATTTAATATGTGAGCTAGACTAATCTGGCCAAATGACTCTACATATTACTTTGCTCTGATTGACTGTACTGTAAGATAAAATCAGCAGCAGGAGTCGCCATGACGATGGGGAAAAACACTTTGCAGTTCTGTGTATGTGTATGTATGTATGTATGTATGTGTGTGTGTGTGTGTGTGTGAGAGAGAGAGAGAGAGAGAGAGAGATTGAGGTGGAGAGAGACGTGTGTGTGTGTGTGTGTGTGTGTGTGTGTGTGTGTGTGTGTCTACCCTGTGATGAATTGGTGGCCTGTCCAGGGTGCCTTCTGCCCATAGAATGCTGGGATAGGCTCCAGAACCCCCTGCAACCCAGTAAGTTAAAGCTGTTTAGAAGATGAGTGAGAAAGAGAGAGAGAGAGAGAGAGAGAGAGAGAGAGAGAGAGTGTCTGCTAGGGTGTTAATAAGCTAGATCGTCATACTATTTAGTTAGATACGCTTACATTAGGTGCTCGGTAGCATCTAACATTACCAGTACCAACTACTTGCTTTTGATCTGGACATCAACACAAAGTAAATTAAAGTTTTTACAAACCAAGAAACTTGCGATTTAAGATGCTCTGCTTTAAGTGCTTAAAAACAGCGTGGCTGTTACATACAGGTTGCTGTTGGGGTTGTGATGCTAATAAAGGTGGAACTGCTCCATTCAGAGTTTGACTGAAGACTTAAGAGAGAAGTTGCTCAAATTTGTCCCAGGTCTGAGAAACTGTCCAGAGTGCAATGCGCAGGTCAAACTAACAATTTAGTTGCCGGGGGTCTTGTTAAAGATGTGGGCGCTGAATGTGGCTACCTATTCACCTGCTTGTTTTGCACATTTTTCGTTCCACCTTTAATGGTGCTGTAGTTTTATTCTGGCACCTGTACATGACGTAGCATTTATGGTGTAATATTAAATATCTTGTTTAAAGATGAACATCAACCATAAAAATTTTGTTTCTTGGAAAGAGAATGAAAAGTGCTGACATCCCCTTAGTAGCCTGGAACAGTAGATTTCTCCACATAGTCCGCCATTCTCATGGAGCTTCAATATTTCTAGTATGTTTGGGGCACATAAAAGTGAATACAGCAGTGTTTAAAGTTTGCTGTATGTTCATTCTATGTACTAACTCTCCTTATTCAGCATGTATGGTATGTATGGTACCTTTAAAGTCTGTAATTAGATAACTAAATTCTGGTTTTAGCTGATTAAAGAGTTCAGAGGGCACTGGCAAAAATCGAAAAAAACACTATAATAACATACTACAACACGTTACCCTGAGATGACACAACTTGCATGACCATGTGCAATACAACAATGTGTGCTGCAGATGCTGTACTGGAGCAGGGTTTGTCATATTTTAAGCCCGTAGCCTGTAGCATTCTCAGCTTAAATCAGTCAAAGTGAACCCTCATAAATGCCATCACATGGCAAAACTCTCATTTGAATCCTCTTACTGTGATGAATGGCTTCAGATCCCAAACCCCCTGATCTAGTTCGACTCTGCTAACTGGCCCGTTTGAGACTCTGCCCCGCTGCTCTTTAGCATTCAGGACTGCTGCAGTCTGGGCCTTTCTCCTCCTCCCCTTTGTCTTCAAAGGAAATCAATTTCCCTGAATGGAGGAGAGGGCTTGGCATCTGGACAGAGAAGAGGGGGAAAAAATAGCTTATGGCCAAATGATCCTCTGGTGTAATCAAACCATCTCAAAGTGAGCTTTCTGCAACTCTGGCATCGATCCTCCCATGAGTGCTGGTGCACTAGCAGATGAATGAAGCTTTCAGACATAGTTTTGAAAACGGTGCCATTAAAAGTCAGTTTGTATAAGCAGTTGGGGTAATACTACGCCTGCTTTTCTCACTGTCGTCTCCTCTTTTATATTCCCTTTTCCCTAGCTTTACGGCACGCCTTCAGAATGCACCTTGTGTTGTTTCTGAGTTTACTCTCAGATGGAATTCGAATTTGAATGGAATGTAAGAGTATCATTTTCCCTCCTTGAAGTGCAGCTCATAGCGCTCAGATGTGGTTATGGGATTGTTTGAGAGCAAAGCTTAAAAATGCTTCACCGTGAATGTTATGGCTGCATTCAGCCCAGTTAACACTGTCGGCAATTGTAATGCTTGACATGTGAGGCTGTTTAAGTGGTTGCCACGAAACAAGCTCTTAAAACTCACCAAAACATCATCACCTTTAAGCTTTATCATGTAAAGCCTCTTGAAAGGATAACGCACAGAGAATAGGCAAGTAGTAGGCTTGTTTGTACTGGTATCCATGTCTTTGTTGTTGATGTTTTTTTATATATATGTTTATTTATTTTATTTGATCTTTTTATACCATGTGAAAACGGCTGCTGCCTGTTACATTATGTGAATTATGAATGGACCAATAGAAACAGTTCAGAATTAGGCTACTTCCATGTGGTTGGACATTATTTTGCTTCTTTTATAAAGGTGTTTTGGATAAAAGAATTTGTTCTGACAGCGATGACCTGTTACTCGAGCTATAGGAAGACGTTTGCGAACCTTGCTTTTGCTTCATGTAGATTTGCTGACAACGTATCTTTGACTTGTCTCATCAGTCTTGATGTATCCATTTCCTAAGAGGATTACAAGCCCGGATTCCTTCATTTCCTTCTTGCCTTTCATCACAGTCATCAGCTGTTCTGTTTATTTCTGTCTCTGGCGTGCAGTAGTCATTATGTTAGGCCTTTAACAATCAGTCCAGGTTCACAACATTTGCTTAACTCCATTTGTCCATTGTAAGGAGCTGTAAGTGTAGGGCATGTGTGGTCATTCAGAAACACAAAGGCACGCTTATACAGGCTTTTAAAAAGACATGTAAAGTTTAACCTTCATGACATTTCTCAAATAGAATACTGTGAAGAAAGCCAACCTTCTTCTCATCTCATTTAAAAAACACTGGGTCCAAAATATGATTTATGATATGAATCATTCCAGCGTATGCTCAGTTTTGATGAGCAATACCAACAGGTAAACAAGCATGGACTTATGGGACTCTTTTGCTTACATTATCCACCCCCAAGGCATGGATTCATGGCTGGAACTGTTATTGTGCTTTTTTTTCTTTCTTCTGTGTTGGGTAGAGGAGTGCAGTTTAAAACAGTAAATCCAGATTTAACTAGAAGTTGCTCAACACGGTCAGCTTTTCCTATTGTCATCCCATATTCCCAACAGAATCATCTGTGAATTTTGACTGTTATATTCCAGACAGTTGTGTGTATAACAAAAAAAAGAAATTTATTTGAATTACCCAGCTGGTGATTGTAACACAGCACCATTTTGAAGAATAAAGCCCAGTGGTTCTCAATCCAGATCTTAAGGCCTACCAGACAGGCCCCATTTTTGATCTGTTTATATATAGTGTTAGGTTTGGAGCAAAACATGGATTGACTTTGGGTTGGTTTTCAGATCAGTGAAAATGTCCTATAGAAACTATACAAATAAAGCACTTGTTAGTTTCATTGTGCTGATATTTTCTGTACAAAAATAAATTTGCAAGCTGATTATGTTTTTCATAAATATATCCAACTTCTCCAACAAGTGTTAAAACTGGCTTCTCTGCCTGTTACAGTTAACCCACCCAACTGGGTTTTTGGCTGTATTGACAGTAGGTGCTTGAAACAAGGATTACTTTCGTTTGTAGCCCGGATATATAGCAGAGATGTTGCATAGAAAACTCAAGCATTATGTTAACCCTTCAAGGTGTCAGTACTTGGGTAGTGAAATCACTATTCAGATATTTATGTTTCATCATGGGAAGAATTGAATGTGAGTGCTTGCCAAGGACAAATTGTTAAGTACATGACTGAAAAGGCAAGATATCACTTAATATCTTAGCTACTTTAGCTGATGTTAGCCAGGTGCAGAAAGAGTAAAATTACCCTCATCATCAAAAGAATAGCTGCACAAACAGTTGCACCCAGAAGGAATGAAACTTGGGTGGGTAGGTTTAACATTGTGAGACGTGCGAATGATTCAAGTTTCACGCTCTGCCCATGTAACGTAAGCAAGGACGGGCCTTATTGCTGTACTGGACTGACCCAACAACTACGATTGCAGACATTCAGCAGGCAGTAATGCCCTCCATGAGTCATCCTGTTAGTGCCAGCACCATTGGCAGCTGGCTGCACTACCCCAGACTACATGCAGGCAGACCTTTACGACACTGGATCATCTTCAATGATGTGTACCTATTATATTTCTCATATCAGTCTAAATTCTTCATCATTTATTGTTTTTGGTGACCTTTACCTTCCTTCCGTATAGCATTGCAATCTGACACTTCCTTCTGGGTGCAACTATTCTTTTGACAATGAGGGTATGTTCTCAGACACTGAGGAGAAAATACCTTGTGTATAACAGAGCGAGTACTCATCAGCATCCAATGACACTTGTAGGCTCATTAGCTTTTCTTTTTTCCTAGGAAATGTACTTCATTTATCTTTCTAACTGTTCCATCCTTCCAGTCTTAAAACCAACCAGTTGTAGCCGCATCCATCCAGCAAAAGCTGCTCCCAAGGGAGTCACTGGCATTATGCTTCCTATCAAAGATACTCACACTCACACAAATTACCCCAACACACCTGAACTGCTATACAACTTTCTTATTCATGTTCATCTAACAAGCCTAAAAGGAGATATTTCTCCAATCAATTAGATATGAGATCATTCAATTGCATACAGAGAATTGGCAGCTACCCGTAAGACTGAAACTGTACATCTGATGTGTAGCGTAAAATTTCATGGACTTTTGGATTACTTCCCTATGTCTTTGTTTGCGTAGCATCTCAATCCCACTCTCACTGCCTTGCTTTCTCCACTGCCGGCTTGCTCTGAATTGCTATAGACATGACAGAAAAAGGGCAGTTAATTAACAGTAGGTTGTTGTAGGTCCCCCTCACTGTGAGGGGACTGCCAGGATGTCTATTTGAACTCCAGGACGCACAAAAAAAATGTCCCCTACTGCAGAGTTTTCTGCTATGATCCATGTGTCACACTGCGAGCCAGAGACTAGGCCAAAGCAGCAGGGATGCAATTCACATCTCGTAACTCCATCCTCAGATAAACCTAGCCTGGGAAACGAGAGATGGAGGGAACAGGGCATGAAAGCAGCTGCCAGGTTATCTCCATGGTGATATCCCAGCCCTAAAAGGAGCCACCCTCAATCCTACAAATAAGAGCCACAGGATTAAAATTGATTTCCTGTTCTGATGTCCCATTTCTGGCTCCGACAAAAGTGAGATGTTCATCATTTCTCACTCACAGCTTATTCACACAGAATGCGGACTCTAAACTTATGTTTGTAGGTAGAAGAGGGGTAATTTATTGGGATTCGTATTTGATGAAAAGTCTTTCGCATTTTTGCCACATGTCAAAAGTTTATGTTGATGCTGAAATGGAGAGATGTCAGAAGTGCAGACTCGAACCTGTCAAAGCAGAGTAAAACATTTGTATTGTATAGTAAAACTCTGATAACAGCTCTTGACTTCTAAGGATTGCAATGGTGACTTTTATTTTTGTTCACATTATGGAATAAAGACTTTGCTTGAATCTCTACATCAGTGTGTTTTGTTTATGGCTGAGAAAGAAAGAGTGATGTACTGTCAGTTGTTTTTTTCTTACATTGTTGGAATGGGAACTGACAGCTCTAATAACTGTTTGTGTTTCTGTGTCTATGAGAAAGAGCATTTTCCAAACCAGAGCTGACAGGAGTTCAGGGTCTCTCCTCGCTGCCCATTTCTCCCTGACTGATAGCTGTAATGCTTCAGGAGATGAGAGGCTGACAACTCCCGCTTGAAGCTGTGTAATGCCATTAGAAAACTCGGAGTGAAACATTCCACGACCTTGGCCTCAGGTCTGCCCGGGGACAGGCTGGCATAGCAACAGATAGTCTGCCGCTGAAGGACCCTTGGGACACCACCCTCCATCATGCCTCAGCTAATACTGATTTGGATGCAGCTCCTCACAGAGAGTCCCGTGCTCACCTATGTTTTAGTGCTTAACTCACTCTTACAGTGGAGGAAGGTCTAGTTTTAAAGTGGGAGCTTGTGTGTGTGTGTAATATATATATATTCTTAATAAAGGTGGGTTTTTTCCCTTAAAATTAATAACTTGTACTTTAAAGATTTAGAGGGTTCTATGAGCAGAAATAGAATATAATGCACAAAACTATGTTTTCATTGGTGTATAATCACCTGTAACTACAAATCTTTGTGTCTTCGTTAGCTTAGAATGAGCCCTTCATACCTACATAGGAGCAGGTCGTCGCCCCATAAATGCTGCTATATAGAGCCACAATGTTGCTACAGTAGCCCAGAATAGACAAACCACACAGGGGAAATTAAATGAGAACATTTGAGCAAGAGCCTGCTCTTATCAGAAACTATTACAGCACTGAAATAATAATTAGGATGTTTTAATAGCCTCAATCAGGGGAAAAATAGCAATATTAAGCTGAATCTGTACTGAATTAACCTTAACAGCACAATAAAATATTTTAACCCTGATATACTCTACAGGACTAATGATTTGAGCAGGTTAGGAAGGACCACTAAATAGGTAGAATAAATTGCTAGAACACCGGTGCTGGTGAAGCATTTTGTGTTGTGAGAAGTTTGAGAGCCCAGATTTTGTTTCATTTAGGGTCATACCTGTTATTTGTCACGTACCCAAAAAATAAAATAAATTTTAAAAAAAAGAAGTCGTCGCAAAGCAGTTGTCAAAGAAACAAAAAGATAAAGAAGCATAATAACAATCACACTAGCACTGAGGCAGTGGCAGCCACTGTAGTATTTCAGGTAAGCTAGGGTTGGGAGGGGGCTTTAAAAGCAAATTTGGCTTTCTGACACTGTTATTTAATAGTGCAGTATGAGGCAAGTATGTGATGAATTAGCATGTAATTTGCTTATTGGTGGCTGTAAACGTCTGTTATCAGCAAAACACCAAACACGTCTTGTCTGATCAATTATATTTGGGCTCAGAGGAAAACTGCACATTTTCATTTTCACCGAACTGTCCCTTCAGGGTCTACCATTTCTCAATGGAAATATACTGCTATGTCCGCAGTGGAAGAATGAATGAGGTAATGTGGGTTGTATTAATGATGGCAGAAGTGTTGGCCCTCTGTGGTCTTGTCAAATATTCTCTGTGAAAGGAAGTTGGAGCCCTAAGGGGACTCCAAACCACATTCCAAACCAATGTAACAGAAGTTAACACTCACTATAGTACATGTAGAAACCAGCTTTGATATGACTGCACAGACACACTGCGTTCATTATTCCTTGATAACTCACCCTCAAACTCACGCTGCCTTGTTTCTTCCCCTTCCTTCTCCCTCTTATGCTACCCCCCTCTGCCTTTTCCACCCTCTATTTATCTCTCTGTCTCTCTCTCTCTCTCTCTCTCTCTCTCTCTCTCTCAGCACTTTCATCTTCCTTCACAATGTTCAGATTATTGTTTTGCAAAGCCCTTAGTCATGGTTTGTGTGTGCGTGTGTCTATCTGTCTGTGACTGTGTCCGTGTCTGTCTGTCTATGTGTTTGTGCGAGTGTGTGGATGGTTGGCTGTTGGTGCTGGTGCAGCAGCAGAGATGTAGACTCTAATGAGGAGAAGCCTTCGTCTCAGGTCCGCTGCAAGTCTTTCCTCTCCAGGGAAGTGGGAATGTTGTGACATGTGGAGTCAGATTATGGTAAGTGGCGCTGCATGAGGAGGAGAAGACAGAGCCCTGCACCCTCTGACAGCAGCTGTATGGAGGCCGTTTAGGGTAAAATACAGTGAAACACTATATATACACATATATATATATATATATATATATATATATATATACT